>BJBW01003176.1:30171-162038 GCA_004320125.1 Scolopax mira | reverse complement strand
GCTGAAGTTATTCAATGCAGGAAATGAATACTTTCCAGAGTTGACTGAAAAATAAAGATTTTTTACATCTAAAAAATGTACAAAGGTTAGTCATTTAGAATAGAATATCATATGAAGACTTATACTTTGTAGATAACATTCCATTCTTACTACTGAAGCTCAAGGAATCCGTTCATGTTATTTTTAACCAACCTCCTCCTTCATCAGGCTCTAAAAGAAAAAAATACTCACAAAGTTGAATAGAGAGTGCTCTCTAAGCTCTGCCAGAACAATGCTTTAATTAAATATTGATAACCTTCAGGAACAGAATACCAAAATGGAAGGTAAGCAGCTTCGGGGTGGGGGGTTCCTCTAAATTGTGAGAGAAACACAAACTAAGGCAGCGCTGTTCTTGTCAGATCTCTACCCACAGAAGTATGATTGGTCTCTCACTGCGTAGTCACGGCTTTCCCTCACACTCCAAACACTTTACAAGGTGGTCAGTAACCTCCTCCTCCTCCTCCTCCTTCTCCTCCTCCTCCTCCTCCTCTTCGGTCTATAGCAGGTAAGTGGAAACGTTTCATGGAGGACTTAAGTGCCTTCTGTTTCTCAGACTGTTGAGGAAACAACAGAATTTTGAAATGTGCTCTGTAAACCACATTTTTGCTATTACATTTTAATGAGCAAGTTAAGAATCTGTACCTTGATGTTTGATCCCACAAATCTAACAGCCGGTAACACGGGGGTTTCACCGCTTTCCTTAGGTGCCCGGAAAACTGACTGCAGTGTAGGAGTAGAACATGAAGACAATTTGGCTACTCCAGAAAGATTTAATTTTGGTAATTCTCCATGAGGAGGTCCGTGTTGGTTTGTTTTTTCCTGGACTTTCCTAAGAGAATACTTTTAAAATAAAGAAATAAGCTTCAATTTCTTTCTGAGAACATCTTAAGAAATAAAAATAAAAGAAAAAAATCCAACTACTCAGGAAAAAGAACCCCAAAAAACTCAGCCAAGAATTACTTCACCTAATTATTTTTTAAAAAATCACTACCCTACTGGATGTTTCTTGCAATTTTTCCCTAAAGGAACTTCTTGCTAAGCTCACGTTGATGAACCCAAGAACTAAGTTGGTGGAAAATGTGGCTGCTCCTATGGAAGAAGAGTTCATGCTTTCAAGGTTAAATGCACAGCAGAAATTTTTTAATGCTTTTTCCTATTGTAATTTAGGGGGAAAAAATGTATTTGTGACTTTTTCATGTAGTATTAACTCTGTCACACCTTGCAGATATAGTAAACTCTGAAGAGTGAATATGTTGAGTATTTGTCACATAGTTTGAAGATAAAGTTTTAATTGGCCAGAATTCTTAACCAGATTTTAATTTGCTGATTTCAAGTCTCAAACAAAATTTTGTGATTTTCCTAGATACCACCTAAATATAGGATAATTACATTTAAAAATAAAATCTTATCTGTTCAAAACGCTGACTGAAGTCCTGAAAAGGCAAGAGCACACTTTCTGCCTCTGCTACAACTTAATCTGCACAACTTTTCAACTCAAAGGCAGACAACAAAAGCAGAGGATGAAGATATTTTTTAAAAATGTGGAATTGATCCTTTAAGCAATAGCAACTGTGACAATTGTCTACCGAAGGGAATACAGGGTATCACAGCTTCTAAATTCTAACTCATGGTTTTCAGGGCTTGCAGGGGCAGAACTGCATCAGACCCAATAAAGATCAGTGTTTAGGCAGACTGAGTAAAAGCAAGTAATCAGCTTAAGTAAAACATTTGTTTCCTGCTAACAAGCCCAGTCTCACAAATTACTTTCTCTAAATGGGCTGATTATATTTTCACTTTAATATTTATTACCTGTCTTTGACTTTCCTTTGAAATTTGCCACAAATGCAGAGGTACTTGCCCTGCTGTATTTTGTAGTAATCTTAATTTTTTGTTTGTGGCCAAAGCTTGTGTATCAGCTTCCCTAAAAAGTTTGGGGAAAAAAGAAGAAAAATAAAAAAGAGAAAAACATTGGCTGTGCTTTAGGTAAAGTTTGGACTCAATGCCTGAATTACGTTCCCTGTATTGCAAGCCAAGTACTAGCACTTCATTTCAGTCCATTTTAAATAACAAGCACACAGTGCTCCCTCCACTTTTTAATTTCAGTCTTCAAGATGGAAATTATTTGAAGTCACTTGCCAGAGTTCTTGAAAATAAGGGTGCTGTAATGCTTGATGGGCAGCAATTCTCTCATCAGGATCATATTTTATCATTGCATACAGGAGAGAGAAGCCTTTAGAAGACAAGTTGTGCACAAGAGGAGGTATTCCTTTTCCTTTTTTAAAGGAGAAATCAAAACTTGCAATTTTTGACCTGTGTTAAGCAAGTTAAGAACAGTTATCATGCATATTCAGAGAGAATTACAATTTACTGAAAAAAAAATCTAATCTGATTTAAGTAATCATTTATTAGGGACAAATAAGTAATACTTGGGGAAAAAAAAAAAAAAAGTATTTTCTTTCCTAGTAAGTTATGTTACTGGCCTTAAACATAGTATGGAAATAAAAGGCCAAATAAGACTGACTTAGGCTCAGATTTCTCCTGCTCTGCCTACAAGAATCCCTGGGCAGGGATACAGGACTCTCCTATTTGGTCAGCAGCTGTCACAACACTAGTAGATTTTTGTGGTGGTTCCCTGAGCAGAAATTGCACACAGTTGTACAGTTATATTGTAGATATTTAAACAGTGAGATTAGTAACTATGGGAGTGCATACTTACTGCTTTAACTTGCTGAGAGTTTTGTTAGCAGGAGTGCCTATAACATCATGGATTTTTGAAATTTGGTCCAGCTCATTAGATCCAGGAAAGAGAGGCTGAAAACTGCAAGGTAAGAGATGAGAAGACACAATTAAACTAGTTTAAGTGGCACAGCTGCCACTTCAGTGAAAAGATTTTCATTTACGAGGAAGATGACACAATTTAGAATGACTCATTTGTGGGCAGTTTAATACCAACCAACAACTGAAGGATAAAATGTGAGGACCACGTTAATACAACTGTATGTTTGGATGGAAAGAGTAGTTTGGGTTATTTAACAGAAACCTGTAGTTGCCTTCTTCTCACGGGTTTGGGGTAAAATAGGTAAAGAGGCTAGTCAAGTAAACACTTCACTAGTGTTTTCTTCTAGTGAAGAGGGAGATCGCAGAAGACAATGTGTTTTGCTCATTTTAAGACAGCAGAGTCAAGCATTTCTTGTGTATGCACACAGAAATATATTTATAAGAAACATTCCATTCCTAACACACAGGTTCTTTGCAAGCAGCAATACTGGAAAGAGGGTAATTTGAACTGCATTCCTGAGCTTGATCGTCAGTTAATAGAAACCTTGCATAGAGTCCTTGAAAACATTGTTATCAATAGAGCAATCTGACTTAACAAGTTAAGCCCACTAACATTTGTTTTGTGCACGTGTGGCCTTTTTCCATGTTAGCAGAGCGTTTCCTTGGGTTTATAATTTCAGAAACACTTCAGTAGCACCACATGATTCTTGAAAGCAACACATTCAGCCCTCTGTAAAAGGAGGAAACTTCTTTTAACTGTTTGCAAATTCAATCAAACAGCTGGCTGCACACTTCTCTGAATGTCTTTATAAAGCTCTGAGTAGAGGAAGGAGAGAAAAGGGATGTGATTTGTGTTGTGTAGCTATATCAAGACAAGCAGTTGGCATTCGTTTTTGCGTGAATGACAAAAATGTGCTGTCTCTAAATGTAAAGCTCTAACTTAGGGAAGAGCAACTGTGTGATCCACAAAAAACTGTCATTCAGGGATCATGGTTTATATGGAACAGAAAGAGGGAGACCGAGATTTGAAAGACAAGAGTGGCTGAGTAAAAGACTAAAAATTCTTACACAATATGGTGTAAAGCATAAAGGCTTATGCAAATGTTAAGCAGCAAACTCTGCAAGATGCACTTAAACAAATCTGTCCATAACTTTCTTTAGCTTGGCAAGGCTGTATCTCTTTTAATTTGGTAATTTCCAAAACACATCCCTCATTTCTCTGAATATGTCTATCCAGTCTCTGAAAATGTGCAGTGGTTGCAAAGAATGAAATTTGTTACATTAAGCTAAAATTATGAGAATGTATCTTTAAGGTTTTTTAGCCCTAAGAAAACTTAAGTTTGCAGTGTGTAATTTTCTTGCCAAACTTCAAAGCCCACCTGATTCAAATTGAAATGGGAAACCACAGCATTTTTAAAGCTTTTGGTCCCAATTTCCTTTGCAAGTGAATTGTCACATTTGGGATTTTTGTGTTAACAGTTTTCTGACCGAAGTAGAGCTGTTTCTACAAGTTAGCAGGCAAAGCATAAGGGTTGTTATTTAATGTGATGATGATGGCAGCAGCTGCACTTGCCATGTGGAGGAGGAGGAAAGAAGCAAAGCAAATGTTATCACTCCTGGTTGCATATTGGAGACTGAGTGTGGGAGGAGAATAAAGAAGAACTGCTGCTGTTGCTAGGGCACAAAAGATATTGGAGAAATACTCATGGTGGTTATTTTTCCTTTTTTTCTTGAAGACTAGTGACAAATTTTTTGAGTTATACTTTCATCATCATTGAAAAGCTTAAAGGACTATAATCCTGGCTTTCCTAAATTCTTCCTTCATCAGAAGGAAAACTTTTGGAAGACTTCAAAATATTCCAGGACATAAGGTCCTGGTACAAGGGTCTTAAACACACTGTAGTATAAATAAAAGTAGTAAATCAGAGGGTGTGTATTCGCTGATCTCCTCTGTTTCTGCAGAACAGTAAGTCAAAAAACTAGGGAAAAACTTTACCATTGAGTGCAATAAGAAGCCTGAGGACAATTAACGATGCTCATAACAGGAAATGAGGCGTTCAGAGATAAAGCAGAGAAAACACTTTGACCAAACTCAAATATGAAGCCAATGGAAAAAAAATCCTAAATCCAAAACAAACAACAGAACAACCAACTGTTCAAAAATGTTATTTGACTTGTAAATAATATTTGTTCGTACTCTGTTCTCTTGAACATCCCACTGCTTTATTACTGACCTGCCATAGGGTGAAGAGAGTGCCAGACAAGACAGGATTACTGCCTCATGAACCCCGCAGAATCATCACAGAAGAAGCTTCCACAAAACCATGGAAACAGAGATCGTATTACCCATATCACGTGCTCCTATTTTGAGTTATCTACCTTTGATCGTCTTGGTTAATAACAGGCAAGACCCTCCACTGAACACTGTACCTTGTGAGTTCATAGAAAACACAGCCAGCACTCCACATATCAATTTTGTAACTATAGTAGCCATTTGTAAGCAAACATTCAGGTGCTCGGTACCAGCGTGTAGAGATATATTCAGTATGTGGCTGCTTAGAATAGATACTCCTACAAGATCCAAAATCTCCTAACTTCAGAGTATTCTGCTGCAAAAATAAAGTATTTTGACAAATTAGAAACACTGAAATATTCAAGCAAAGATGTTCCTTAAACATGTGAAGTAGTTCATCATAAAAGAAATCACAGATTACTTGAGGAGTATACTCTCAGAAATCCCGGGGTAGTATTATAGCAGTTATACTGCATTTAAATAGCAAGTTGCTCCAGGCTTGAAGATATCTGTGTTCCATAATATGTGCAAATACTGTTCTGTTCATCATTAAAAGAAAGAGCTAAGAGTTAATTAGAAAAGCATACAGACTACCAGTGAAGGGAAGACTAAATAGGACATCTGGATTAAGTTACTTTAACAAAGTTCTTGTTCAGTGTTTAGCAGGGATATAATAGGTGGCTTTGGCTTCTCTTTGTACTGGTTTCTCCTCTACACTTCTAAGACTTAAAAGAAAAATTTATCTCCAGAAAATAAAATTTAATAAACTGAATTTCAGACATTGGCAAAATAAAATTCTGATATCATTAGGAGAATAGATTTCCTTGAAGAAATCTTCTGAAATCTAATACCTTCTGCTCTCTTTTGAAGAAGTAACTTCCACTAAACATAGGAATTGAACATAGAAAGAAAGGGCCACAGAACTGAACCCTATTGCTTGTTTCTGGGCTAACACAAAAAGGAAAATATAAATGAATAGAGAATAAGTATCAGGTTTTTATATTGGAACACATGCAGGCTGTCATGCATCTGATTCTTGTCAGGTTTTAGCCAATAACAATATTGCTTGTTCACTTGTCTAGATCAGGAATACTGTATTAGAAGTAACTGTTTATATATTTTTTTAAAACTACTTCTAGTCATGAAGAAGAATTACCTTCTCGGAGTAAGGAGAAAAACACTGATATGCTCCCCTTTCAGTTTAATATTCTCACATAAAATTAATTACCTTTATTAATATGTTTTCTGGTTTCACATCTCTGTGAAATATCCCATTTCTGTACCAATACAAACACAACAGAGAGAAGAGTTCAGTAAAAACACAATCAGTGCTTCCAGTCATTTGTAGAAAAAAAAAATAATACTTAAAGATACTAACACTTTGTTCAAACTTATCAACAGCAAAAAAAATTGCCTTTTGCCACCATGGTGAGACAGGGGCTTACAGGTATGGGAATGGAGAAAGGGCACGTCGGGAAGGGGTGGCCTGGCTTTCTGCTTTTGCTGCCACCAAAAGCTTTCTGCTTTTGGGGCTACCAAAGGACTGTGAGGGCCACCCTGTCCCAGGAGGGGCTAGCAGCAGCACGGGTTGCCTGCTTGCTACGGGCAAAGGTGTGTCTGAGCAGTGGCCTTTTTTCTCCCTGCAGCGGTTTGCTGCCCCAGGCAGTTGTACCTATCGCTCTGCTTAGCACAGCCCTGAAAGAAATGTGTGATATATTTACTCTAAAGCACTTGCTCAATCAGGTCTCTTACCTATGTATGTAATCAAGAGATTTGCATAACTGGTACATGTAGTTCTTAACTTTTTTCCCAGGTAATGGCTTTCTCCTTCCTAGAATTAAATTTAAATTTGTACAAGTCCTTTTTAGCAAACAACAACAGAATACAAAAAAAAAATTATCCTCAGCTTCCAGTAGTGCATTGATATTACCTTTTTTCAATTAGACTATTTCTGTCATTTATAGGTAGCTTTGCAATCCATTTTCCACTCTACTTCAGACATAATTTAGATTTCAGTATGCACCAGAATAGCTAACAACTGTTCTGTAATCTACCTTAGCTTTTAGAACATACTTTTCTTGCAGTATCTGTTTCCCCCAGTTCCAACAGAACTGCAGTATTTCACTTCTAGACATCTCATTTCTTCTCTAAACAAAGTAACTGTCCTTCAGGCTCAAGATTCATATCAACCAGCTCAAATTACTGCAATGCCTAAATGACTGTGATTCGCGTTTGACTTGCAAATTAAAGGTTAACCTATGTAGTTTAGCTTGCTGCTGCCGTTGCACAATAACGACAGTTATAAAATTTATCTATTTTTCAGAGCCATTCAGTAACTACTCAGCTTTTTTTTTTTTTTTCTTTTATAGGCTCCAAAGGCCTTTTAATCTTGCTGTAATGCCTTTATGTAACACTGCAATGTCATCAACGAAGGCAGAAAAGATCACATTTTTGAAAAACAAAGCAGGTACTGATCTGCCTGATGACAGTGGTATGAGTAATTGGCTGGGGAGGAGGAGGGAGATTATCAGGACACTCACTCATTGAGGCTGCAAGTGTTCCTCGGCCCAGCCCCATCATCCACCGAGGATTAGATAACACAGCGCTGGAAACCGAGTACCATTTCCATGGGGAATGGTAGTGTTATTACCCCAGTAGAGAGAAATGGTGTTTTCAACATCAGAATTTTTGTCATTTAGAGAGGAAAAGATTTTGTAAAATACAGCTATTCAAACCAACTTGGATTATTATTAGTAGTATATAAAAAAAAAATAATCAGGCTTTCATAAAAAGAATTCACGCTCAATTGTTTTTTCATTACAGGTCACTAGTAAAATCTGGAGCAGATGCTCTTCTACTTCCAGCTTTATCATTAGAGAAACCTCATTTGGAAGTAACAATGAAGTGGCAGCACTTAAGGCTACAATCTTTTTTGCTTAAAGCATCTTCCCCGCTTTGAGCCATATTTTTTCCATCGCTTTAGATGATCAAACTGTTCTTGATTAAACAAAAGGCAAGACTGCTTTTCAGTTATTAAATGACTTGTGATATGATACCACTGTAAATTAATAGCAAGAGGATATGACTTTGTGTAAAAACAAATAGCCTTGTCTTGATTGAAGTAACATGAATCTGTCAGGTAATTAAGGAAAAAACCAAAAGGATCAACATTCCACATTAGTGGTGTTACAGTGAACTGTACTCCTAAGTACACAAGTGTCTCCATACACCCTGTTAAATTAGAAACTCATTTTCAGTCAACCCCAGGTTCAAGCTTTTCTTCATAAAAATTTTTGTACAAATTCTGTACAAACCATGCTTGCCTCTAAATTTTTCTAACTAAAAGCTTTTGAAATTGTTCTGCATCTATATTAAACTTAATTTTGCAAGATTCACAGCAGTCAGAAAATGACAAGCATTCGCATTGCTATATACTGTAGAAACTTACAAAGGACTACAAATCATCTGAAATGTAACTACTTTTGTACACTTGGAAAACTGTTTTGTGACAAAGCATTGCTAATGAATGTGAAAGGTGAAAAAAACCCATCATGTCATAGGAAACACGTTTTTTTATCTATGTCAGGACCAGGGTTACTACTTTTCTTAGAGATCTGAATACTCAGTATCACTAATGCAATGTTTGAGAGCAAGTCTTTTACCTATTTTATTACACTGAATGACAGTCGCATGATCAGTTATTTAAATGAATCTCTCAACTGTTGAAAAATTAAAACTTTTTAATTATTCAGAAAAAAAAATTCCTCTTTTAATATTAAATTGTAAGTAACTGCCCCTTCAATTGCTGTATCCAACTCCTTTGGTGTCTATCTGTGATCTAATTTTAAATCAGCTTTTGTTATAAACTTTTTTGTAGGAACTCTTCCTTGAGCTTTTATGGTCTCCCACTGACTTTGACAAACAGGTCCAGAATTTTTAAATATAGGACGTTTCAGGGAACAATGTTATTTATAGAGAAATCTTGGTAAAAGATATTTTTACAAGATATAAAAACTGAAAATCGTTATTCATTGGTTCAGTAGTTTATTAAACAAATGGGAATAATGTTCTTCTTGTATCATTACAATCCTGACCTAACAAAGAACCTATTTAAATTGTATTTTTTTGTTACATAAAGCAATTATTTTGTCTTTTGCAGTGAAAGGTAAAGGTTGGTTTTTTGCTTTCCTGTAAAGTTTGACTGTAGAAATAGATGGCCATCAACCTAACTCATTAGAAACTTTCTGCATTATGCATCCGTGCCTTAAACAAGTGGGTATATCACATTGGAAATAATAAATAATCAATAAAGAAGCACAGCACAAAATTTCCCTGTGAGCTTTGTAATATGCAACAGTGAACAACCAAGTAAAAAATAATTAATTACACTTTGTGATCTACACAAGGAGAGTTTATGTGTTTCTCAAGCATATGCTACATACCTTTTATCAGCTCATAAATATTCATGTCCATAAGTTCACATATCAGTGAAAGGGAGCCAGCATTTTTATCACTGAAGAAACAAATATAAGGAGACTTTAAGCTAGAAATAAAATTTATATGTTGATTTGTGCAAAGCATTGAAAAAAAGTACTTAGTTTAACCAGTATTAAAATGGACATTTTCATTTTTAACTGATACTTTCTCATAGAAGTTTTTCAACTTAGGGTCTGAGGTACCATAGTTTTAGTTTATACTATCCAAAGTGTCCATTGCAAAAGTCAACTGATTTACTCAGTGAAGTTATTTGAATGTATGTTTTCTGGGCATATCCCATTGTTCAGTATCAAGAAATTTCCAGTAAACTAACTGATACAATTATTATATATAATAGTTTTCCTATCTTTTATTGTAACTACAATATTTTATAAATACTTTCTAGTTGGGTCACCAGTAGTGTTCTAGTGTATGGAAATGAGTATCTGACTGGAGTCTGTATTTTGCTGACAACAGCAATTTAAAGTATTATCATGATATGACAATACATCCAAGACTTTATTTTCCACTTCACTACCCTGCAGAGGCAGACGTCTTTAGGTCTTCTTTTTTTTTTTTTTCCCCAACTAATTGCATTAAAGCCCATCCCCTCTGCAATATTCCATTAACCCAGACAGCAAAAGGTTGAGGGTCCAATCTGCAATTCAGTTCCCAGACAGACTGTGACAGAGCTCGGCGAGCTGGCTGGCCATCTGGATTACACTTCGTTAGCAACACGGCAGCTGAAGCTGAGAATTCCAGAAAGTTAAGCTGCTGACACGATTACCGGCTTTCCACAGATTTGTAGAAAACTAGCCTGTCAATAACAGTGTAGTACCAGAGCTTTGAGAAGAGGAATAAGACAGCCTGAAGAGCAAGAAAAAAATATTTTAAAGCAGTCAACAAAGTTTGTTGTCAGGTATTTGAATAATGAAGTCTGCTGCTGCATAGTGATGAAGTCTAATGCACAGTACTGTAATAAATGCTGTCATAAAACCCGATCTCTTTGTGAGACAGAACATGTCCCCAGAAGACACTCAAGTGCCTCATGAGGCTAAGGAACCCAACTTCATCGTTGACTGATTGGTCTCCTTTCCAAATTCATAGCTTGGTTGCTGCCTAATTCGGAGATCAAAACTTCTATTATTTGCAAAGGGGTGTTGGTGAAGTTGCCTATGAAACGATACTGCCAAATAATGTGCCTGGATCCCTGCTTCAAACTGAGGAGTCAAACCAAGATCCTTGAAGTACCCCAGCCTATTCCAGCAGATAAGCCCTGAGTGTGTCCAACAAAAATGCTGTGTCCAGTTGACACAGTTAAAGCACTCACTGGATATAGGACATGGGTTGAAATGTCCTATATTTCTCTATACTCACTATAGTGAGTAGTACATATCATGAAGTATAGCTATGTTTAAAATATATCTAGTCTGTAATTTTAATACTGATGTTGAAATATTTTTGGTCTGCTGCAAAAAAGCCAGAGAAAATGAGAGCTACATCACATTTTCTTAACAAAACCAGCACATAAGCATCAGAATCGGACAAATTAATCGGTTTTTTTAATTATTTCTGTTGGATATAAAAGCTGGTTTAGTACCTACAGGTTTTTTCTAGATCCAAAAGTTACTGGATATCACTTAAATAAATGAATAAGGAAGAAAGAAATGAATGCACCATACTTACAAAAGAACTTCATGTAACATAAGGATATTAGGATGTGGACTCAGCCTCCTTAGCGCTTTTACTTCTCTCAGATTATTCACTTGTTCCATACTAAAGTTGAATTAAAGAGAAAAAGAGGGAGACTGACTTGCAATCAGGGACTGGATCATAATTGTCTTTCCTCCCAAAGAAAAGTTACCACGCCAAGGAGCTATATAGGAGGAATTCTGTGTAGCATAATAGTATGTATGATACTGTTTATTCTGCGCTGGTGTAGCTTATGTTGCAGCTACTGCCCAGCAGGATGCTGAAAGTGACACTCTAGCCTTGCCAAATTTAACATTTAAAACTAAGTTTTGATGCTAACCTCGTACATCAAAAATAGACAGTATTGAACTATTGTTTCATTATTATGTTGTCCCCTAGACTTTAATAAACGACATGCTACAGAAACTCTGGGGAGGAAGCAGGAAACACAGAGCTTAGCACGTGATTTAATGGATCAGAACATTCACCTTTTCAGAGTCAGACTTTTAACACCAAAACAGTATTTTCCAGCTTGAAACTAGGAGAAATATCTTGTACAGACAGGTTCTGTTTAAAACTGTTATCTGTTGCTAAAAGAGTTCATTTCATCAAAAGAATTTGCCAGTCAATTTATCAAAGATGTTTTAAACATGCTACACAAAAAAAAGCATCTGTTGGTTACGTCCTGTTTTAGGCCCTACCACTGAACTGTATACCATCTGCCCTTGATGTAGTCTAGCAGCTAGTTTAAATACTCTTGATCACAACTTGGACAATTTGATCAGTTGTAGGTAATTCATAAATAGACCAACAATTCTCCACCAACACAGTAGAGAATCAGAAGCCACATTACTTGAAGATATTTGAGTTTGTTTTTTTTTTTTTAACTTCGAGCAATTTTTTCAGAGCTCCACTTTTCCTTAGTCTTAGAAGCTCTGAGTTACATTGAAAAATCTCAACTAAGAGCAAAATGTCCCATTTTACATCATATATACAAATGTGTCACTCCCACTGATTTTATTAGGAAATTAAAGTATTTTAAGGAGAACACAAAGTCAGTGTTTGGCTGACAAACAGTAAAAGGCACTGTTTGATACTTATATATTTGGAGGAGAATGTCAAATCTATGTCGACTTCCACACAGCCCTCTCCTCTATCTTCCTATCCAATAAAAAAAACAACTCTAAAAAAACAACTCTAAGAAAAAAACCATCTCTAAAAAGAAATTAATTGTACCTATTTTGTGACCAAATAGAATCTTTCTGGTGGATTTAATTAAATATAAATGCAAGTATGAAGTAGAACTAATGCTATACATGCACTAAGGAGAAATACAGTGTTTTCAACTTGCATTAAATCAGAAAGACTGAAAAAAGTATTGTCCAGGGGGAGGGCTGACATTTCATCCTCCTATGATTATTTCCAGCAAAAAGAAAACCAGCACAAGTATATTCACTGCATTTGGAAAGGCAGAAATCAACTCTTTAGTCCTCATTCTTCTCATTTCACCCTCGACCCAGTGGCCAGGCAGCATTTAGTACATCAAAGTACTCAAGGAAATAAACCCAATGCCAAATGGGAAGGCCCTGCATAATCAGCAGCAAAAAAATTCCCTTTCTGCACTATATGCAAACCTTTTTAATACATGTGTATTCAAAGAACTTCACTTAGTCTTAATTTCACATTTCCCCACTGAGTTTAGGATTTTCTGTAGTTCTATGATTAATTATGCATACCTTTCAAAATGTTGCTTCATGTGTTTACACGCATAGTACTTTCCGTCCCTAAGATTCAGTGTCTTCAGAACATCAGAAAATGTTCCCTCTCCTATCTTACCAACTGCTTTATATTCTAAAAACAAAAAGATACTGTTTCAGTATGTTTCAACCAGGAAATTGTTATGAAGACTGCATATCAAGCAATAGTTGATTTGTTAAATTTTGACTAATGGAAAATTTTTAAACAAAAGGGTTTTTTTTACACATAAGATCTTTATATATGTCTTAGACAATAACTATCTCAGAAACACACAGCACTTCCTACCTTTTTTCTGCTGCAGCACATTAGCAGCTCATACCTGAACTTATTCTGTGCTTATTTCACAAAAAAACCCCACCTTTTATTTACATTGTACTGAAAACATGAAATTACTTAGAAAAGCAAGTGTA
This sequence comes from Scolopax mira, assembly GCA_004320125.1. Lineage (NCBI taxonomy): Eukaryota > Metazoa > Chordata > Aves > Charadriiformes > Scolopacidae > Scolopax > Scolopax mira. The sequence goes on along the minus strand of BJBW01003176.1, from coordinate 148,592 downwards.
TCTTGTCATTGTTCCAATGTGGGTTTTTTGTTTGTTTGGGCTGGTGGTTTTTGTTTGGCTTTGCTTTTTTTTTTTTTTTTTAAGCAATGCAGTTGCTTAAAAGATTTTAAAGCTTTGTTTCCGTATTAAATTCAGACACAAGTTTTACACTAGGCCAAAAATAATGCTTGGCTTTAATAATGAAGTGAACCAAACACAAGGATGTGAAAATCAGTCAATTCTAGTTCTGGAGAATTTTAAGAGATGAAGCAGATAAAGTAAGGGTTATGAAGAAAGCTTTATTTATATTAATTTCTGAGTCTTTTCCTAATTTCCTTCAGAATTGACATTTCTTTTCTTTACACCTTTATTCTCCTTCAGCTTTGTGATTAACTGTTCCTTACCAATCCCACTGCCTGGTTCCCTTCACCCACTTTGTCCTCCTGTTTCCCTTTATTTTTAGCACCTCCAGATCCTATCCTCAATAATTCTCACAGTAATTTCATTTGAGCAAACCCCAATTCTGGTTAGCTTTATGCTGCTTTTGCCTTTGTCATAGTCCTATTATTTAAGAAAGATCCAAGCCAGTCATTTAGAGGGAGGCAAAGCAGGAAACCTCTTTTATCATGTTCAGCCCTTTATGGGAGTCAGAATAACTGTAGGAGTCTTAAGCTATGTCGATAGCAGTAAATTCAATGAAGTGTGGCTGCCTGTATTAGTTACTGTGACAACAGCCTCTGGCATGGATTTGGCCTGTGACAACCACCACTGTTCTAGGTACCCTCCCAGCCTGATGTGAGGCTCCTTCTAAGGTCATTCCTCAAGCAGTTTCTGTTCCTGCTGCCTTGTTTTGGAAGATAAGAGAATTTACTAGCATAGATGTGGGCCATTTCATGCCAGTTGCTCTTTGTGTCCAAGAAGATTTCCAGATATGTTTAATTTACAAGTATAAATACAGCCTCACAGTGGAGAAAGCCTGCCAAGAAATTTTGCAGAGAGAAAAGTTACTTAGGCAGGGACATGCTAATGCTGTCTTCCAACTAGCAATCAATTAGTGTTGTCTTCATCTCTTTTCTCCTCCCCAACTTTCACACTTACTCCTGTTAAAGAAAAAACAAAACAAAACAAGTCTTTCCTTGTGTTTCAAATGCTTATATTTTAATTAAACCTTCCCCTTGCAAACACATCCTTCTCCAAGTAGCAGCACTTCTGTGAGAATTGTCAGTTGCCCTTCTCATTTTTATCACCTGCTGCTTAGGTTTTCTGATCATTAACCACCATGATGGATCATAAACTAACTAATTAGTCCATCTAAATTTGAAAGATAGGACAAAGCAGAGTAATGTAAAATCAATTACACCATCTAATGCACTCTATACAGACAGTTTACATATAGAACTATTTTAAAATCAGAAACTGAATTTGAAAATCATTATTAGTAAAGGAGACAATCTCTAACAGAGACTCCAAAATAAGGAAGAGACCATGAGACTGGTTAATCCATGTGGCTGTTATTTGACAACTGGTAAGTTAGTGCTTCAAGCATGGGGATCCCTAGCCTTTGGCATTGACTAAACATCGTGACTGAGGAAGTAATGTGCTTTGTCAGCAAAAAAATTAAATCACACTTTGCACCCATCTCTCTTCCCCTAATTTAAGTTTTAATTTCCTATCTAAATAGTCAATAGAAGCTGGAGATCATAAATTTAGAGTACTTAAATCCCACTCTTACAGAATTCCAAAGAAAAAGCATCAGTGGATTTTGTTGATAGCAACTGATGCTAATTTGTCAGATACACACTAGCTACCTTATATGTTCATATAATGTCAAAGCCAGTCCCTGAGGCAAAAAATAGCCAAGACATACAGACAAAAAAATAGCTATTTGTTGTCATACCCTTTGATTCTAATAAATGACAATGCCTTATTTTTTGTTTCTTAAGTGCAAGTAATTGATTCTCTGGCAGCAAAAAAAAAATTCAAATGATATGGTCTGAACATAAGATATGAATACGCATGGTATACCAGCCATAGTTATTAATGAACCAAGGTATTTAGGCAGAGAAACACAGGGAAATTAGTACTTATACATTTATTGAAAATATTATTAGATATATAAAGAAGGCAGTATATGTTTATGTTCATGTTTGTATTTTCTTCTATACATGTATTTTTCTCCTACAAGAGAAACCCAGGTGAAAGTGAAAGGCTCAAAATAATTTGAATTTTTAAAATAATTTTGAACTGAAGAGTTCTAATAGTATAAGAAGAGTTAATTTTTATGCACTTTAAAACATTCTTACAGCAGTAAAGATTTTTTTAATTTGAAGCATGTAAGGTTTGTTATTTTAATTTTTTACAATAGAATGCTATACAAAGAAAATGAAAAACTCACACATAACACACAACTCAGCCTTTAACCTGGCACTTAAGAGAGAGCTATCCAGTGAAAAGAATGACAGCAAAGACCAGAATAATTTCAATTGATCGAATAAAGTGCAGAATCAGGACTGAAAATTGCATTGTTTGAAATGTCTCTTTGATGCATAAAATCGATGTGTAAACTCTCAACAAAACAGATTACTGAAGATGAGAGAGCTTTTCTCCTAGAGAGAAATTGAGATACATCATATCCCAAGGTAGTTATTGTTTAATGAGAAGCTGAAAGAAACTCAGAATAACAAAAGTTTATATAGAATAAGAAAAAAAACAAGCTTAGACTTCAAATGTACTAATAATTTGGCACAAAGTTTCAATTTCCATCCATAAGCCAAGATTTTTGGAGATTCTTAAAAATCCACTTCAGCACCACATAACTCATCCTTCAAAAGTGACCCAGTGGCAAAAAAGCCCAACCAAAACAAGGGACTTCAAACACACACTGGAAGAGAACAGTCGGGTCAAAACATGTCAATTTTAAGCCATGAAATTTACTACAGCTACAAAGCAAATCTAATTGCCAGTTAGTTTACCTGAATTTATGGTAATCAAAGATGAAGAATAACAGAAATGTTAAAAATGTTATCAGCATTTTAAGACTGAAAGCTTTCAGGATGAAATTAAATAGCATTTTAATTACACTTGCATATAACATTAAAGAATAAAGAAGACCTAATCACCGGGTAGCAATTTTTTCATGCATCTATAACAAGCTAGATATTATCTAACCTCTGTTTCAGGGGGATGCTCAGGCTTAGAATGGTTAGCAGAAAGGCAGATTAGGAAAATGGAATGAAATTCCGTACTAATCAACAAAATCAAGTACAAAAGGTCCGGCAGAAGTTATTTGTGAGAATAAGCTGTAACAATCCAAACTAGTCTAACACCAAAAAAGTGGCCATAAGAATGGCAGAGAGGTAATCATCCAATAGAAAGGCAGTTCAATGTGAACATTATAAACTAAAATTACGGGTAAGCGATAGAATTCAAAGACTACAACCATATTACTGTAACTAGAGAGCACAAAAAAATCAGTCATCACTTGAAACTAAAGAATCCAATGCAAAATGACAGAAAAGATAGCACTACGACAGCCAGAACAGTATATTATAAAAACCTAAAGCAGATATTTTGCTGTAAAGATGCAGAGGAAGATACAGACATGACATTTCAATAAGACATTGATGCATATGGGAAGAGAGAAATAACAGCTTCAGCCACAGTCACAAGGCCATGGCACATAATTACTGCATTCAGAAACATGCCGAATGTGAAGGATGGGACATGGGATGATTTGAAGAAGGATGCCAAGTAACAGAACAAAGAACGAGAAAACTTTGCAATTTGTGAGAAAGGACTTAGAGAGACCAGGTGACAGACAGGCTACTGCTTCACAGGAGTGGGAGAACGGTTTGTTAGCACCCTGTTGAAGAGGAGGAGTGGCATGCAGAGGGAGACCAGGGTTTAGATGTGCGCTCTCGGTAGGGAGATGTAGGAGCTGGCAGCGGGCTGCAGTGAGGGCGGTTTCCAGGGACTACAATAGTGCCTACAACCGCCCGGGTGCTCCCCCCGCGGCCCGGACCCCGATCTCCTCAGGCCGGGGTCGCCGGTGACGGCCGGCCTCCTCAAAAGCGTCCGGGCCCACGCCACCCCTGAGGAAGGGCCCGCTGCCCGCTGCCTCCACACCGAGCAGGGCCCGCTGCTTTCCCCCGCACCCCCTTACTGTTCATCCTGCGCTCGCCTGCAGATCTCGGGGTGAGCGACAAGAGCGGCCGGGCCCCCTCCCGTATACCGAGCGTCTCCCGGCCAAGCCCTCAGCGCGCCATGTTGTATTCCCGTCACCCTGGCAACCGCGCAGGCTCCGGCTCCCGCCTCGGGCTCGGCCACGCCCCCGCGGCGGGACGCCACGTCACGTGACACCTACGCAGGCGCAATGCGGCCGGCGGGGAGGCAGGCGGCGCATGCGCGGTGGGTGGTGGTCGCCGCCATCTTTGCTCCGCCGCCGCTCTCTGAGAGCGCCGCGCTTCAAGGGAGTTCGAGTTGATCTCCGGTGATCTCCTGATCCCCAGCGGTTTCCCTGCGGCACTGCAGGCGTGAGTTACGCGGGGTTTTATTCCTAGCTCGGTGAGGCGGGTGCGGTGCCGGTCTCCAGTTCCCAGCTTGCAGGAGAGGCGAGGATCCGGACGGCGGCCCCCGCTCCCCGCGTTCTCCTCACAGAGCTGTGGTGAGCAGGTCTTCAGAAAAAAAACCCTGTATTTTGCAGAGGCGTCCCCACCTCTTCAATGTGGCGTTTGCCTTTTGCTAAGCGGACATGGTGTTATTTTAACGTAGGCTTTAAAGCTGAGAAGAAAAGTTATCTGTTAAGTGTGGTGAAATACTAGAAGAAAGGCGAGTCATTTGTCCGTGCAAACTAATATCATAACAGTGTGTTAAACAGCGTGAAGAGTAACTGCTTTAAAGTAAATGCTCGAAATAAATATTTTGTTTAATTAAGTGAAACTGGAATCTTATACTCGAGAGCCTGGGGAAGCTTTAGCCTGTTGACTGAGAGGTGCAGTCACGAAAGCGTCCCTGTGGTTGTTGCCTCCCAGGCGCTGCGTCTTTGTAGGGCGAGGGCTTTTCTGGCCGAGCCGGTCAGTTCAGCGGGTGTTCCCACATGTACAGGGCCGGGGGCAAAGCGAGGGGGTCCCTGGCTGCGGGTGGGGCAGCGGGTGTATGGTGCCGTTATAGACCTCTGACAGGAAGGGCTGCTGTGCCCTGGCCGGTTAGCTCAGTTGGTTAGAGCGTGGTGCTAATAACGCCAAGGTCGCGGGTTCGATCCCCGTACGGGCCAGAGAGAGAAAATACTTTTTTTTACCTTGTCCCGCTCTCCGAATCAGGGGACTCTTTCCGAGTCACGCGTGTCACCACTCCGCAAGGACACGGCCGCGGGAGTGAGGGAGGGAGGAGAAGGTGCCTGTGAACCCCGACCACGGCAGAATGGGGGTTGATTTTTCTGCGAGGGCGGCCACAAGCGTGCTCGGGTCACCCCTTATGCGTTTTCTTCCGTGGGGTTCCGCTTCACGCGTGCCACGCGCTCGCTTGCCGCCTGCTTGTTGGTCTTACTCCCCACGGGCGAGCGGAACTCCCCACGGGCGAGGAAGAGCGAGTGGTGGGGAGGCTGCAGACTTAGTCTTTAAGTCAGGGACGCCGAGCTCGCGTTAGCTTCCCCCCCCAGCCGGTTGCCGTCACGCGTGGGGTTCCCACCCGGAGTCACGCGCCGCCGCCGCCCCTCCGAAGGGTTTTTGCCCCCTCGAGGCCGCCGTCGGTGCCGGGCGGCCCCGCCCCGGGGGCGCGGCGGGCGACTGCCGGGGGTGCCATTGGCCCGCGCGCCGCCGGTGCCCCCTCGCTTCGCCCCGCGCCGCCGACACCTCCCCGGGAGGAGAGGGGGGGGGGAATGTGCGGTTGGGAGGGGGCGGTGATGCGGCTCCCGCCTGCTAGCGCCCGCCAAGATGGCGGCTCCTGAGGAGGGGGGCACCGAGGCGCCGCCGCCCCCTCCTCCCGCTGAAGACGAGCCCCCCGGAGGGTCGGGCGCCGCCTGCGGGGTTCCCCTCGGCGTGGCGGCGGGAGGGGAGAAGGAGGAGGAGAAGAGCGGCGGGGACGCAGCGGGTCCCGCCGCCCCGCCACCCCCCGCGGAGGGCCCGGAGGTGCTGGCGGTGAGGGAGGAGCTGGCGCAGAGCTTGTCCGGCACCGTCCTCTACCTGCAGGCGGACGGGAGCCTGGTGGAGGGCGCGGGGCTGAGCGCCGAGGAGCAGCGGCGGCTGCTGGAGCAGCTGCTGTCCGCCGCCGAGAGCCCGGGGCCGGGCACGGCGGAACCGCCGCCCCCGCCTCCTCGGCACGCCGCCACGCCGCTGGCCCCCGCCGAGCTCCAGCGGGTCATCGAGCAAGTGAGCAAGGCCCAGGAGCAGCAGAAGCCGCCGCCGGCGGCCGCCCAGCTGGAGCTCGGCCCGGGGCCGCCGCCCTTCCGCGGCGGGGAGTGCCCGCCGTCCCGGGACGCTGGCTCGCTGCCGCCGCAGACCTGCAGGGCCGCCCCGCCGCTGGCCAGCATCATGCACAACGCCGCCCAGCAGCTGCAGAGCGTGGCCCAGCAGGTCGCCCTGCAGCAGGGCAAATCCATGGCGGCCACCCGGCTCCTCCCGCAGAAGGTAAGCGGGGCGGGGAGGGAGGGAGCCTGCGGCGGCCGCTTGTCTGGGATCTATCGGCGAGGACGGGGAGGGGGGGGGTGTTAATATTTTTTAATGATTTTTTTTTTTTTACCTTCCTCCTCGGGCACACCTGTCCTCGGGTGTAGACTCGAGTCTCGCAGCTGAAACACACAACTTCCAAAGCGGTTTAGAAAAACCGGCGTTTGGATGTGGGTAGTAGCTGCAGCGGTCGGTATTTCCGTCCGACTACACGTGTGGCTAAACCAGCTTAGAGGAGCCATCTCATAGTGGTTAAGTGGTGATGCACAGGTAGATAACACATGCCCCTTTTACAGAAGGTGATGGTGCCTGGGTTTTTTTTTGCCCACATTTTGGGGTGCAGAGGATGACAAGTGATTGGTTTGAGCTGAGGCAGAAATTTGGATGAGGAGGAGAGGCTATGAGGGAGATGAACGGTAACACATACTTCCTCTCAGTTATCATCACAAAGATTTTTTTTTGAACCGAGCAATTATTACAGTATGTCCTGGACCTGGTATTTGGCCTGTGTCATTTAGCAGACCATGGTTCTGCGCCTGGTTTGTTGAAGGTTATGCACCTGCATGGGTGCTGGCATGGACTCTGCTGTTCCAGAACAGGCCTGCTGGCAGGAAACAAAGCTGTGACATGACCCAAGAGCAAACTTTACGTGCTTTAGTTGAACAGCAGTCACATCAGTTAATGTGCAGGAAAGCTTGCAGGAAGGGAATCTGTGTTAAATCTGTCCTTTGATGCATTAAACCAGAGAACTAATGGTGTGCATTGGTTTCTTTGTGCTTTGCTTTAAGGGCATGCGTGTTATCATCTTGATAAGTATTGTCTTTATTTATAAATACTGTATTTGTGTCATCTCAATTCTTCCTTTTTTCCACAAAAGCAGCTGGAAACCATTTGTGTCCAAGTTCAGCCAGGACAGATGAAGGAAACCGAAAGGCCAGTGCCATCGTTGGCACCAATCCAGCCCAAAACTATAACGCTGAGTCAGTCGGTTGGTAGGAATTCTAGCGTACCAGGACTTGGCATTATTAATCCCCAGATAATTAGGATACAGCCTGTTACAGGAACTGAGCAGCAGCAGCAGCTATTCCTGCATAGTTCTTCCGAGTCTCCAATTCAGTTGCTTATGCAGAGACCTTTATCATCTCCTAGATCAGTGTCTGTGAACAAGATTCCCTCATCTAAGATGCTAAATGGACAGAAAACCACCCGTGCCACAGTATCAGCTACGAGGTCTTCAAATATTTCTGTGGTTGCAGCCAGCTCAGCAAATACTCTGAAGCCATGCCTTGAAAAAAACCAAAAAGGTGACAAGTTAAAAAAATCCTTGAAAGTGAAAACTCGTTCTGGACGGATTTCACGCCCTCCCAAATACAAAGCTAAAGATTATAAATTCATTAAAATGGAGGATTTGGCTGATGGTCATCAGTCTGATTCTGATGATTACTCTGAGCTAAGTATAGAAGATGATGAAGAAGGAAAGGTGAAGGGAAAGGATGTGTTATTCAGTTCTTCAAATTATAATCTGAAACCCAAAATGTTTAAATGTCAGACTTGTGAAAAATCCTATATAGGAAAAGGAGGATTAGCAAGACATTATAAACTTAACCCAGGCCATGGACAGCTGGAGTCTTCGCCTCAAAAAATCCCTTTAAATAAGCCTAATGGAAGTATATTTGTGGACAATGCCCGTGGAATAAGAGAGGAAATGATGAGTCCAGCACATTTGGATTCGATTGCTGTCACTTTAAATAATGAAAATGCACTGGCTGCCAATGTGGAAGAAACTGTTGATACGAAGGCTGGAGAACAGGTAAAGTGTGTTACTTAGAAAAGCTGACAGTTCTGTGGAAAGCAGAATGGTGGTTTTGTAGCCGCATGGTCTTGTACTGCTCAGAAATATCCCCTGATATACTGAATTAAAGACATTTCCTATTGAAGTGCTTTAAAATTTAAATTATTGTCTCTTCCAGCATTGCAGGAATAGTATTCTTGCACCAAAATATTCACCGAGTGTTCATGTGTGGCTGGTTTTCTGATACAGAGTTTTTGGCTTGAAAAAAACCTTGTCTGTGTAAATAGCATTTTCCTCTGCATTTGGGTAAGAACACTGTGCTGTTCAGTTACAGCCTTAAGCATGACAGACAGCAAGGCATCATCTGCTCTGTCAATTTCTGTTACTGAAACAGCGTCATCACAGGAAAAATCTCTTACTTGGATTCCAGCAGGGGATTGCAGCTTTTCCTACAGCAGGCTTTCAAAGTGGGGCTTAGCGGCCCCTGCAAACCAAATGCTTTGGTGAAACTTGAGTCTCTGGGTTAGAAGCTACTTTAGCTGCATTTTTTTTCCTGTCATGTTTTAAGCTAGTCACTTAAAGTTTCTTTTTTAAAATTACTCTAACGATTTGCAGAAAGAGTTGATACAGCTGCTGTCTAGGGGAAAAAAAATTCTCCTTCAGATGTAGCAATGTCACATTTGCTAATTTTAAGATAGAATCATAGAATTGTCTATGTTGGAAGGGACCTTAAAAATCATATAATCCAACCATCAACCTAACCCTGACAAAAATCACTAAACCATATTCCTAAGGACTACGTCAACCTGTCTTTTGAACCCCTCCAGGGATGGTGCCTCAGCCACTTCCCTGGGCAGCCCATTCCAATGCCCGTTGAATATATAGAATCATAGATGTGAAGTTGTTCTCAGAAACGTGAAGATTTAGAGCTTAAGAATGCAGCAAACAAACCTTCCCCATCCTCTATGCTTTTCTGTCATCTTTGGAAAAAGAGCATTGGAGAATTATTGGCCTGTTCTGTGTTATATCCTTGTTACTTCCCTGTGCAGCACTTCTTTTACCCAGGATTATGGGAATTTAGAAAAATTTCAGTCAGTCTCACATGTAATACTATTACTGACTGCTAGATTGCTATTTTACCTGCTACTTCTAACTAGCAAATATGGATTCAACAAATTTGTGGTTTAATTCATTGGTTTTTTCATGGGTTTTGGCTACGTAAATACTTTCTAGAAAGAATAGCTGGGTTATTAAACTGGTACATTGATACAGACAGGAAAGCAATCAAGATCTCCGTGCTTAACCTAGTCTTATGTCATATTTAGAACTAATTTAGTAATTTAATCCCTGGATAGAATTGACGTAAATTTGCCCTTTTTAAAGCTTTCCTAATCACTAGAATAGTAGGGAGGTACTGAACTTTGGGAAGAAAATGTACTGATTATGAACAGAAGCCCGATGTTCCTCAGTACTACTGTAAATGCCTCTCTTTAAAAGTAATGGGACATTCTTAGAAATTCTAGCTTGGCGGGGAAGAGAGGTGTGTGCAGTAAGAAAAAACTGCTTGATGAGTAAAAAAAATTTTGCACTGAAATCACAGTGGTAATTTAAAAATAGTAAATGTACATTGAGTTTGTTTGGTCTTATAACAAAAGCTGCTTTTTTGCTGCGTTCTTAGGGAAGACTAAGGATTTTGAAACGTAGAAATTGAACAACATATTTTACTCTTTATTTATTGGGCTTGTCACTCTTCATGGCTGTTCAGCCAAACATGGCTGTTGGTCTTTCATATAGAATCTTCATGCTTTGACAAAGTTACAATGAGACCCAAAATTTTCTTTGGATATGTTTTATTGCTAATTAAGAGTTATTGCTACAACCTCTTTATTTGAAGAGCATGTATTTTACTTCAGAAATATTAAACACATTTAGCTGACATAACCCAGCTCTTTAAGGGAATTACATTCCCTTAATCTCTGTATTTTGTATGACATTTTGTAGGTCAAAAATATTAGCTTTGCAAATAATGGCACGTATGTGTTGTGGAAGTAGCAGTCTTACTAATGTGTTGGATTTATTCCACAACTCTTATTGCAGTTATGTTTTTATTCAGCTTTGCATTTATTTAATATGCTATTTATTGTTTGCATAGATGAAGAACTTAATTATAAAACGGTTGTCTTCAAAACACTGTTTAAAATGGTGAATAAGTATTTTTCTCTTTCTTTTAATTAAGACTTATAAGCCTGCAGAAAGCAGACACTTGTTGGCAGAACAACAAACTGAAACCAGTTCAGGACACCGAGGACCTGTAGCACCAAAAGGACCTGGAAGACCCAGACGACCAAAGAGACGTGGTCGACCAAGGATGGGTGGAAGATCTAGGTGTTCTGGAAGGCTTAGCAGACCTGGTCAGTCCCCTTCAAAGTCACTTAGTAGTGTGTCAGCAGAACACAATGTATTCAGAAGAAAAGCTAGGTTAAAAGAGGTATGGTTCTCTTCTGCAATTATTTCACAAGTCTCTTCCCCCTGCCCTCTTTTTTTTATTATTATTATTTATTGTTTATTTTCAAGCAATCATTTAAAAATTTTTTTTCTTTTGTTTTTTACATCTTTGTGTACCAACAACATGAAAGCCTAAGCCGTCTTCTAAGAAGAAAACATTAAGTTGTCTTTTAAGGAAAAAATACTTCTAGCAGAACACTGGACAAAGGGAAAATGGGAACTCGGTCTGGAAGGGAACTTGTGACATGTAGATATACTCTTGCTATCCTTTTTCAGGAGAAGGAAAGCTGCTATTATGTATCTCCTCCAACACAGTAAAAAGAAGTAAACCAAACTGAAGTTGGGCAGCATTGAAAAATGAAAAAACAAACAAAAAAAAAACCCACAAAGAAACTCTTTTGTAGGATAGAATAGGGATTAAAATCCATGCTACTAACACAATTTTTTGTTTGTTTCCTGCATGTTGTGGAAGATCCTTTACGGCTACTAAATCTGCTGATGTTGCTCTTCTTCCTATGAATGGGCAGCATTCTGGAACTGAGTTTTTTCTGTTTATGGGTAGTGACTCTTCTGAGGTTTTCTAGTTTATCTCCTTTTTGGTGTTACTTTTGCATCTGTTCTCAGAGCTGCTTAAATATATAGTGTATCTTTAAAAAAAATACTGTTATTTTATGTTCTGAATGTGAGGTGCATAACCTCTGTAGGCTGCTCTGCTCTAATAAACTCATCCTGGCTTTTGACAGCTAATACAACAATGCGATAATGAAGACTTAATGGAGCTGGCTCTCCCACGTCTTACAAAGCTTGTTACAGTATATGAATTTCTGTTGATGAAGGTGAGTTTTTATATAAAAAGGGTTTTTTTTAAAAAATTATTGCAGGGAGACTTCAGTTAGTATATGTAAAAAGACTCCTTTAGATACATGTCAGAATGCCCTAAGTTAGAATTGTGCAGAATGTAGATGTTCTATGCATCAGTTCTGTCTTCCACAGGCAAACCTCTGGTAAGTCTCTTGATTGAAAGTCCTGCTTTTTGCTGCCTGGTTCACTGGATTTTTGAATATTCCAGAGTCTTTTGACTGGAATGTTTCTATTTTTAAAAGTTGAACAAAACAAACTGATGGTTTTTAATTTTATTTTTTTTTTTAATATAATGAGGGGTAAACAAAACCTTTTTTTCCTCTCTTTATTTTTAGGTTGAAAAAGGGTATCCAGCCAAAGCTTACTTCCCAGATGTGTATCGGGAATTTGAAGACTTGCATAATATGGTAAAGAAAATGGCTTATGATCACCTCAGTAATTCTGATTTGCTGAGTTGCCACCAGTCTGTTGAAATAAAAGATGCAAAGGTAATAAGCACTCTATTTGGAACTGTGATTTTGGGGAGTTTGAGATTTTTTGTGGTTTGCTTTATTTATTTTAGATGCTTTGCATTTTTATTTATCTCTGATAAACTTTGTCATGCTGGTAAAGCTACTTGAAGAAAACATGGGTTTTGATGAGCAAAAATAGACACTGTTGTAAAGAGTCTAACAACTAACCAAAGAGAAGAAGAAATCCATAGTAAAACTACAGCTCTAGTTTATGGAAATAAATTTTTTTTTTAATATTTCTAGTTGTAATTCTAGCAGCGCTGATATCAGTGTTGCCTGATAAGGCAGTATGAAGCTGCATGTTACTGCCAGGTGTAGTTAGCATTAATTGCTAATAAAAGTCCATCTTGATGTTTGCTTAGGATCGAAAGGGATAAGTGGTTTCATTGCAAAATGAGGACAAACTGAACACATCTGTGTAGTTCACAGTCATACTAACAAATATGAAAGGTCATGAATATATTAATGAAACTGTAAACTATTATTTCAGTGACTCTTAAGTTTCACTGTTTATGCAGCTGTATCTAGAAAGACAATATAGGTTTGGTTTTCTGGTGGTTGATTTTTCTGGGTGGTTTTTTTTAATGTAGATCTGTTTATGGATCCTTATCTGTCTTCCCTTTGCTTAGAATAAGCCAGCTCTTTGTACATAGCATATTTTTGGTTTTTCCTTCTCAGTTTCCAGTAGTGAAAACACTATTTTGTAAACATCTCCAACGAAATTTCTAAACAATGTTCTCATTAAGGTATATCAGCAGTGAACTTGCAACTACTATGGGAGGGGAGCATACTGGAAAACTCAGAGTAGGGTTGGTGGAGATAAGATTTTGGCTCTTATAATAACCCTGGTTTAAAAAATGAAGTATTGTATGGACAGTTAGCAGTAGTTAATATTCTTCACTGTAGGTACCAAAATGCTTTCTGGAATTACTGTGTGTGCATCCAGTTATTTTGTACTTAATGCTGATACTTCCTTTTGGAGAAACGAAGTACCGCCAAGTAAAGAGGTGCTGTTGGTACTGGCAGTCCCAGAACGGAACCTCTTTCTTGCTTCTCTTCAGTCTTAATGTACATTCTTAATGTAGAGTTAGGCTCTTAAAAACAAACAAACAAACAAAACCCCCACAAAAACCAAAACAAAAGTCTCAAAAGACACCCAAAACAAAGGTTAGAACATAGTCTTGAGAAGTTGTATAGTAACACACCTATAATGGTGAAGTACTGGAATGGAATGGGAGGGGAGGAAAATCCTTAACTATTAAGAAATACACTCAAACGGGAAGGGTTGCATGTTTTTTAAATAATGGAGAGCCTCAACAGTGTTCTTTATTAAACTCTGCTCTTAGTAATTGTCTCTGGATTCTATATATAACCATTGTACTGCTAATTCTTTCTGAGTTTGCCTGTTAATATTCACCTTCAAATGAAGGTCATGTTCTATTAATGTGGAGGCTACTAGAAAACAGGGGAGTCTGAATACTTCATTGAGCTGCGATGATTGATTGTCAGATTAGACCCCATGTAGTTCTAGTTAAGTTTTAAGAAAACAAATCAGTATTTCATCATTTATGTATTCAGATTGGAGAGATTAACTGTTGCTTTTTTTTTTTTCCTGTAACTGTTTTTAAAGGTTGCTGAATCACTAGGAATTACAGAAATACTCACTGGAGAACAACAGATGCAAAGTGTAGACTCTTCTTCACAATGTATAAATAAAGCGGTTACTGAGCAAGTGCCTGTGGAGATACTGGGACAAAAACGGTTAGCTGAGGTACAGAATACCTTTCTGAAAATTAATAAATGAACCTAAGACAAATACTTTTATAAACAGATGATTATTCCTTACAAAATCATACTAGTATTATCTGACTCGTGTTAAAGTAAGGCTTTCATGGTATTCGGAGTTTGGAAATACTTAAAGAAGCACCCTCTACTGTGGTATCATAGCAGGGCACATGAGCAAACACACTAAAGATGTGCTTTGGGAAGACAGTTGGTAGCATTTGGGAATCTCTAAGGTTTATGGGTAATCTCATGACACAAGGGAGAGAGAATTTTGTTGAGGGAGCAGTAAATGGGGGCCCTGCAGTAAGAAGGATCCTCAGATCTAATAACTTGTCTTGGAGTAAATGGGCTGACCCACAGCAGGCTCAGGCATTGGAAAAGTGGTTGCTCTGCTAATTGGTGGCTGGTAGAAGTGCATGAAAACAGTTCCTTTCCCTCTCACAGGTCAGTTGACCAGATCTAGTCTGTTTACAGCTGTATCAAGGAGCCGTGTTTCTTCTTGAAAGTCACATCTCTGTGGTCCATCCCCTTCACTGTTCTACTTCATATTTAAGCCAGAGTTGTTTCTGGTGGTGGATAAGTAAGACTAGTGCTTTTCCATCTTCTCCTTGAGGTTAAAGGGGCGATCAGTTTTTCTTCATTAACCAGACTATGCTGTGCAGGCTTTTCACAGCCCTTCACTGAAGTTGGAGGGAGAGCTTAATAGCAGGTTTTGTGCTGTACAGCTAATCACAAAGGCTCAAAGAGAAGCTTTGATGTTGAAACAAAGGCAGATTGTTTCAACCAAATATCAAACGCAATCGGTGGTATTTTGGTGAAGTGTGACAGTTGTGTTTAAATCCTTACTGTTTAGGAAGGTCTTTAATATAAAATGCTGTTTTCAAGGAGAGTAACAGTTCATTGCCGTGAAGTGCCCACAATTAGTTTGTGATCTTTTCCAATATTGTCAGCTGTAATGGTGGCAGCCAGTTAATTATCTCTTGTATTGACAGAGCTCAGGGGAGGAACTGTTGCCATCAGCCAAAAGGACCAAGTTAGAAGACAGAATGGAGAATGTGAATAACCTTTATGCCAGTCAAGATGAACTGAAAGAAAAGACTGGGAATTTGTGTACACTGTTTGAAAAAGATGGTAATCTCTTCAGATTTTCCAATTCTGTTCTGTTCATGGAAGAGCTGAGTAAATCTCTTTCTTTTTCAAGCTACTGTGGTTTTTGTCTTAAGGTTTCTTTCCCAGGTCCCTCAAAATCAGCTGTTTACCTGGAAAAGGCATCATGGAGGGGAGAAAAGATATGGATGATACAGAGCACAGCAGTATCTCAATTCTGAATGCATGATAATCCAGTTATTGGTGCTCCTGCAGTACTATGAGGGTAGTGCTGTCCTCTGCTGTGTGCTTCCTCAGTGCTTCCTGCCCACCCTCTTCCTTACAGCGGAGGTGGCACAGGACCTTTGTGTCAGCAGCGGGAGACGAGGAAGCACCATGTGTGTCCTTCCTCTTTGCTCCAGCAGAATCATCAGAGCTTTGTGGAGCCTGGGGGAGGGGGAAGCTCGTGCCAGCTCTTCTGTATCCCAGGGAAGATGCAGGGCCTAAAGATTGGAATTGAGGCAACATTTTGCACCACAGTCTTTGGGTGGTTACTTTTCTTTTTATCCCTTCTTTGTCTTTATCCCCCCTGCCCTCAGACTGGCAGGGTAACAGTGGGTCAGAAAGGAAAGGGAGGTGGGTCCCCACCTGTAATCTCCCAAAACTCCATTGGTCTTTTATGTGGAAGGCATTATGATTATCCTTGTGAAAGATTCCAACTCTTACCCATTTCTAGTAAGATGTGTATGTCAGTATTATCCTTTTGCTTTGTGCGTGTCTTTTTGGGGTATTGCTGTAAGCTGCTTTGCTTTTTGCCCTTTGCCACCTCTTTCTGTCCGTGGTTGGGTTTTTATTTTCCCCCTTAGTTTATTTTTCTTTCTCTGAAAAGCTTTCTGCATGACCATGCTTATTTATTCTTATATTATGATTTTCTTCTGGGCCATGAGTTTTTAAAATTTTGTTTCACTTGCACCTGCTGGTAGAGCTTTTCTCAGTCTACAGCACAAGAAGTTAAAAATGGTCCCTTCCGCAGTGTTAGGCTTCCTTTGTTATGTAGTGACATAACAGAAAAAAACCCCAAAAAACAAACCAACAAAAAAACAGTCCACAACCTACTTGTTCCTTTTGATCTTCACTTATAAAAACTGACAGCTTGTGCTACTGCAGATTAGTAGTTGCTGTTCAACTACCTACTGGGTTTGTGACCTGGCTCTTGGTTGAGGTGAAGTAACTGGTAAAACACACTAACTTTCTTGTGCTTTTACCTTTTCTGTCACAGGACAAAAATGATCCTGGGAATGTTAGCACAGCTCCTTAGATATATAGTGATTTGATGATATGTCTTGAGTCCATGATGAGCTTGATTATCAAGCCCATGAAATTGAAATTTTCAAGTTGAAATGAAATTTCAAGTTTCTTGACATTTTATTACAATTTAAATGCTTCTGTCAATTTACTAAAGGTAATGGGGATGAGCAGCTGACAACTTTGTGCCTGGTACATTCTTTACCTTTGAATGTTACTGGTTGTTTACCAAATGGAAAAAAAATACTTTCAGCCAAGGTCTTCAGGGTTAGCAGAAAAATGCTGCTTCTAATGTAAGATCCCTTGGTGTGGAAATATTGAATATTATTGAAGTATTCTTACACTGGCTTTCTCACTTTCTGAAGTGCTGTGAAAATCTTGGAAGGTGCTTCAGATTTACTAATTTGGGGGAAGAAAGCACGGAAACATTCTAGCTTTTCCTGCAAAAGTAGTGCTGAAAAATAATTTTTTGACATGCAATATTAGATGGCCCAACAAAATTATATATATATATTCATATATATTTTTTCTCCTTTTCAGGTTTTATTCCATTAAATGGAGAAATCCTGCTTTCCGAAGATGGGCATATCACTTGCTGCACAACTGGAAACACGCTACCAACAGCAGAGGAACACCATTCACTTGTTGATTCAGGAGTTAGAATCGATGCTGAAAGTTCAGGTACCTTCTCCCAGACTGTGAAAATGAGTATAGAGTATTCCCAACCCATGAACATCCAGGGACCAGATGTGGCAGGTGACACGTCTCTGCTACATACCCAAGTTGTATTACCTGTTGGAGCAGATGGGTCACCTGAAGTAGCTCAGGCCCACTTTGCGAGTGACAATTCGGCAGGTGGACTGTCAGCTCCTGAACTTTGCAACTCGGTGTTGGAGAATACAGCGGGCACTCAGAGCAAAGAAAACAGTCACGATCAAAAATACCAGGAATTGCAAGAAGAAAATCGTGATTTTGTAGTTAAAGAACATCCCAAACAACTTCATAATGCTGATATGACCAATGAGGTGCAGGAACTCGAACAAGTTTTTTCAAGGAACGTTGTGCCAATAAACTACCCACACAGCGCTCAGAGTGAGGCGCACCAGAACCCTGTCCAGGAAGCCTCCCATGAAACTATGAATGAATTTCCCTGTGGGACAGAGGAACAACACGAGCTGGAGAATACAGTTACTGTAGATGAAGCTGTAGCCTTTGAGATTACTGATGAGAGCCATGATTTTTTGTCTCAGGGACACGAACAGATTTTTATTCAGACTTCAGACGGGCTTATCCTGTCTCACCCAGATACTGCTGTTTTGTCTCAGGCAGAAGGCATCGTGATCGTAACCGATTCCAATGGTACTACAATGCACATCCGCACACCCGAGGGGATACCTCTGGAAACTGTGGAAGCACTACTGGCAATGGAAGCAGATGGCCAAAGTGAAGATATTTTGCTCTCGCAAAGTGAATTGGAGCCATAAATTAGCAAAATCTATAATGCTTTCTTCTGGAAAAGACTGACTCTATAAAATGTATATTTTTCTAATGTGAATACTGAAATAATTGAAATTTAACTTATTTGTAAACTGTTTCTATGCCCTGTAATTTTTATAACTTATGTTTATATAAATCTAGCAGCATTGCAACCAAAAATTCTAGAATTAACATTGTTCTATTTGCTTTATATGTTGGGGATGGGTGGAAAGTGGAAATCTGTCAACCCTAAAACTGTTGCACTATTCCCTTTTGTTACGTAACTCCTCCTCTCTTTAGCCATCTAAAAATGCAGTAAGTTGTACTGCTCCTCAGCAGTGATGTGCTGTGTGCTGGCAAGCTGTATATGGGTAAAATAAAAACTATATTAAAAATGGATGTTTTCGCTGCCATTGAGATTACAGAATACTTTGTTATTGTACTTTCTTGAAGCTACCTTGAATATTCATTAGCATCTAGACTTGATGTGCATAAATCTGATTAGGAAAATGGGCAGTTTAAATATGATCTGTGTATTCCAGGAACAGTGTGACAACCTGGCTGATCCTTACTTAAATAAGCATCCAATTAGGGACAAAAATAGCTTCAAACAAGATTTGATTTGTGCTGAACTGTTGGAAATGTATTTAAGTTTGTCTGATGTTCAGCCACACCATTAAAAATTGCTGTTTGTTAGACAGAAATGGGAAGGTGTGTTAAGTAGGGATCTGATTTTCCTTAATGAGATACCAAATTCTTTTTTCACTTTAGTCCGAGATGGTCTATTTTTGTTAGATTTGTATTACACTTTTTTCTTTCAGATAATGCATCCTTTATTGGCTCTAAGCTTTGAGCTTCCTAGTAACTCCACACTGCCCTGTACGATTTAATCATAATAAAAGGGCATCCTTGACTATAATACCCATTTCTCTCTGCAGACAGAAAATTTACCAAACTACTCATCTACTGCTATGCTGTGTTTTTGTCTTACTTCCAGAATGTTGCTTGGATGAAAATATTTTTGTGGAGCAGCTTGTCCGAGGCACTGTCTTCTCTTTCAAAAAGTTTAGCAGGTAAAACACTCTTAAATGACCGGTATCTTTATTTTATTTATGAGCTCTTATAAGCATTACTGAAAACTGGTAACGTACCCTGCCTCATTGCTAAACACATGAGACATGGACAAATCAGCTAAAAGGACCTGTAATATGCAGGAAAACTGTTCTCAAATCAAGTACAAACACTGATTTTTCATGGTCTTGTTACTGAATCTAAAGCAAGAGAACAATTTTGAGATTAAACAATCTGCTCTACTGTATCCCTTTAACTTAGCTGGGGTTGGGTTTGGTTTGGGTTTGTTTTTTTTTTTTTTCCTTGGTTGCCTAAATACAAGGTTAATTTGGTTAGTCAAAACGCTGCCTTTTACGTGTGGACCTGAAAGATACATGTTAGAGAGCTCCTATCTGGTTGGGTTTATGGTGTAGTTTTTGTTTGGAGGTTTTTTTAAACCCCTCTTTTTTTTTTTCTTTTTTAGGAAGTGGTAGTGGTCAGAGGATACAGGCCTACCTTATAAGTGAAGATACCACACAAAGCTGCTCTTTCCAAGTCTTTGATTGCAGGGAGCAATTCTTTATTATGCTCTTTTGTACTGACTCGGAGGGCTTCAAATATAACAATCAACTGCTTAGAGCTATAATGGCAAAAAACCTCTGCAATGATTTTGCTGTAATCTTCCTGTGCCTGATAGCAGTCAACGAGCAAGGGGGTCTGTGAATATGAAGACTTTGTCCCGAAGAGCTTATTTCCTCTTAAGAAACAAGAACAAACCACAATTTCCACCTGTGTTGAAAATGACAATTTGCTTCAATTCAGCCTTCCCTATTGATTTGCACACGCTGGGAAATACAATACACCTACCCTCGTCTTAAAAGAACAATTCTATAAATGAACCAACCTTTTCTCCTTGGAAAATATTTTTCAAGAAATAAGGTGTTTCCATAGTGACAAAGGTCTGGCCCTGCTCAGCTAAATTAAGGTGGCTGTTAAAAAAGGTGGAACACTTGCACAGAAAAATAATAAAACCCCCAAAAAGCTATTCATAACTGCTTGTATTCTTGTGCTACAGCAGAATTTCTTTTTAGACGCTAGAAATTTGGGGTAAGAATAGAACATTATTAAGCTGCAGAAACAATCTCATAGTACATCGAGAAAACTTTTCTAATTCATGTCTGTCTGTCCCATTATTGCAGGACATTTGTGCATTTCCCTTACCAGCCTTACAAGATTTCAGCTTGGAACTTGTTAAGTAAGTGACCCTACTTTTCCTATTGAAAAATCTGTTCCTGAGGCACTCAGTGTTTTAATTAGATTTTTCTATCATCAAACCACAGCTATGAGGGTAATCTCATAGCAGTATGCATTTCATGTTACTGTCTTTGAGTTCAAATAGTTGTTTCAAGAAGTTACCCTTCAAGAATCAAGGGTAAATATCTGCCAGGGCACAACAATGAGTCAAAAGCACTTAAAACCACTCCATAATTGTGTGAAATGGGAGATCTAAATCAACAGTTTATATAGGAGCTGGTCATACAGGCAATCAATCAGTGGGAGGAATTTAGATTATTTATCACAATGAAGGAAGCAGGTCTAAATCCACTACACATTAGGTTTTTAACTAAAAACTTTTAACTTGGACTTGGATATCACTCTTCCAGGGTGATGTACCCAACCATCCTATAATCAAAACCCAACCAGAATTTACACTAGTGTCTGTGATGGCATTTCAGAACCACAGACCAAACTCTGTGTGTGGATCCTTTTGGATCTTGCCTGTTCTGCCTTCCTTTCCTTTTCCTCATTTATAAAGCAAATACAAAAGCACTGTTAAGTCCAGAAAAAACCCAGAACACAGAAGATAAAGAAGTGCTGAATGGTACTTTCTATGGTGAAAGGGACCATGTAGGTATTTTAGACTGTCAAGACTTGGAAAGTAGTGAAATTCTTTGCTGTAGGTCTATGTGCATTGAATTTCTCCCAGACCACCAAGCAGCACTTGCTTCTTTCTGATTACAGGGGACTGAGCCTACTACCTGTAGCCTTTCACTTGCACTTAAAGTGGATAAAGCAACCAAAACCAGCTTGTCCCATGCAGAAAAAGGAGAATCAGCTGAGACAAAATAATAAATACAAATAGAGAAAAATATTTTTATTAAGTTTTACAAAAACACAGCTTATTGAACCTTGCAATTTGCCATTTAGGTTCCACATAAACATCATTATAAGGAAGCCAGGTTAAATTCTAGCACTGTCTGTGCCCTGTTTCCAGCAGCATGGCTTCAAGGTGTAGTTTGCTGCTGTTTTCAATGTAGGGCTGGTATAACCATGATGATAAATAGACCATCATCAGATCCTGGTCAGCAGAATGAGCAATTTCTTGGACAATCGTTTGCTTGAGTTGTAGTTCCTTCTTGTACATTTCAGAGAGCTTCAGAGAAACCTCATCTGAAATGAATTGAAAAACCAAGCACATTGACCACAACACATTTCAGCATTTCTCTACAAGTTAAATTATACTGGAAATACGGTGATCATTAAAAAAACCCTACCTTAACCAAGCTATTCTCCATACTTTGACATCTGGGGTTTTACAACACTTTTTAACACTGGAAAATGAAACACTAAACACTTCCCTCAGCTTTTGGATGTATTTTATACAGTTGTGATTTTGACACGAATCCCCCTTTAAGTCCAGAATAAGCAGTGGTTTTGATTCTCAGGACCCATTGTAAAATCAGCAATTATAGCTGTTCTGAAATTTTATTTTAAAATTTGGTAATGCTATTTGGAAGCTTGAAATACAAGCTTCACGGTTTAGAGTCACTGTTGATTTTAGCTAATCTAAAGTATGTCCTCACGTGCTCACTTTAGCAACACACGATCACCAATAAGTGATACCAAAAGCAGAAAGTAATGGTAAAACTGAAAAACAGACCAAACCTGAAGTGTGTAATGTAAAAATTAATATTGTTACTAGTTTTGTTAATAATACTGGTAGGGGGGCTAAAATATATTTATGTAATAATCTTTCTAAAAAATAACCACACAAATTATTGGAAACACAGACGAATCTTGTGTTTCCAACTTAGCCTGAGCTATCGCTCCCTTCAGGAGGATTTAGCCTTTCATGGAGCAGAGAGAATCAGTAAATGATTCAGTCACAGAGAGCATTTTGACAGCAGTCAAAACTCCTACCCTTTTAAGCTGGCAGAAATTAATACATAAAATTCCCACTGCCTTGTGGTAGTGAAGTGGAAGCTTCATAAAGGTATGACAGTCACTTCACAAAGGCAGCAGCTGGTCTGCATGCAATCAGGCTTCTCTTGAATTCAAATAGTTTTAAAACTGCAGTAATACAAGTTGGGAGGCAGTACCTTTTGCTATCAAGTGAATGCTGAAAGGATTGATATTAACATTAGACAGTAATTGAACATTTCTCTAGTTGTCTTGACTGACATTGAGATCAGAGGAATTTTTCTTTGGCTGCCTGAGAATTAATTGAGGTATAGTTTGTTCTTTGCATTCGAGGATTTAATTTCATTGTCGAGTAACAAGTCAGTTAAGCCTTTGGCTTAGCGCTAACGAGTTGCAAACGTGTCTCTCTCTACAAAGGAGGCAGCTGTTGCAGCTTGGACACTGCGAGCTGGTGACAAGCTTAGTTTTATGCTGTAACTGCTGCCTGTCAGACAACACTTGGCAGTTCATACACACAGTCAGCAGCAGTAACCCTAAGCCCAGGGTGCATTCATGTGTTTATTGATTAGTCAATTATAAAGGAGACAGATACACTCTCTCTCTCTCTGTAAGGCAAGACATCCAGATAAAAAGGGTTTATTTTCCAGTCCTAAATTAGATGACATCAATGACACAATGCAATTAGCTAAGCTAATCAATATTTTACTTACAGAAGTATGGTGTGGGCCATGTATGAAAGAAGGGTGCTGTGCAATTCCCAGCTCCATGGTGGAATGCTTCCAAGTCACAGATTGCTTTAGCAGTCAAAGTAAGCTTTTCCATTTTTAGTTGTATTTTTGTCTGAAAATGATGAACATGTAACATTAATGAATATCTCAGGATCATTAGGTTAGTAGAATCTTAAACATTTTTTTAAAACACTATTTCTGAAAACTATTTAGTCTTAACATTTCTAACTTTTTTTAAACTTCAGACAGGATTCAGAGCTGAAACTTATATAGAGATTTAATATGAAATACCCTAAAATCTTGAACACTGCAGATACCACTTACTGACTCTGATTTTGTGTAATTCTTTTGTTTCCCCCCTGTAGAAATCTATTAAAGCATGCTCTCATTTTTCCACCTTTCTCTGGGTTTTTCCTATAGTGATTTAGCACTGGGGAAAATCATCAGCCTGTCTATGAACAACTGTGGCACAAGCCTTATAAAAACATGCTTTCTTACATTACCATGTCAAGATGACTTAAATTTGATTTCAAAAGATCCCTGGCAGGTGAGAAAAGCAGCTCAAGCTACAACTGACAATATATCTAGGCTGATTTAACAGTTTCCTTCAAAAAAATAGATCATTCCATCCACTGCCTTCATGTTCACCTAACTTTGTGCATTACTGATGGGGACTAATATTTGCAACAAAATAGAGCTTGCAGCCAGTATCTTAAAGTCAAGAAGCTGAAATACAGATATTTCTATAAACTCGTAAGCTGGAACAAACTCGCAAGGAATGAAAAATAAAATATGTCTGTAGTAGCTATGTTTAGTATCCAATGTAGGACTGACTGCTTAGAGTCAGGAGTAATACAAAATTGTATCAACACACTTGGTAATCTGAATATGAAACTACCTCAAGGAAAAAGAAAAAAAAGATCAAATTACCATTACTTTTTCCCACAGAACAAAATTTAAGGAAAATCTAATTGCTTTCCTGCTTATTCTAAATACTGCACTGGTATCCTGTCTATATAAACCCCATATCTATCATCTTTTTAATGGACCTCCACTATGGCAGAAGGCTGTTTTAATAAGAATTTTTTAATAAGAACTTTTAAATAAGAATTTTAAATTACCGTATCAGGCAAAAAAAAAAAAGGATTCTTTTTGTTTCCTATCAAACTGAGAGGTGACATTAATTTCTAGCAATGTACCCAGAAAAAATGTGGCTTACATAATAATTATCTTACTCTACTCTCTAGAGAAGGAGTTCTGCACAGAAAATGCTGGTAGGCAAACTAAAAATATAACTGCATTATGTCTGATCAAAGATAGGTGCAAAGATGTGATGGCAGGTAAAGCACTGTTTTATGCTTCGTTGTTTTGTTCTAAATGGAGGGAATATTCAGGATGAGAAAACAGGTGCAGTTTTAGAATGCATTTTTTATATGATTTGTTTTCAGGTCATTTTATAAAGAGAGTAGTAGAATTATATGCAGAAGGCAGATGTAAAACCAACTTTCAAATTCATCATTTAAGCAAATAAATGGTGTATACTGGATTTATAATAATTTAGGTTTGAAGCTAAAGAGCCATGAATAAAAATCCCAATTTTCTGTTTACAACAAATACTTGAGGACTCTTCCTTATATCATATTTGAACACACTTAGAATTGATTCATATTGACTAAGACTGAAAAATGAGCATTACCATACACTTTAAGGTCTCGAGTAATTCTGCACAGCAATTATCCAGTTCTTCATTGTATTTTGGAGTTGGCTTTTCGGATTCTGTAGCACTGTTGTCACATGCTATCTCCAGTTTGTTGTCTTGAAATCTAAAAAAGAAACGTAAGACAAAGGAAACAACTACATATAGGTTTACTTGAGCTCTGCAGATTTAAAATCCATGGGGTCTGATCCTACAAACTCTCTCTCTCACAGGCTGTTCATGAGAATTCCTACATAAAAATAGTAGCAGACATAGCTAGCCATGTGAGCAATTGGGGCTGGTACCATCATCTTCAAAGGAACATAGAATTACTCTACCTTAGAGCATGTGCTGGAACAGACAGTTGCAGGTGTTAAGGTAACACCTCTTCCCATTTACCTTGCCCCTGTGTTGGGGGTTATTCTCTCATAACGTACAAGGCTTGCCCAGGCTCCAGCTGATGTTCTGGTGCCTCATCATAAACTCACCTTCAATTTAAACCAAGGCATTTAACTGTGAACCCAGAGCAGCTCATGTGCAGACACCTATCCTGTCTTGCTGATTTTCCCACAGAAGCTGCAAACTTAGACAGGGGAGAGGGAGATGCTAGAGAGTGAAAGCAACATCTGACACCATTACAGCAAAATAATCCTGAACTTGTACCTGTCAGAACTCTGTCAGACAGTCCCTGTTCAGCTGTCAAGACTCTGGAGAAGTTTCCTCTCAAACCCCTGTTAGTTACAGGTTCTTCATTAAAGCATGAAGATAACAGCTCTACCAGTTATCTTTTTTTTTTCTTTAAATCATCACTGTTAGAAATTTTTTGTCTATATAAATCACTGATTTTTTCTTAAAATCTGCCGAACTTTTGCCTTCAATGAAATCTGGTAGTATTGGTCTCAGTGCAAATATGCAAGAGAGTAAGTGAAGTCACGTAGGCTGACATCTATAGGATTAGATTCTAACTTTATACAAGTGTTTTAAATATCCATAATGCTTGGCTATGTATAATAAACATATTCCATTTCTTGCGAATAAATCATTACTTTGTGAGATTATTTTAATCTTCATGAGACATTTATTATTTGAATGTAAATAGTTTATGTAACCAAAAAGTGCAACTACTGAGTCTGATCTAAGAGTAGCTTATCCACTCTGACATGTTTTCCCCATCTCCAAAAATAACTTTCTAGTGAAGAAAACAGATTAATTTCTCAGTGAAGGCAATCTTTATGCTGTCTTTACTTGTATGTGTTATTAGCATACTTACTGCTCACTGATCTTCATGTTGACTATTTTGTTTGCCGTAGTAAATCCATTATCATTCAGTCTCTCCCATTTCATCATTAAATTGTGCCAGTCTGCTGCATTATCTTTAATTTTTCTTGCACTGACAGATAAAACAGGTCTTCTTGGAGTACCATCAGCAGGACTTTTTGCTATATGAGAAAATGAAGAAATTCAAGCTATTTCAAGTATACAAACCCAAATCAGTATGCTGTCCAGCAGCTGTTTGTGTGAATGATTTCCTTGCTTTACTGCTGAATATTGATTCAAGTAAAATGGAATTTACACTAACTGTCTTCGGTCATGAATCTAATTCCTCATCTCTCAGCCTTGTGTTTACACAAGCACGTTCTGAGATGCAGTGTTGTAAGACGGGCAGCAGTGGCTTTGCAGTACTGACCAATCCAGCAGTCTTCTGTCCGTGTGGGATGGTGAAGCCCATGTGCTAACTCAGCGTGTGATGGTGAGAAATCCCACCGACAGTTACCGTATGCACACCGTGGCGGCTGAATTCACATCTACAGGCGAGACCGCAGCATTCGGGAGAAAGCTGGCTCCTGCTGGAGGTGGAGATGCTTTACCTCTGAGCCTAAAGCCCCCATTTTGGGATGTGTCATTGGAGGGGGAACCACACAGCGATGGGGACCTGCCACACACGGCTCCGACTGCGCCTCAGGGAGAGCTGCCAGCGGCCGGTTCTGCCCAGCGCCGGCGGCGGCACCCTCATACCCCGGCGGCGGCTGGTGGCCCCGCTCCCATCACTTGCCGTTTTTAACTTTTATTCACAGGGACGCTTGAAAAGCGCTCATAAACCCAAAGCCCACACAAAACGTGGGCGTCGCTGCCTTCTCCCGGGGGGCTGGGCACCTTCCTCCCCCACATCCACGCGTGGAAGCGACACGCCGGCGGGTTGGCAGCGCACCGCAGACACCTTGTTCGTTTACCTCGGAAGCGCCAGGCCTCTGGCTGCTCCTTAGGCCCGGCCCTGTCCCCACACCGCCCTTCGCTCCCACCCAGGGCCTCGCTGGGGCCGGGGCTGCCCGGCGGGCTGAGGAGAAGGGAAGGGAGCAGCCCCGCGGCCGCCCTCACTCACCCGCCATGGCGGTGCCCTGCGGAAGTGCGCTCACGTCCGGTACCGCCCAGGCCCGGCCCCGCGGAGCGGCGTAGGCAGCCGGGGCCGCCGCCGCCTCGGGGCCTGGGCGACGACGCCGCGCTCTCTCCTTCCACCAGCGCTATCACCACCACCGTCTCCTTCTTCTCCTCCTCTCCCCGCCGGTAGCTATGGCCGCCCCGCGCTCCTGAGGAGGTGAGCGGAGGGAGCCTCAGCTTCGCTGAGGAAGCCGCCTGAGGGTCTGTCCCGGCTCTCGCTCCCCTTCCCGGCCGCCGTAAGCGGGGCCTGCCTCGGCCGCCTGTTGCGGTTGAGGTGATGGGGAGCGGGCCGGCTCTCTCGACTCTCTCCTGGCGGCTTCGGAGAGTGCTGTGGCGTTTGGGGAGGGGTGGCCCTTGGGCGCCTGTGGAGCGGCTGGAGAGGCTTCGCTGCCCTCCCCCTCCCCGGCCTGGCTGGGGCTCCGGGTCCGGGCTGTAAATCCGTTATAAGCTGAGGTAAATCCCTCGGGAAAGCGGGGCGGTGTTACCGGCTGTCCGACCGGGAGCCCCCGGTTGTGTTCCTCCTCCCCTGACAAGGAGCCGCAAGCCCTCAGGCGCGGGAACGCGGCGTTATTAAGAAGGAATGGTTTGAAACATCTGCCAGAGTATGGAAATGCATTGAAGGAAGGAAGGAGGGTTTCCTGGAGAAACGGGGTGTCCCAAGGCCATCAGAGTAAAGCCTTGGTGTATCTGTATGGGTAGTGACCACAGGTCTGCCTTTTCCTATCCTTTCCATCTCTGCCACCAAGGTTTGTGGTTTTGTGGTTGGCTATTAATTACTGTTATTATTATTTTCAAAGGAAACTGTTCTGAGCCAAAAATGGAGCATTTGAGGGACATGTGTGTTCCTCAGGTCACGGTGCCTGGTGCTCGGGCTGGTCCCCAGCCCCTGTGGGACAGGTGGAGGCAGAGCTGGGTCTCAGCCGGGTCTGGTTTGTCTGCTCCCCTCTCCCTGCTGGCTGTGGAAAGCCCTGGAGATGCGGCAGTCGGGCAGCCTGCTCCTCAGGCTAAAAACGTGACAAATACTGGAAAATAAACCCGCTTTTCTTTTAATAGGCAGGGTCTAGCTGAGCTCAGAGGTTGTTGTGTTAAGCTGTGGTCATGTATATGAGTTTGTCCATACTCTGAATGGCTTAAATTTAAGTTTTTATGCCAAGGAATAAAAAAACCCCAACCCTACAGAGCTGTTTGTCCCTCTAATACAGACAGGGCACTTGGGCTCAGAGAAGAAATGCAGTGACAGCTTTAGTCTCCTGCAGTCAATCCGTGGCATACCCTGGCACTGAACTTTTAGCCACTGCTGATCTATTTAACTGTGGGATTATCTCTCAGGTTAGTTGTCTCTCTTAGGCAGTATTGAGCCTCATTGCTGTTTCTGAGACCAGAGAAAATGTGAAAAAACAAACTCCCTTGCTTTTCAAAACATGGCCTTGACTGCAGCATTTAAAAGCTTGTTGTGGACCTTGTGAGTTGAGAACAGACTCCCTTTGGTCCTTGTTTTGATGTGCAACATAAGGTATTTTTCTCTGCTTTATCTCTGCTGCAGGATAGCTGCTTAGCACAAGCTGATTTGCTCCTTACAGCTGTTATGTACTTCAGAGTAAGTGTGGCTGGCACAGTGAACATGTGCATTCAGTTCCAAAATCTGTCTGAGAAAATAGGTTATATCCACTGTTTGCCTCTGATTAGTGAAGTAGGAAAAACAGGTAACATACAGTCCTACAACTGTTAATAAAAAGAGACTATGTGTGATACACAGTTGTGATTAGGGGGATGTTGGAGACTTCCAGCTCAAAGGCACAGAATTGTGGTGTTTAAGCAGAATTTTTTAATATATAGACCACATTGCAATTCTGTAGTCCTTCATAGATTTTTTTTTGTGTAGATAAAATTACTTAATTAGCAGTATTTTTAGTAAAGTGATGATTTAAGCTTTCAGTTGTATGTTTTCACACAAGCAACGCAAGTGTTTGTTAGTCTGTAAACCACTTGAGATGAAACTAATTTATGTATGATGGCAAGCAATTATAGATTATTAATACACTTTTGATTATACAGTGTGAATGGGTTATAGAGAACAAAACTTAATTTCATTTTTTACAATTTGCTGTTAGAGAAGATGGAAATAAGATTTCACATAAACTTTGTGAAGAGCACCCTAACCTGACAGGAGGTTTTTTAAATATAACTTAGTATATGACAAGAAGTAATTCCTCACGGTGTTTTCTGGAGGGGGGAAGGAAATCCCTATCAAGAGCTCCCTTTTTTTCTACTTGTAAATTGAAGTATAAGCTTACAAAACATGCATCAGGTTGCAGATAGTGTTGTTGTAGAGGGAAGAATGCCAGTCCTTTTCTGGAGAATAGAAATTTCCATAAGTCTATAGTTTGTAATGAATTACTATATTTTTAACAGTTTAGTTGTGATGGAAAGTTAAGTGATGGAAATAAGAGAGGATGAATTTTGAGGACTTGCAAGGTCCTTTGACAACTGGGGAGTGCGAGCTGGTTCTAGCTGTGAAAGCAGCTTTGGATGATGACAGATGTGAATTGTAGGATGACAAAGGGGACTTCAAAAAGAAAATATGTGAAATTCATGAGGCAGTAGCTGGGGAGTGGTAGAAGTTGAGATTAGACAGAAGAAGATTTGTACGTGTATGGCTGAGGACAAAGAATGGATTTATTTTATGAGAAAAAAAGAAAGGAATAAAAAAAAAAAGACCAGCAGCTAGTAAAATTACTAAACTGTCAAAGCAGCATGTTTAGAAGAGCAAACAAGGGACTTTAGCAGTGGGTTCTCTTTTTATTTAGTTGACTGTAGACAGAAGACAGTAAATGCTGAAGGAAAGAGCAGGAGATGTAAAATATAGGATAAGAAATAAGTGGTGTGTGAAAATATTGTAAAAGATTTGTAATACCCTGAAGTTATCTGTTAACTTAGTAAACAACTCCGAAAGGAATTCTTCATTCAAAAATAGTTTGGACACATTAATCAGCTAGTGCTTGTGATATTTTATGAAATGGGTGTCATGACAGGTAGTAAACACTGGGGGAGGGTGGAATTAATTTCTAAGATCTAGCAAGCAGTAAAACTTATTACAATTAAGAATATCTAATAACTGCTGCTAGCTTATTTATTGGCAGTTTTTGTAGCACAGATAAAATATGGTTCCAGTAACCAGTCTTTATTCCTGGTCTTGTCTAACATGGGCTTGAATGGGTAATGTCATGCAAGTAATCCCTTTGGATTTAGTGGAATTGTATGTTGCCAGCAAGTGTTGCAAGGCTCACAGCCAGTGTGCTGAACACTCTTGCACAATAATTGAAACAGCTTGAATATTGAGACATCGGATCTTTTTGCAGTAATGGAGATATTAAATTAGAGCAGCTATATTTTTTTTCTAATTTAGTTGATAAGGTGGTTTAGCTTTACCGTAAGCAACGTGTGAAGCTGCCAAACAAATATAATTTTCCATCCTTAGAGAAATTAAAACTAGGCTTAATGGGAAATATCACACAAATTGCAGTAGGAATGCTTTACATAATAATTTTGAGCATTTTGAAATGTTTCTAACTTCAGCTGCCATATTACTGTTTTTCATTTCTCTAAGGAAGTTGTAACTCTGCTGAAGCTTATGAAAATCTTCAATGTTATGGGCTTAAGCAGCCATAGAAAACTCTTCTTTATAGAAATCCAAAATCCCTGTCTTGGAAAACTGTATTTTTTTGCAGATATTGAAGCATTCTGTTAACCAGACTTGCTCATGGCAAAATGCAATTCAAGAAGTGAAGGTTTCTTTTCCTTTTCCCTGTTCTGAAGTGCCCGAACCATGACGTGAAGTCATCCATGAAGAGAACAGCTACTGCTGCAAAATCTTGTTAAGACGCTCACCCCATAATGAGAAAAATTACTGGGTTTAATTACATTTAAAATATATTTTTACGTACATCATGGTCATATCGGCTTCTTCTGAAGATCTCAGTACATTATTACTATGATGAGCTCTGACTAAATTTTTTTCTTGAACAACCCAAACAGAATATTTTTTTCCAATATTCCAGAGTTGTTCCCTAAATGCATGTAACAGTGTCACTCATCAACATGAAATTATTTGCTTAACCATAAAGGGAAACATGGGCATAAAATACATTTATCTATTTGTCTCTTATCTTTCTGAATTCACTTGCTGCATAGATATTTTCCTGTGTCTGTCAAATTGGGATTTCTTTCAATTTAGCATTGCCTCTTACATCCTACACTACTTTTATTTATTTATTTGTTATTTGATTCTATAGCAGATGTAGCTCTAACTGAATTGTTTGAGCCATGTTTTTCTTGGGGTGCGAGGCATTAAGGAGTCGAGTATATGTACTAGTTTGACACTTTGATCTCATTGTGCTAACACAATGAATATTCCATACTTTCAGCACTGGGAGAATTGAGGGTAAAGTTTGCAGATCCATGAAGAAATAGATCACGTGGATTGTTCAGTGTCAGAGCCCTTACGGTTCTTTCACCAGCTAAACGAGAAGAAATACTGCATTTGAACTCAACTTTGATGACCTCACAGTTGCAAGGAAAAGTGGTTGTCTGGTATTTAGTGGTTACTGTGTATCCTTAGATGTGGCCTGAACCTAACAAATAAGCTTATTCTTAAGAAAGAGGTTCTTCTAAAAAGAATGTACATTAACTCAGAGTTTAACGTGTTTTTTCTTCATACAAAACAAAACCTGAGAATTTCTGCATCCCTTCTTGCTAAATAGTGGCTTTCTGTTAATCATTTATTCTTTCCAAGTAGTTAACGACCTGTCTTTTGCTTTTGTCTTTCAGATTTCCTTATGTGATCGAGTAGATGTGTTTATTTCAGCCTTAAAATTGCTGATGCCAATGCTTGCTATGGCATCTGTGGCTTCACCAGTTATATTTAAGGAGTTTTGTCCCTTATATTATCTTCTCAATGCCATTCCTACAAAGGTCCAGAAAGGCTTTCGCTCCATTGTGGTGTACCTCACAGCACTTGATACCAATGGAGACTACATTGCTGTGGGGAGCAGCATTGGAATGCTTTATCTCTACTGCAGGCATTTAAACCAGATGAAAAAATATAATTTTGAGGTAAATACTAACCTCTACTCTTGTCTTCTCTAATGAAGCTGAGTTGCTCAGAATTGAGCTGCTGTTTGTCTCTCGTTAACTTTGTGAGTTTTATGTATGCTTTGTTTCAACAGGGGAAGTGTGAATCGATTACTTTTGTGAAGCTGTTGAGTTGTTTCGATGATCTGGTTGCTGTTGGTACAGCCTCAGGTCGGGTTGCTGTTTTTCAGCTCGTCTCTTCGTTACCTGGAAGAAACAAACAGGTAAATCTTTGCATTTGGGTAAACTTCTGTGAGGTTTAGTGTGGTGAATCCTAGCAGTGTTATCGTGATTCTTTATAATAGGTAAAACCAAGGAATTTTGCCTGATGAGATATCTGTGATTATGTCTTAGGCTTTGTTTGTTAAGCTTATAAAAGCAATAATTTTAAAGCATGCTTTTCATTACAAACAATAAATTTAATCGCGTATGCTTGTGAGAAGTTCCTCATTTATAATAATGGGATGAGCTATTTGATGGTGGGTTTTTTGATTCTTTAGATCTTTCATGCTAAGTAAAAATCAGAATGACCTGCAC
Source organism: Scolopax mira (assembly GCA_004320125.1). Lineage (NCBI taxonomy): Eukaryota > Metazoa > Chordata > Aves > Charadriiformes > Scolopacidae > Scolopax > Scolopax mira. The sequence goes on along the minus strand of BJBW01003176.1, from coordinate 115,851 downwards.
TTTTGTACTTGATCTCCAATTTATCAGTCAGAGCCACTGAATAGGCTTTTTGTCTCCTTTTTCTCTTCCCCTCCTTGTAATGTTTTGGTGTTGTTTCATAGCTTCGTAGATTTGACGTTGCTGGTATTCACAAAAGTAGCATTACAGCTCTAGCTTGGAGCCCCAATGGAATGAAATTGTTCTCTGGAGATGACAAAGGGAAGATTGTCTACTCTGCCCTAGACCTGGACAAGGTGAGCATTTATCAGAGAGACCTTAATTCCCATTTACAATTTTCTGAAAGAATGGTTGTGTGTTTAAAAATTTAGCAGTTAGTTAATTGCTTAGTGTCATGTATTTAGTTGAACTGCTTCATTGGTTTGCATACACTTGGCCAAGTGTGCACGCGTTCAGCAAGACAACCTTCACAGTGGCCTTACCTTTTTAAAAAAATAATCTATATAAAATAAAAAAGTCATGATCCTTCTTGTTTTTATCACCTTTTTGTCTGAAATAACTGTGATACCTTCTTCCAGCTTTCAGACAGTACTTTCCCTTTTGCTTGGAAAGGGTGTTTTTGAATGATGTGACGTTGCTGATTTATTATACTGAGGAAGTACTTCTTTCAGAATTGTTCAGCATCTCAGTCTAGAGTGTAGAATGAAAGTAATATTTGGGTTCTACTGGGTGATAATGGAATGTTTCTAATGCCTTCTTAATTAATACAGACCTGGGGCATCAACAAAATAAGTAACAACTTGAATTTCTAAATAGGAGAAAAGTTTAAACAACGGCCATCATGATTTACCTGTGACTGTCCCTCATTTGATTTGGACAAATTTGTCCCATATTTGATTTGTGTCCAAATATAATGAATCTCTCAGCATTTTATGCCCTGGCAGTGGAGAAGAAGGCAGAAAATGTGTCCTAGAGTTTCTATTATTTCAAGTGAAATGTGTTAACTAATATTCCAAGAGAGATTGAATTTCGTAGTGTGTGACTGTGGTGCACACAATTGATCTCCTCTCTTGTCTGCACACAGGAACTCCATGTTCTTAAAGTAAACTTCATGCAACAGCAGTTCAGAAACTTTTGTTTGGTTCGTTTTGGGGGTTTTTTTCTCTCTCAGGTTTATTAATTTCTTTGAAGTGTTAGTTATTACCTTACATGTGTAGAAAGGTTGACTCTTGCTAATTGCATGTATCTTTAAAAGGGTATTTGCAACTCCAGCCTTGTATTGGAAGAGCCATCTTCGATTGTCCAGTTGGATTACAACCAGAAAGTGCTGCTTGTCTCTACTTTACAACGGACTCTGCTTTTTTATACAGAAGAGAAATCTGTCAAGCAAGTTGGAACACAGCCCAGAAAAAAGTAACCCTCATAAAATCTTGATGCAGGCACATCTATTAATTCTAGCTTTTCAGGGTGGATTATAGAAAGAGTGATCTAAGCAGCAAAATTAATACAACACAGCAGTTCGCTCATAAAAAGTTAGTTACAGTAGTTATGTGTGCTCAAGCATGAAATGACAATTTTACCTACTTAGAAAGTACATGTTTGCATTTATGTCACAATCATATTTTCAGGGTGCTATTATGCAAAAATATTTAAGATGTTTTCTCATTTTTTAAACTGAAATCACTGCTGAACTTCCTCTGCAGACCCTCTTGGTTTGCTGTGACTTGGTGTGAGCAAGCATTGTTATCAGCTCTGTCTAATGGGTGGTGTAATATCTTATGCAAAAAGCAAGTCAGTATCCCAATTTTTCTTATTCAGTGTATTAATAAAGAAAATGTACAGCAAGGACTTGAAGTTGACTCGAGGTCAAGGAACTTCTGGTATGGCTTTCTGGCATCTTTGATTGTGTAATCTCTCTTGGATATGAAGGAAGAAGGAACCCAGTCTTAGAACAGCCTGACTTGACTGTATCTCGAAGTAGAGGAAATTGACCTCTGAAAGGTTTAGTATGTATCTTTCAGGGATATGAGTGGTAAGAGGAATACTAAAGACCATCTAATGTTCTAGGAGGTTTCTTGGGTGATAGAAACGGTGGTTTTATGCATGAGAGATCAAGACTTTAACAGTTGATGTCTGTTCTGTATTTCTTGCAAGTAAAGGTTGTTGGTTTCTTCCCACTAGTTTGTAGTGTAGTTTGTAGTGTCGAATTTTTATTAATTCTGGGAGAAGGATGACTGAATACTAGGATCTTTGTGGTGGACAAAGAGTACTGTTAATGTTATGAAGCTTATTAGGAGGAGTCATTTAATTTGCTTAACAGATGTAGTGTCTGACATCTAAAAGTAAGGGAAAGCTGTTGTTATTTGGAAGCACTATTCTTTTCTTACTGTAACCAGATTTGTACTTCAGACATTTGACTGACTAATCAAGGACTTTTATTTTTGGTAATTTGCAGTTGTAAATTTGTGCCATTAGTTATAAAAAAAAATTCTAGGTTGAGTATATAGCTTTTAAAATAAATTCTTCTTTTGCATTTTAGCACTGGCAAATATGGAGCGTGTTTTATACCCGGCCTATGTAAACAGAGTGACCTGACACTGTTTGCTGCCAGACCAGGGCTTCGTCTCTGGAAGTCTGATGTTCATGGAACTGTTCAGGCCACATTCATATTGAAAGATGTATTTGCTGGAGGGATAAAAACTTTTGAACTGTATCCTCGTTTGGAACCACCTGACCGAGGAAGTTACAGCTCCCCAGAGAAACACCTTGGGCTTGTGTCGTGCTTTTTCCGAGAAGGATGGGTGCTGACCTGGAATGAATACAGCATCTACTTACTAGACACTGTGAACCAGGTAGATAAATCTTGTGGATGCATCCTTGGTTTCTTACTTGTTTTTGTTCATGCTGTGCCATGAGACTCTTTGGGTTATCCATTAGGCTTCTATGATTCAAATTCGTATTTAAACCTAACAGAGAAGTCTCTGTTCTCTCCCAGTTGTCATTGCAATTACATACTCGCAAATTAGCTTACTATATTATATAGAAAAATGAAATATATTTAAAGCTTTCAATCCAGTTGTTAACATCATAATCAATTGTGATACTTGTCAAAGCAGATATAAATCTAAAATCTGGTAAGTAATGCTAAAAGTTTATATTCAGTATAGGCCTATAAAATGTACCTGGAACTATGTATTCTTTCCCTTCTCTGTTTGTGTCTGCAAAAAAGCAGGTATTATATTTTATTTGGTATAGAGTGAGCTTTTAGCTGTTTTTTCTTCTTAGAAGCATGTACAAAAGTGAATACAAGCTATAGCATCTTTTTGTCTAAATGTTATTTAGCATTTGTACTGTGGCTCTTTTCTGCCACCAAACTGCATGTTGGTTAAGTTGTTGTTCTATTGTTGCTGCTAGTTTGGACAGAGAAAATTAATAGATCTGTGGAATTAATGTCAGAATAACAATCTGAACAAAAATGAGCTACATCATGCTTAAAGGGTATGTTCCTGTTTCTTTTTTTCTATTTTCTTTCTTTTTTGATAATATAAAATCTTTATTCTGTAACTGTATGTGTTGATTAAATTACAGTGAACACTTCTGTTAAGAGCACTATCTTGTCCAAACAGTGTGTTAGTCTGATGCCAATTATTTTTTTCTGTGTTGACTCTTTTTAGGCTTTGATTGGTGGCTTGGAAGGATATGGTGATATTGTGTCTGTGTCCTGTACCAACAATGAGATTTTTCTCTTAAAGGGAGATAGAGACATAATAAGAATTTCAAGTAGACCTGAAGGACTGTCATCAATAGGTTTGTATAGATTAGCAAATTTTAGTATGTAACTCATGGAACAAGGTGCCTATCATACTTTTTTAATATTTAAAACTAAATAACTCAAACCAAGCCCCGTGCAAAAACCTTCACATTATTGCAAAAACCTACCAGGTTCTGTGGAGTTACTTGCCTGTCTCTACAGATTATATTTAGACATCTGATCTGTGTTTTCATCTGAGCTTCTGTTTTGGCTGTAGTGAGAATGGGGGCATTAAGAAATTAATTATAGTTCCCTTTTTCTTTTTTTTTTTTTTTTGAGAGTGAATGAGCATTATCCTAGCCAGGCATTTCTAATCGTTGCATTTGAAACTTTATTCAAAACCATGATGGTGAAGCAATTTGAATTGCTGACCACGGTTATCTCTTTACTGATCAATCTCAATTGTCTGGGTTAGAGATACTCAGATATGTTGATTTTGTGCCACCTGTCACCACTCATGTTGCAGAAGAAATCTCAGCCTTCCTAGCAGTGAAAAAGAAAGAACTGTCAAAACCCCTGAAGAATACTCACTAAAGTAAAAAAAAATACGTGAGAGCTTATTTTCTTATTTGTTGCCATGTGAGTCCAGCATCTATGTTACTAGACCACTCTAAAAGGGATTAATAATACTTTCTTAACGATGGTGCTTGCTGGTTTCTCAATCATAAAGACTGTAAATGCCATAATCCAGCATGTTACAGTCACAGAAGGACTACTGTGCATTTAAAATACTCCATTAGCTTTGTGCTAGTAAATATGCTCTCAAGTCTCACCGAATGCTAGAGAACTTTCCTATTATTGCATATTAGCAATAGCTTTAGTAATTTAAACGATTCTTTACTCACAAACTTCTAGAGGATGTTTATTATTTTAATTTTAATTTCCATGTATAGTTTGAAAGGATCTTTCTTGAAGTATATTTTCTTCTAATAAACCCGGTGGCTTACCTGATAATTTTCCTGTATTTTTTTTTCCAAGATACTGAATGTTTGAATGAAGTTAAAGATACAGGGTGACACTTCAGTGTGTGATACAGTTGGGTCTTCCAAGCTAAAGACCTGTACCATTCTTCATACATAAACATAAATTCAGAATTTTGCTAATAGAAGTTAGATACAGGCTTTGGGGGATTGATTTTACTAAAATGATTTAATATAGATTTACTTACATGAAGTTAGATTGTGTGTGTATATATATATTTATATATATATATATTTGAAATGTTATGAAGTTAAATAGAATACTTTTCCATTGCATAAAGCTTCTTTTCTTTCAGTACTTCTTTTCTTTCAGTACTACTCACTTGATGCACAAGTACTTATACTTGTATTTTTCTTTTGGTTGGTTTCAGATGCAAATTCAAAATTGCTGAATCCTTTAACAGATACGAGTTCTAAAGTGCTGACCCCGTTATCAGCAGTTACATCTGTGTCATCTAGTCCTTCACTGGAAACAGATAAAAAAACGGTTACTTCCCCTTCGGTTATTGGTGATAAAAATGACTCTCATTCTTTAGCAAAAGATGATCTGGAAACTCCAATGCTATCGGAGAAAAATTTTGATAGAGTTGGAGACCTGAGTAATGAAACACGAAAAAGGGGCTGCTCTGTAGTAAGTGACTCGAGAAGCAGGAGCAGCTCAGTAAATTCTGTGGACAGTGGCTCCAGCTGTATGGTATGTGCTGACCAACTTGTGGAAGCTCAGAGAGAGGGTCATCTTGCTTCGCAACGGTTCAGCACAATCAGCTCAGAAGATTTTGATCAAGAACTCATTGTAAAGCCAATTAAAGTGAAAAAGAAAAAAAAGAAGAAGCAAGGTGAGTCTAGCAGAACTTTCCCTGCCACTACTCATTATTAGAATGTGTCGCTTCTGATGCCTCAGAGGCCAGAGTGAGAGTTTGACATGCTTTGTTTGTACTGCATTGTTATGTTCCTGATATATTTGAGTGGTTGTGATGGGACATTTATGTTTAAGATGAAAGCCTGGTTTGAAAGTGATCAATGAAGTCTATTTGTTTTATTCTTTTAACTTTGTTTTGCTTTATATAAACAGGCGTAAGGTTCTAATGTATGGTTTAATGGTAACATGCAGTGGCCTCTGCTTCTAGTTTTATGTTGGAATTGTATAAAAGCTATTCACCCTATTTAAAATATTTGACAGTGTCTTTCTTAGCCAGGCTTTTTAGTTTTTTAAAATAGAGTACTTGATTATTTTAATTGTTTACTATAATGGTGTAACAATTTAAAAATGTTTAGCTATTATATGTATCATTTGGTGTTGAAGTTAAAAAAAAAATCGATATGCCGAAATTTAGATTTAACTCTGTTCTTCTCCCAGTAATAAAAATGTTTTAATTTCTTATTTTTGCATCAAAATTAAATATATTTTATTAATACGCTTTCCTCCCCTGTCCTTTTTTTTTTGTTTTATTTTGTGAGAACAGAAAGTGGGACCAGGAAAAACCACAGCTCTCTGGAAGGTACACCAGTTTATGAGCGTCAGCTCTCTGGTGATAGTCCACACTCATTGAATGCAGACTCCTTTTCCATGACTTCCAGCCTGATGAGTGGCAGCATTGATCATTTGAGTACTGGGTCTCCAGATCAGGAAAGCATGTTCAGTGTGGAGTCCCATACAATCTTGCAAGAAGATAATGGTTCAGAAACTTTCAGCGTCCTGCAGTCTCCGGAGTCTGCGACTGTACTAATTAATGAAGAAAATGGAGATATAGTTGATTTACAGAAACTTCCAAACAGTGACAGTGGCATGGGTACTTCAACTGTTACAGATACTTTGACATCTGTCTCTCCTGTAATCCTCACGGAAGACTTGACAAGCAATGTTGATGGTGAATATAATGGTGATGTGGTTTCCACAAGCAATGAATTCTGTCTTGGAAAACCGAGCCAAGAGGAGGAGCAAGATTTTCCTACATTGTGTGAAATAGACGAAGACTTAGATAAAATGAAGTTGCAGGATACTGAAAAATCTTTTGAAGAGCCAGACCTGACAGACCAAATGTTATTGGGATATGACAGTGTACTTGGTGTTCAGGCATCGCTGACACCAAAGGAAAGTGATGAAGCTGGGAGGGAAGACCAAGAACAACTCTCTCTAATACACAGTGCTCTGTCAGATCCCACTGTGCTCCACTCTGACGCTTCCAACCATGTTTACTCAGATAACGCTTCCATTTCTGGGTGGAATTTTGAAAGTGCAGTCAAAGCTAAATCTGGTCCTAGCACTGCTGAATGGGTAACAGACAGTCATGAAAGTAAGACCGAGAAATCTGCCTCAAGTGATGAAGAGGATATTTATGGACACGGATTACCGTATTCTTCCTCGGAGACCAGCATGCCTGAAGTTGGTGCTGGGCCTGGTTCCCAGGATGTGCCCAAGATAAGCCTTGATGAAACGGTGCTGTTAAAGTCTGATCAGGTATATGTTTTCAGTTTAGTTACAATGCTTCATTGCAGCAGTAATCACGTGAATGTTTCTTTCGAACTATCCATTACTTCTTAAGGAAAACAATTTTTTTTTTTTCTTACTTGTTACAAGCAAACAAGTAAACCATAAAGCCAAACAGCGATATGTGTTGCAACTCTTTTGAGATGTGATGTATCAGGCTTCAGAGTGCTTAACGTGTGCTGATGATGTGAAGAAGCTGCACTGGCTGATTACTCACAGCTCAACAAAAATGCTGTCATAAGCCCATCCATTAAAGAGTGAACAGTAATAAACCCAGGTCATGCTCAAAGGCTGCTCCTTGTTTGCAGCTCCAGTAGCCCAAATTCCACACAATGCTGTTTCCACCTTCAGCTGACTTCATGGGGAGTTAATGCCAATTATCTCACATAGCTGGCCCTTGGTCAAGGATCATTTTACCTGTAAATATTAAGAATAAGAATTAGTCTTTCGTTGTATCTTAGATAGCAGTTAGTACTATTTTAAATGTTAACATTTTTCCTTTTTCTATTATCCCGCTTTCTTTCATTGTTATCTCGTGGGTGAACATTTCCAGAACTAGTAATTCTCATATAGATGATAGAAAATAAATACTAAAATTAATTAGAAAAACTCCAGAATTGCTAAAATCACTGGGAGTTTTAGCAGAAGCCTCAAGAAGGAAATACTATTCTTCTGGATTGGGGGGTTTGTTCTTTTTAAATCTGTAACAGCTTTGTATTGAGATCAACCAAATATTTGTTGATAAAGGTTGAGTTATAAGTTGATGGTTCCTATTTAGTAACAACTACAGCCCAAAGTGTAGAAGACTTTTAGTTTCAGGTTATGATATTCTTACACTATGGAGCTTTAGAAGAGCTCCACAGATGCTTACATTTTAGGATATACATTGTATGTATACAGTGCTTGGGTTCACCTTATGCAAGCTAGCAAAATTTAAGCAGTCTGTAAACCAGATTTGTGCAATACACAGCTCCTATAGCACATGGAGTCTTGGAGATGGATGTTTGTCTGTCTGCATTCCAGCTTTCCTGTTCCCTTTTCTCATCAGTTCATAGAGAATAGATTATTTCCTGGACTACAGACAGACCTTATACTTTTATGTTTACCTTTTTTGCATCTGCCATTATTTTAAGTATTACTTAATTAATGTGAAGATTTTCTACTTTTTGGAGGTAGATGACAGCATTGAAGTTGGGTTTTTTTTTCCTAAAACTTTTGTTCTAGCAGTCTTATTTCACAGTGCATCCTATCTTAGCACTGACACCCATAGCTTTGTTTTATACAAGCAAGTTTATTCGTCGATTAAGGCACTTAAGGTTAAGTTTAGCTTTTTTTTTAATCAAAATACGTGAGCTGCTGTGATGATATAGCCGTTTTCTTGTGCAGTCTGAAGGCAGCTGACACAGTTCTGACTCTCCAGTTTTTAGTTTGCAGAGAGCTGGATGGGGTACTCTGGCCCTGGTTACGGCATCCTGAGCCTGGTTGTCTCAGAAAAATATATTTGGTGCCTGGACTACAGAGGTAGCCTGTACTGCAGCGCCCTGCCTGCCGCTGGCCTGCGCTGGCAGAAGTTCGAGGATGGTGTCCAGCAGGTGGCAGTTTCCCCCTCAGGTGGGTTGGCTTCTGCTCCCCTGCAACCTCCTAAATATGAAACTTTATCCATAGACTTGTGCTTTTTCTCTGCTTAAATAGTGCTATTTAAATAATGCTTAATTTGTGCTTAAATAATGGCTATTACTTAATGTGGTGAAACTTGTCACATTGTTTTTGAGATTACAGATACAACTCAGCGTATATATATGCTTCAATGTAGACAATTTCTTGATTTTTATTTTTTTTTTTTTAAAATTATTACTATTTTTTTAATACAGTGCTTCTACAGACTTGACTGTTTGGGGCCTGTTTCATTTAAAAGTAGTGTGCTTTAGTTTTTCTTTTTAAAAAAAACTCTCACAGAATCATGGAATTGTTGGAGTTGGAAGGGACTTCTAGAGAACATCTAGTCCAACTCCCCTGCTAAAGCAGGATTGCCCAGAACACATCACTCAGGACTGCATCCAGGTGGGTCTTGAAAATCTCCAGAGAAGGGGGTTCCACAGCCCCCCTGGGCAGCCTGTTCCAGTGCTATGTCACCCTCACCCTAAAGAAGTTTTTTCTTGTATTTGAATGGAACTTGCTATGTTTCAGCTTGTGCCCATTGCTCCTCGTCCTGTCTCTGGGAACCACTGAGAAGAGTCTGACTCCATCCTCCTTCAACCCATCCTTTAGATGCTTATAAGCATTAATAAGATCTCCCCTCAGCCTTCCCTTCCCCAGGCTAAAGAGTCCCAGCTCTCTCAGCCTTTCCTCATAAGGGAGGTGCTCCAATCCCTCAATCATCTTTGATGCTCGACACTAGACTCTGTCAATATGTCGTACTGGTACCCAAGTCATATTGGGTGATATGACAGCATCTTCACTGCCTCTGTATGACGTGTTCTAGTCTAAGTCTAGCTAGACTTTCTAACAGGTTGTCATTGCATTTTGGGAAGTTTTCAACCAATTAAAGTGAACTTCAGAAGTAGCAGTTCAGTGGTAGGCAGAGATGAATGAAGAGGTCCTTGTCTCCTAGAAAACCTTGGGTTTTGATACAGAACTGCTTATGATTCTCAAATTTAAAATTATTTTTTTGTAAATGTAGAATTGGTTTTGTATATCGGTTTGTTTGTTGATTTAGCTTTTATATACTAAAGACATTGTAAAAAATTTTTTTAGTATATTTACATATGAGTTTGTTCTGGATGGTTGGGAATGAGGATAATGTTGGATTAAAATCAAGCAGGTTTTGGATATAGACTTGCATCACTTTTGGCCTTCCAGATTGTTCCAGGACAGGTTTGAAAATGCAAGTTTCTCAGACGTTTTCTCTTATTAGTTTCTTGCCTTGCCACTACTTTTCTTCCCCTGTCATCTCTAAAAGTGCATGTCAATCTTCCTTCTTTCTGAGGGGAAAATCCGCTATCTGCTTTAAGAAAAAAGCTGTTCTATTTGATCTGTAGCTGAGCTTTGTTATGGACAAAAAAAATTCAAGAGTAGTAGGTGAGATCATAGGTTTATCCAGCTTGGTATCTTGTCCTTAACAGTGATCAAAAGCAGATGACTGCAGAAAAGCAAAAAGGACAGGCCAGCAAGTGTGACATTTGCCTTTGGTAGTTTCAAACTGCAGTTGGTGGTGGCTCAGAGATTTCCTGGGCAAAAGGTTGTTTCTCTGCATTTATTATCCTTCAGTTCCAGAAACTCACCCAGTTTTCCATTGAATCCGTACAAATTTCTCGCATCCACAGCTTCCTGTGGATGTATTAACACAAGAGCATGTTAACCACAAATGTCAAAATGGAATCAAATGCTCCTTTGTGGAATTATTCGAAGGAGGTGACAATGTACTGCTCTGGTATGAACCAGCATGGATGCCAGTCAGCAATTAAGTTTGGAATTCCATTTGGTTTTCTTTTCCTGAGTTATCCTTTCTAATTCGAGTGAGGGGAAAATGTCCTCAAGATGGATTTGTGCAGTTGCATTTCTGAGTTTTGTCTGTTCTTGATGTGCTCTGTAAGGAGCGGGTGATAGCGCTGCCCTCTGCGGTGCAAGCTTCCTGCTCAGGTGTTTGTCGCTCATGACTGGTCCACAAAAGTTGTGATTTAGTGCTACTATTTGTAAAAGTACTGCAATTGACCCCTTTTCCTTTATGTGCTGAGGATGTACCAAACTAGTACAGAAGCAAGCTCTGAACTTCAGTCTCTTAATGGAAGGCTTATTTTGCCCCAACATATAACTTGTTTTATTTTAGTTTTCAGTGTGTAACTAAGGAGTGAGTTGCATTTGAACATTTAAAAATGGCATGTTCTCTAATGGTAAATGGATTTCAACAGTTCCTACAGAAGTTGGCCACTGTTCTGGCCTTGCTTTCTTTTTTTTTTTTTTTTTAAAAAAAGACATTTTAAAATCTTGCACTTTTGTTTAATTCAACTGGCTTGCCTCTCCCCTCACGTTATTTTAGGTGTAGGTAGGACTGATCAGCTGTCTCCACTACACTAATTGCCAAGTGATACTTATGTTCTCTCTGAACTCCTCATACAGGGGCTCTTCTCTGGAAAATCGAACAGAAGACTAACAAAGCATTTGCTTGTGGAAAAGTAACTATAAAAGGAAAACGCCACTGGTATGAGGCTTTACCCCAAGCTGTCTTTGTAGCTTTAAGTGATGACACTGCCTGGATTATCAGAACAAATGGAGATCTTTATCTGCAAACAGGTACCTGAATTTATTACAGTCCAAGTCTATGGAATGATCACAATGTGTTTTAAACTTGTATCCACGGTCAGGACATAAGACAATCTTTTCATCTTGAGAAATGATTGGAAACAATTGTGAGATTCTGTGGAGGAGACTGGAAAAGCCCACTCATAGCCACTTATTTTCCGTGGCACGTGGAGTACATACTGTATAGAGGATTTATGACATGGGAACAATATGGGATGGATACAGATAAATGGAACAGGGTTGCAGATAATATTGAAATAATATCCTTGCCTTAAAAATAGTATGGTGCATTGAAACAATTGAGCCTTAAGTGGGTTTTCTTTTCTTGCTTTAAGGATTTTAACAAAGTTTTAAGGACTTTGAAATCCAATGAGATAGTGTGTGGCTGTTCAGAAGAAATTCATGTATGGAGGGCAGGGTAGGGGAAAGTAGCAGCTGTTTGTTTTAAAAAGCACAGATCTGCTGAAGGTAAGAGTTACCACTTGATAATGAAAGCAAGATATTCAGAGACAGAAGCTCATAAAGTGCTTTGGAAGTATTGGCAAATGGGATGTATTTTATGTGATAGAAAAAGCAAAGCCACTGGAAGAATGAAAGGCTGTGGATCAGCAATCTTTACAGCTGCCTTTTCACCAGATGTAAATGAGGCAAGAATCAGAAAAAGGGACAGTGCAGCAGCAACTTTGAAGTGATGGCCTTAATTTTATCTGCTTCAGAGAATAGAAGAGGATGCATTTGGAAGGTGTTATGAAGAAAATATTCAGGCAAAATACAAGGAGCTAGGATAAAGGATGGAGCTCCAAGTTTTAGAGTTAAGGGAGAAGAGTATCAAGGACTCTTTGGCATGCGGACTTTGCACAGAGAACTGAGTTGGTAAGGAAAAATTACTAATAACATGGTGAAGACATTACTGGAGAAGTAAGAGGAGGACTAGGCAAGGGGGAAAAGAGTAAGACACACTGAAGCAGGACGACATTTCAGAGTAGCTATAAAAATTCTTCTTTATCTTCCATTTAATTCTGGTACTCTCCTGATTTCTCTTGTAGATTTAACCACTGTAGCTCAATACAGAAATTCTTCATGGTTAAGAAAGCTATTTAAATACACAGCGTTGTTTCAAAGAATCTTACTCTTAGATTTAAGCTTAGCAATTACAGGGAGATCAAGTGGCCTGCCCAAGGTCAAGTGCATATTGCCAGCAAGCATGGATAGTGGTGATAAAGAGTGAACTTTTGATGCCAATCACACAGGACTCTGTGGAACTTCGAATCAATATTGAGAGAGATTGGTTTGATTATATCAGCTTACATTCTGCTGTTCCTAGGTTTCTAAATTTCTCTTTGATACCAAAAATAAATTGTCAGTATATCTCTCTTGCTAACGTGAGGCAACCAGTGATAGTTGTTTGTCCAAGATCCTGTGTAACTTCTATAAAAAAAGTGTGTGCTCAGAGGTTTGGAAATGAGCATTCTTTTTGTTATTTTTAGATTACTGTAAGGATGAGTCTGTTCATACTTGCTTTGGCAGCATGAGAAGATTAAGCAAAAGTTTTGTCTCTTAAAGCATTTTCACATATGGACATGGAAATCAAGCTTCACTGTAGTAATTGTAAAGAAGAAAAATTATGTATAAATGTGCACCTGAACATTTCCTTCTTTCAGTACTGTGGCATGCTCTTTTATAATAGCTCTGCTGCCACTATTCAGATCAGGTTGACTCTCTGGCATGTTTTGGGCAAAAGTTCTTCCATTGCTGCCTTTTTCTTTGCTTCCTTCAAGCCTAATAAATGGAGATTCCTGATACTGGCACTAGAGGGAGAAAAGGAACAGAAATGACAGGACTTGTGTGCTCTGCAGGATGTTGAAGGGGGCAATACACAGTGTTCTATTTCTTAAAATATAAATTCAGCTATATTAGAGGAAATAATAGTTTATAGAAAGAACAGTCAATAAAGAAAACAGTGATCAAATGAAAAGTGTTAGCACATCAGGAATATTCCCCTCTTTCTTTTCTTCTGTTGGGTAGCTTTGTCTCTTCTTTTAGTTGCAAAAAGCCAAAGTTTGTAAAGCAATCCTCCTTTCTTGGTTTCTAGGCCTGAGTGTGGATCGTCCTTGTGCCCGAGCAGTAAAGGTTGACTGCCCTTATCCACTATCACAGGTCACATCCAGAAATAATGTTGTGTGGGCACTGAGTGAGCAGCGGGCCCTGCTGTACCGGGAGGGAGTGCGCAGCTTTTGTCCTGAAGGAGAACAGTGGAAGAGTGATATTGTCAGGTGGGACAGCATCATAACCAGAATGACACAAATCACTGTTTTCAGTGCTGGAACTCCTCGCTGTTTGAAAAAGTGTTACCTGAACTCGTGTGTATACGTAGATGTGTGTGTATGTATATGTACTTTAGTCTTTGCCCAGCCATATTCAGAGTAACTGGTGTTTTTTCAGTCTGATGAATGACTGCTGTGTAATGAAAGAAATTGTCATAAACAGAAGTGGTAGTACAGTTAAAGCAAGTTTAAGGAAGTGAGAACAATGTTTAAAAGATCTTTATAATATCTGTCAATATCAGTTTTTTAATTAAATATTGTTTCTTTAATCTTTGCTATAATGGCTTTAATGAGCTCTCCAGATATTTGAGTGAATTTTTTAATGAGATGAAATCTCAGTGTTTTCTTGGTCCATCCACACAGCTGGATAATTCTTTTCCACTTCCCAGTCACAGGTTTTTATAAATATTCTGGGTAATTGGTATTTTGCTTTGTAGTTGAGCCTATGCTCACAGTAGATAGTTTGTGATAAAGTTAAAAGTACTGAGTTTTTACTGGTGGCTTTGAGAATCCAGAATATAGTCTCTCTTGTGACGTCAGCCTGTAGCAGGTATAGCAAGAAATTCCAGTTCTTGTTGTTCTATGATTTTATCTTCTACTGAATATCCTGTTGTGAAGCTTTAAGTTGTGTTACCTCCCAACATGGTATTTGGCCCTTGAAAAGTATAAGGAAATATTCAGTGTCTTGTTCAAATCTGAAATTTGCATGTACTTTGATTAGTCCATTTAATGGAAATACCTGCTTGACCTACAGCTTAGGTACACTTAATGTTCTTAGGCTTTGTATTAAAATTGCAGAATGCAATCTGTTCTTAAATTGCTGAGAAAGCCAACAATGCTATTTTTTTTCAGAGAACCTACCTTTTAAATGTCTGATACGATCACCTGATCCTTGAAATTTGTTTACTTCTATAGGAAACTTACAGTCCTAAGCTCAGCTTTTATCTTTGCCATATAGTTAGGTTGAGTTTTTATGGTCCCTGAACTGCTAGTATTGTTCTCAGAGCAGGTCAAGGAAGTTGGAGGAGATACATTTAGGAAGCTGCATTAGGAAAAACTTCAAGAACAAAGCTCTTTATTTCTTACTTGCTGAACGAAATAGTTTTTTAGTTGTATTGCTGTGTGTCCAAGTATCAAATCTTAAGGTATCTTTGAAGGACTCATTTTTTGTTGTTGAATGTTTTTTTTTTACTTATGCCAGCTAATAAAATTTGAATTACTGAGTAACTGTGAAAATGTAAAACCAAATGTATTTTTGAGCTTGGCCACACTGAGTTCAATCATTTTGACTTGCTGTTAGCATTGTAACAGCTTCCTTAAAATGCTGCAAGCATAAATTTGAAATAAGGTTTTAATTTTTTTGCTTGTTTGCATTTCCAGTGAAATGCAAGCTTTGGAACCAGTGTGCATAACCCTTGGAGATCAGCAGACATTATGGGCTTTGGATATCCATGGAAATCTGTGGTTCAGAACTGGTATAGTTTCAAAGAAACCACAAGGAGATGATAACCATTGGTGGCAAGTAGGCATTTTTTTATTTTTGCTTTCAGTTTAGTCTTTTACCTTGGGTTTATTATTTGAATTGTTTTCATATGAGATTCAAAGATAAAATTCAATGAATTGCTTGTTATATTATAGATTCTTTATTCGATATATTAAAACCGCAGTGTGGCTATGGCTGAAGTCCCTTTTCATGTCTGCTATAAAAAGGGGGGGAAAAACCCATCCTGTGGTCATCCAGAGCAGCATCACAGCAGTTTCCAAGAACACAAGAAATGCTCTACCAGGTCATATCAATGGTGCATGTAGCTTGGTATTTTCACGGGGGCAATGGGACATGCTGTTTAGGCAGAGCATTGAAGTCTGACTGCTGAATGCAGTCTCTTCTCTTGTGTTCCAGTACCCATCCTTTTCCTTAGCTAGATGAAATAAATAAGAAGTAACCTTGCAAAATGCTTTTATTGCTCATTTTTCCATTCAGCTGAGGTTTCTTTGAACCACGCAGAGCTGCTGCTTCAGTCACAGATCATGTGGGTGAAACAAAGTTACTGCAAGTACTCTGATGTTGATTTAGAAATCCTGACTCTTTGTTTTCCCCAGCTTTTCTTATTTTCCTCAGAGATGTGGGGGAGAAGGGAGTACAAAAACAGTTATACAGAGAACTTGTTTGTCTACATTTCTACCTAAGTTAAAAGAATTTCAGTTTGTATGCATATATAATCTCTTCTTGCATATGGGCATTATGAATAGCTTGGCTTTGAGGTTATTGGCAAACTGCTTTTCTTTTTGTGCTTTTAAGCGTTTCCTTTCTATGAGTATCCCAGAGTGTTGCCAACCTAGTTGCCCATGAGCATATGAATTAAAATGCTCACGAGGTTGTTGTAAAGGACTATTAAATACAGGTTTTTGCAATGTGATTTAAATCTGCATGCAAGTTTCTCTCTTCCTTTGGGAAACTGAAAATTCACCTCCTAGTTTGCAGAGTTTGACGTGTTTTTAGGGGGAGAAGAATCATCCTACAATGAAGGACTTTCTTAAAATGTAGAATTCAAAGTGGGTTGTTGGGTAGAAGTGAGTTGTAAGCTGATGTTTAATATTGGTTCTGATTTATTATCAAGACTGACTTATTCAAAATGTACTGGTTTTATTTTTCCCTTCCTACACTTCGAAGGTTGCTAAACTCTTGGTAGATTTCCTGTACATAAAGCACAGACACACACAGAGATTCTGCAATTGACCCAAAAGCTTAACTATTATCAATAACATTTTGTTTGTTTGTTTTTTCCAGGTAAGCATCACTGATTATGTAGTGTTTGACCAGTGCAGCCTGTTCCAGACAATAATCCAGGCAACTCATACAGTGGCAACAGCAGCTCAGGCACCTGTGGAGAAGGTGGCTGATAAACTGCGAATGGCATTTTGGTCCCAGCAGCTTCAGTGTCAACCCAGTCTCCTTGGAGTTAATGGCAGTGGAGTCTGGATCTCCTCAGGCAAAAATGAATTCCATGTGGCAAAGGGAAACTTAATAGGTTGGTGTGCTTTTATATCTAATATTTTTAAGTTAAGAACAATAAGTAGGAGGGACTAAGTAATGGCAGTTCTGTCACCACAAAAATTATCCATGGTGAGTTAGGGAAGCTTTAATAAACAATTCCATATTTAAAAAATAAATTAAATGGTTCCTTAGCATTTGATCTTAAAAACTTTCCCATTTAAAGGTCAATATTTTAATGGAAAATTCTTTGCACACAAGTGAACTGTGTGCAAGTTACTCCTTGTAGTACCTACACTAATCTCTTCTCTGGGGTGAGAAGGCAATCCTAAGCTCCTCTACCCATTACATCTAGCACAGTGGAATCTGATTCATGGTTGGTGTGACTATGCAAAAGACTTAATGTTGTGATTTTAAAGTAATAATAGATGATTTGCTTTATTTATTTTTCTTGCTATGTTTCTCAAAATAGAATTTTGATTTAGTACACTTCTTTGATCAGGTAAACACTAAAAATATTATCTATTTAACTTCATCACAAATGAAGAGCATTTATCTTCTCCCTTCTCTTCCTTCTCTGCGCTCCTAGTTTTCTGTGTGTGTACATACATGTGTGTATGTGTCAGGAGGAGGTTTTCTCCCCCTCCAACAGTTTCTTGAAATATTTACATAGAAAATACTGTCTAGATGATATGTAATAATTTATTGCATTAGAATTTATTTTTAAATGGTAACATTTAAAGTAATAAATTTTAATATAAAATTAAGTTCCATATTAATATTGAGCTGTTCTTTCTTTTAAGGCACTTACTGGAATAATATTGTGCCTCGTGGTACTGCTTCTGCCACAAAATGGATTTTTGTGTTGGCTTCCACGGCTTCATCTAAAGAAGGTTAGTGAATCAACAGTGCAGGCATGTTATAGCTGATTTTTAAAATAGAGTGGAGTTGATGGTGTAAGTAATTAAATATCCTGAATGACTTCAGACTTTGAGTGTCTTTTCTGTGTGCAGAGATCTAAAATATTTGAAGTAAGGTAGAAATACGTCTGTAAAGTGCAAGCTAGGGAATTCAACTGCTAGTTAAAAAAATTAGTAATTCTGTTATCTAAGTACACTGGCTTTATTGGCAAAAATGTGTGTGTTAGAGCTAAAAAAGAATACTCTTTTTTCAAAGGCAATTATCAAGGATAAAGAAGAGCAAAAGAATAAAGGGAAGTGGCACTGCACCGTTATGTCTGTCTTCTATTACTTTCTTCAAATGAATTGTTTCTTCAAAAGAGGTCACTGATTACTTCCTCAATTTGAGAAAGCGAGCATTTAGGTGCCTCGATCAGGTGTTAGGATGCGTATCTGTGCTTCAAAAGCTTACCCTGTGAGCATAGCCAAGAAAACTTTTTGTAGTCAAATGTACTGGTCATTTTTTTCAGAAGTAGATGTGTAAGCTTTCTTGGAGTGGATTAGGAATTGTTTTAATAATAACAGAAATGTCCTTTCCGTAGGAAGCTTTCTGTGGCTGTGCCAAAGCAGCAAGGATCTGTTTTGTGTCAGCGATCAGAATCCTCAGTTTCGTCCTTCTACGGTGCAGCTGCCACCGGAGGCTGAAATGGTGCACTATTCTGCCTGCCAGGATGCCATCTGGGCTTTGGATAGTCTGGGGCAGATATTCATCAGAACGCTTTCATCCAGCTGTCCAACAGGGATGCACTGGACAAAACTGGATCTCTCTCAACTAGGTATGATATTTTTGAGTTTGACTCTCTCTTAACTCTCTTGGCGGCCAGTCAGGATTTTCCTTGGGAAGCATCTTTTGGTGTACTGCGATGGAATATTACGTTTACTGGATTAAATGGTACCTTACGATAACTGGGCCTCGCAGCAGAGGACTGCAAAACATCAGGAACAACTGTGGCTTTGTTTCATTTAGCCTTTTGCTAGAGACAGCATGTTTACTGCTTGCGAGATACTTTCTGTGTGTGTGTGGCGCTTACAGTTTGTCAGTCTGAGACAGGTTTGGCCTGACACAGTGCTGGATGGGTGTATCAGTGGCTGTAACAACTCTAGTTCTTGTCCTGCAGTGTAACCATAATCATGTGGTCCTGGGCAGTTCCATACCCAAGGCCCTGTTCTTAACAGAGTGGCCAAAGCTTCATTATGATCCTGTCAGGGAAAAATTATGCTCTAAGAGTTGCATCATCCATAAGCGATGCAGCTGATAACACTCTGAGGCTTATGCTGATCTAATGATTCAGCACAATGTGAAGAACATGCTGCTGGTTATGCAGCTCTTTTTATTTGGTTATGGACCGTGTTTGGATCATTAAAATATCCTCCCAGTTTGGCTCTGGGTTAATCAGGCCACTTGTCAGCTTCATCGGTAATATTACATTTAGATTTCTTTCTTTGACAGTATGACTGTTAAAACATTCTTTTCTTCATGCTAACCCACATTCCTGTTTCAAGAGAATATAAAAGAAATTTAGACTATGGACCATTCTTGTACCATTTTAAAAATAATTCAAATATTTTGCAATTTTTCCATTTTTTTTGTGGTCTGAGAAACAGACAAGCAATTTTAGCTTCAGGGTTAGGGAAAGGCAGAAAAAGCTGGAAGTCTTGAATCCCAATGCACAATTTTAGTATACAATTTGTAATGCTTCATGGAAAAGTTTTTAAAATATGTCTCTTACTTTTTTGCTAGTTATACACCAGGTTTTCCAGACCTGATGAATTGGTTCCAAATCACTAATTGTACCATAGTTTAAGGACTGATTGATGCCTTTTACCTCCACTGACTACAAGGATAGGTTTGTCCACACTCTCCTCCTCATGTTGCTTAGTAGAGTTGGAAGCTTTTCTCATGATACTATTGCTTTCCAGCAGTTTAGATAGTAACTATGTAACTGAAATAATAAATAACTTCTTGCTATTGTCTGAAAACCTTAAAGCATTCTTAAAGGAACTCAGTGTAATCAGTACTAGCTGACTGTAATATCTGCCTTGTGAACTTCAGCAGTTCAGAAATTCAACCTTTACATTCAGCTGTTCTTGGGAGCTTTGGGGCACTCTGGGCTGGTATTGCAGAAATCCAGGGTCAGGAAATACTTCAGGCACTCCACTTTACTTGGCACTGTGGGTTAATAACTGAGGTATGAAAATGTTTTAGGCATTTTTTCTCCAATTAAATGTGTGCGGTAGATAAGACTGATAAGACAGTGCATATCCATTGTTATAATATAAAAGCCTTTATTTGTTCTAAATAGGCTGAAGAAATTGGAGCACTATTGTTATTGATCATGTGTATGCTTAAGTTTACTCCTGAAACATTAGGACTGTAATTTGGAGGTGGTGGTGGTGTTATAGCATTTTGCTGTAAAACGCAATTCAGAATTCTGTATGGAAAGGATGGGGCTAACAGGATGTATGTTGAAATATTCATATTATGTTGGTAGTATCTTCCTCTTGCCTTTACACTATGTACTGGGACCAGTATCTAGTATTTTGATTAGGTTTCCACTATTAGTATCAAGGTTTCTAAACCCAGCAGAATGACCTTTAGGTTTCAACAATAAACAATGCATCTGAATCATGCTACATTCTCTAAACGGTAGGTGAGTGTGGTTAGCATGACCTTCTCCAGATAGATAAAAACAGTAAGTGGGAGGAGGGAGAAACCCCAAAACATTTACATAAGGGCTGCATTTTTGAATATCAAATTGTACTGCAGACGTAAATAATACCAGCTATGCCGAGGAGGTGATATGTGATTCCCTGTTTGAGTGCTCTGGGGCTTGTTTGGATCAGAACATTTCAACAGCTGAGACATCATGTGACAAAGACAGTACTTCCAGTCGTACTTCATGTTAGAAGGAATAATGAAGTTTTAAATAAGACTTTTGTAACTCAATGTCAAGCCCCTGCCTGCAAAAGAAAGTTGTTTTAGATGTTCTTAGCCCAAGCAGTGGAAGTTTTTGTGTATATTTTTGTCATTTGTTTTTAGTATGAAGTTGTAAGCTTAAAGGAAATTTTGTGGGTGAGATGAATTAATTCAAATTCCTTTGATTCAGAAAGCTAAATGATTTTGGTTCATGAGAAGATCTGTTTACTATTACAGATAACTAAAAGATAAGTTGTGAGTCCTGTTGCTTCCTGTTCTTTCCCCCAGCAAGCCTTAATGACAGGGAATATTGCCTTCTGCAGAAATAAATGCTTTAAGCTTGTACTTTGTGGGATAAAATTGCACCCCTGTCTTTAAGGAATGCTGTATCTGATGCACTTTACAAGGATTTGTTGCCTGAAGAAGACAGAACTGTTACCAAGGATGGGATATCCCAAGCAGCTCTGGCGTGGTCAATCAGCCAGCAAGACCTATTTTTAGAGTCTGTAGCTTGGAGTCTGACCAGAGCATTCCTTCTGTAGTGTATCTGTACTGATTGGGTCCCTCTTTCTGTAGAACATGGTTTCCATTACTTAGCATCATGTTGTCCCAACACTAGGAGGAAAAAAATAAATCAAAAGTTATGTGTATTACATCACATGGCTATTTTACAATCTGTTTGAAAGAGTAAGAGTTCCAACTCCAGTTAAGTAGCATCTCTTTTTAGTCTAAAATACCAGGTATGCTTCTCTACTGTTTTTGCAGACTTTTAATAGCAAGATTGATGGGTGTGATTGAATAAGCAAAAAAAGCCTCCGTCCCAAAATCCCAAACCACACTTATTTGCCAGATTGGTTTTCATTGTGCAGACTTACCCCTTACATAGAGTTAAAATCCCATTGCACTTTTGAAATACGTGGAATAAGTATCTACACTGTTGAATACAAATCTATTTGAAAATCAGCTCCTCTGTGTACAGCTGTGACACTGGTATGTTAAACTGAAGTGCATAATCTATATGCATTATATTTTTCATATTTTTCAAGTGCTAGTAGCATTAGGAATGCTCTTTGCTGAATGTATTAGCACTTCAACACCTTTGAAAAAGCTGCAGGCATGGCCAGCTTCAGAGAGAAGTTCACTTAAGGTCATGTGAAAGTTTGTCTAGGCACTGATAACATTTGTCATGGAATGTTTCCCTACTTGAATTCAATTATTTTAACAGCATATTTTTAGTGTGCTTTGGAAATTGCAGTATCCTGTGGCTAAACCATTTATTTTTAGTTTTAAAAGAGAAGTACCTCACATGCACCACCTGTTGTTTTTACTCATTGTATCCAGTGATTTTTTTGTCTCTCACAAGATGTATTAACTTTTAATCATTTTTACGTGACTATGTTTAAAGCTAGTTTAATACAATAAGCCCAAATAAAAATTCTCATTAGTAACTGAATTTGAAAGAAAAATGCCAAGTTGCTAATAGTCTTTTTTGTATTAGGTGGTGTAAAGCTGATCAGCTTGACCTGTGGAAATCAGCATGTTTGGGCCTGTGACACCAGTGGTGGCATTTATTTCCGTGTAGGAACTCAACCTCTTAACCCAAGTTTGATGCTTCCCGCATGGATAATGATTGAGCCACCCATACAGGTAAAATGTTGCTTATGATTCCTTGTAATCCAGTGGTTTAGCTCTATGCATTTGGAAAAGAATAATTTTAACATGGAAAACAACAGAGCCGGATTTTAAATGTGCAGCTTAAAACTTTGTGCCACATGTTTGAATTTTACAGGATTTTTCTCAAAAAAAACCCCAAACCAACAAAACCAAACCAACTCCCCCCCAGAGTTTCTGAATGTACTCTGAACATCCTGCCTTCTCATCAAGTCATCTCAAATTCATCTAACTATTAAAAATCAAGTAACTTGAATTACCTTTTTTTTTTTTTTCCTTAAAGGTGGAAGGTTTTGTTTTGCTTTCTCTCCTTAATAAAAGTTTGTTTTTCTTGTAACGCAGCAACTTTATTGGCATGTAGTAGAATGGACTCTTGACCCATCTACTGAATACCTGCTCTGTGCTCCCCAGGAGGCTGGGCTGGCAGAGAGCACAGAGCAGGGGGTGTGGGAAGGCTCTGCTGGAGTGGCATCGTGATAAAGCACCTGCCCCCTCCCTTTATCCTCACCCTTGTGAGTCTGGGATGCTTGCCAGGGTGCTATGCCTGGATTTAAGGATTTTTCCCTATCACCCAGTGGTTAGTAAGCTTGCAGTGCAATTGCAGCTCTTCTCCCTTGTTCTCAGAATGGGCAGACTTTTAAATCCTTTCTACCTGCCAGCTGGGAAGATAAGAGTGGAAAGAAGCCTCCTAATGTACCCTGGGAGCATCTTTTCTGAATATAGTGAATGGGCAAAATATGTTTCTCCAGTGTCTGGTTTCTTTTTTAATATCTCCTTAAACTTCAGCACTTGCTTTCGTTGCTGCTCTAATACTTTGCAAATTAAACTCTGGAAAGGGAGTAATTTCTGTGTCATGGGCTGGGCCTGCTGACCTCTGACTCCTGATTCTTTGCTCCTTGGCACGAAATCACTTGAACTCTGTGCTGATCTAGCACAGTAGCACTGGATGTGTTTGCCTACTCGATTTACATTTTATAACGTTACAGAATTTCTCTTGAAGATTTTGAAATGGGGGGTACTTTTGAAAGGACACGTTGAGAAATAAAAGTAAATCTGAGGCGGTGGAGTTGCAATAGTTTATTTGGTTTTTACATCATGGGCTTTTAGTTGTGTTTATCTCTCATCGGCCGATTACTGGCGCTTTCAGTCAATCTCGGGGTGTAAAGCAAAGAAGGGCAGGGAAATGAAACTGGAGATTTGCATCCTGTCAGTTAGCACAGCACTTGTGAGACTTGTTCTGCTGTGCTGGGGACGTGGTCAGTCAGATCTGGAGAAATGACACCTTGTTTTGCTCAACAACAGGATAAATAAGTGCCAATATCACTTGCAACACGGACTACATTGTCCTGCTCGTTCTTTGTGTGCTGCAAGTGGGTCTCTCTGATGTAATCTCTAAGAGACAATTTTTACAGGGGATAGGGCACCAGGAAGGGGAGGCTGAGGGTATCAGTGATGACTTCTTCTGTCAGGGTAGTTTTCTTAAAAAGAGAGGGAAACGCATTCCAGGATATGTTCCATTTAAACTGTTTGCCAAGAAACACAGAATTTAACTTGTGTCATATCTGCTAAAAAAAGATTGTCTATCCAGGAAAACCAGCCTGAAAAGCTGTTTCTCTACACCAGTACTATTTTGTTTGTATTAACTGCAGTGTCTACTCCTCCATTGAAGTAGAATAAACTATTCAATACAAAGGTGTTTAGGAGAAACTGGGATTTGATGTGGCTCGTTATTTACCAGTGACTTCCTTATGTAGAAAGTCTTTAAGTGGACAAGGTTGAAAAATCAAATTATTTCCTATTAGCCTATTGAGGAAGCTGGATGATGTTGCCTTCCAAAATTATAACCTTCTGATACCCAGAGCCGTGTCATTCTCTTTCCTGTTATCTTCCCAAAACCTGACATCGCACATTTAGTGAGTCAATATGAAAGGGCAAAAATTCAAACGTTGCTTGCAGAGAAGATGAAAGCTCGTTTTGACACAATTCCAGCAAGTCATTAAAGTACTGAAGGAGCTGCCATTCATGCTTTTACAAAGGCTTAATGCAAAATAAGAAAATATGTGAACTTTAAAATTATTTCCAAATGTTAGCTTAGTGTTTGGATAACAAATGTAACAGTTGATGGCTGAGAAGTGGACTATTCAGTGAACAGTATTTGCTTATTAGCAGCACCTTACTGTTATCTCTCCCTTAATTGACTTTGACACAGTTCATGCTGCATCGCTTTATCTGTAGAACAACCAAAATATTTTAAGAAGTGTTTGTGGACGATTTAGTCATTTTCTGTTTGAAGAAGGAAATCAAAATTGCCTTTCACTCGCTTTAAGTACAGGAACATTCTCAAATAACGTAATTTAAAACCGACTATGGATATTTCATTCCCTAGTAAATGTCAGAGCCAATATGACTTGCCATATCCCAGATCTCATGACTCATGAGCTACAGACTTTGCTTTTATGGTGTCACTTTTCGTTAAAGGAGTGCTGCAATGGCACAGCATCCATCTTTGCACAGCCTCATAAAGGTGTTTAGAGACAATGATAGTTTTCATGAGATTTTACTCATGCCAAAATCAGTGAATGAAATTTAAGTTCAGGCTTTGTTGCATGGTCATTTCTTAACCTAGACTAAAACTGTTCTCATTTTTCTCTCTTCCCTTTGTTAACTCCCTCCTGCAGTATCTCTTGAGGTGAAAAAAAATAACATTTTATGTTCTGTGCCCTCCCTTTTCTTTATTTTACCCAACACTTCAGAAGTGGTTGATAACATCGTTACAGTATCTTGAGCTATAAGAGTTTATATGCAGATGTTTTCTGTGCTTCATCCGTTCTCTTCTGCAGTCTTAAAAGTCAAAATAATTATGTAGTTAAGCAGCTTTTTGGAAGCTGCTTTAAGGGCATTGACAAAGCTGATCAGAATTCTTTGATGAAATTATTTTAGTCCGGGAAATTGTAAGTGTTTTTCATTCTACTGTAGGATGTTTTACATCCTACATAGTTCATCCATAAAACTATTACCTGCTGTAGCATACCTTAATATACATTAAATTTAATTGAAGGAAAAAGACACCACAAAACTTAAATATTACTTATGCAGATATTACAGAATATGTTTTTACATGTCTGTACATGTATGTTTATGACAATGGAAGGTTTGCAGATTTCTGGCCTAAAGAAATAATTTTCAATTAAATTATTCAGTTCAATTCAATTAAAAATTTCAATTATAAATTGAATACAAAATTAATATAGTCAATAAGTTTAATTTGGGTGATTATGGAATAGAAGTTGATAAAAAGTTAAAAATCATCATATTGCTTTAAGAGGCCCCCAGAAGTTGAATGCTTGTTTGAAAAGAATTCTTTGAACATTTCAGCTTTTATTTTTGGTACCTGCTGAAAAAGATGCAGAGATATGAACCCTGATCTTGAGAAATACTCAAGAAAGCAGAACTTTATTTAGGAGAATTAAGGGGAAACAAAGATGAGAAGTATTTGAAATAACTGACCAATCATCTATTACTTGTGAACAATCAATCTTACTCTAAAAATAGATGAAACGTTTTATTAATTGCTATTTGCTTAATTGATACTCTTTGCTCTTTTGTAACCAAGTTTCATAGAGAATAGGATTGAAAAAGCAATTTTATTAAATTGAGAGGTTTATGTAAGTTTCGGCATAGCTTGTCCAAACTGTGGAGTGAAAGGGGTTCATTTAAGGAGGTGTTTGCTATTTGGCTGCTCTCTATGCTTTGTAGTTCCTAGGTCTCAGCAGAAGAGCACTGCTTCACTTTAACTTAGTTGGCTGTAAAACCATCTCTTGCAGTATGTGCATTTCGAGTTAGAGAAACTTTTGATTTACTGCTTTTCCCATAAACAACCCGGTAGTTGTCTCTTTAAACTTGGTATGCAAAATAAGAGAAACAAATTTCTTACTAATCTAGGAAGAGATTTTTTTTCCCACACACACACAAAATTAAGGCTGTTCACGCTTTTACTGTCATTCAAAAATTGTTAAAAATATCATTTGAAATTTAGGAGATTTCTCTGTAATTCTGCAAAATCAATATACGCTAGATTTAGTTTCTTTTCAATGCCTTCCATTCTCTTAATCTACCTTCAGTGCAAGGAGCTTGGCTGTGCCTTCCGGGTGAGTGGTGACTTGTTAGAAATGGCTGTCATGATCTTTGTTTCCTTTGCTCTCTTTAAATAAAATTCTGCTTACTTACGGAATACTTAATGCAAGTCTGGAGACTTTCTTCTGTCACCTGCCTTGCTTTTGCATTTTGCAATGAGGTTTCTGTTATTATTAAGGCCAGTTTTGTGTTAAGTGGTACTTACAGGAGGAAGTGGTGAATGCTCCTCAAGATCAGATTTTGCCATTAAATCTTTTTTTTGGTAGGTGCCAACCAAAATTAAAGCTGAAATGTAGGAGGGATTAGTTTGAAATGATCTTCGAGGATTGACTATTCGGAGAGGGAGGGATTTGTCTGTGGAAAATGGCTCTTTTACTTCAGAATCAGCCACACTACTTTGGAAAGTCCTCGTCATGGAAAAAATCTGTTCTTTCTGATGCATCTAAACCACATGAGTATTCTTTTCAAATCGGGTTGTTTGGATGAGACACAGCAGCTCGTGTTACCTACCTGTGGCACAGGTTATCTTTCTGAGTTGCTCCGAGTTCTCCTTTGGGGTGCTAAGACAAGATCTAGAGGAAGTAACTTTGATTAGACCAGAATCTTTGATTCTGCTTCTGTAGTTCTGCAGAAGTAATACACCTTCTGCTTAGCTGTGTTACTAGTGAGGTAATACACTCATTAAACCTTCTGATTACCTCTAGACCAGGCTAGTTAATCTATTGTTCCATCTATCTTTACTCATGCGAGGCCTCCTGAAGACATTAATAGGGAGAGGATTTTCCTGGGGGACTGTGCTTTTCAAGATGATATAGGTAAAAACTGGCAGTAGTCAGAGTAGCTCTGTCGAGGTGGGATGCAAATAAGTGTAGGAGATCAAAGCTCCTGCAGCAGTGTTATTTTGTTCAGCTGATTTAGAATGCCATAATGTTTAAGTTCCAATGTGTACTATTCTTCACAGGCATGCCTTTCTTAACAAATCGTAAGTTACATAAAAGGTGCTTTAGATGCTGAAAAAAATGCAATTCCAGCATTTTTACCAAAGTTGCCTCACGCTGATTTCAGTGCTCGGTTCCGTGCTTATTATCTTCCTTTCTGTTGCTAGTTATGAAAAATGCTGTCACTATATTTCACTGTATTTTTCTGCTTTCGAGTTTTAGCCTTCTGATATTTGTTTTAAGGCATTGCTATCGCCATGTTCAGAAAAGCATGTGTGTAGCCTGTCACGTTAGATAGCAATTACTATCAGCACCAGAAGCTTCAGATCACAAAAAAATGCACAAAATGAGATACACCCAGAAAGCTGAGTAGACGATCCTTCGTATCCTTGTGAAATATGATCTCAAGGTGGTGTATTTGCTGTTTGACAAGACTATCTTACACTGAAACCAGAAATTGTGGGAAGGAGAACTGTCTGTTTTCGTACTTCCATTTGTTCAGTACTAGAAACATCCTCACATCTGCACTCTGGGAAGCATTGACCTCATTTCTGATCCCAGATCCCTAGAATACTAGAGTTTTTATCCAGCAGTTTAACACATTGCACAGCCTTGTTTTTGGAGGCCACGTTTTACCTGGGGCAGTACTTAGTCCAGAGCTTTAGCATTAGGTATTACTGGATGAGTAGTAATTTTTGTATCCAGAGTTCCTCTGACTTTTTCATCCTTTTGATTTGTAACATTTGAGAACTGGTCAACATTTGTTGAATTATTTATTTTGTCTGAAAATCTTTTTTTACCCCCTCCCTGAGTTAGTGGAGTTTTCTTTCATAGGTGTTTTGATGTGGTGTTGGTTTTTTTTAACCTTGGTTATGTAAATGTAACACATAAAGGTTATGTGCATTTGTTCATAAAGCAGTGCAGTAATGAAATGGGAATTTCTCTTACTATCAACGGTGTGTGTCGTTTTCATCAAATATATTAAATACTATGGGCAAAAAGCGAAATGGCAGGAAAAAAAAAAACAAAAAAACCCCATTTTTAATGGCTTTAGACAGCTTAATAATGGTTTTAAATTGGCCGAGCAAAGCAGAGCTGAGGCTGGAGTTAAAAACACAAGGTGTTTTTACCTTAAAAATGCTTTACTTTCCTTGGTCTTGAAAACAAGAGAGGTGCACTTCTTTACTAGTATAGCCTGCATGAGTGTTTTACTGATGCTTGTTAAAGGTGTGTTTTAAAAAAAAAAAAAAAAAAAAAACAAAAAAAAAAAAATGCCTTGGTTACTCAGAGCTTTGCTTATACAAGGTTTTTATTACCTTATGTTAAATTATGTTCTGTTTCATGGGAAGTTGTTGCATGTAGCATTTAGTTATCATATATTTCTGTTAAAACTTAATTGTTCTTGTCCTCATAGTTCAATTTTTCCGTATGTTATTAAAAATATCTGTAGTGGTAATTACAGACAACTCATCATCTCCTAGTATATATCCTAGTTTATAATCCTAGATATAAGACAGTGTGACCAGGAGACAGTTGGGCAAACTTGGGTAGGCCTGTAGTTTGTATGGTCTTTAAAGTGATTGCATTTAATTTTATTTCTTTTTAATTGCTTGTAAGGAACAGTTGTACTAAATATTTTGAAACTGTTTTATGGTTCTGTTGAGCTCTATCATGTTGAATAGTCACATGGGCTTGGTATGACTTTTTCTAGGGTTTGATGCCATATGTTGTAGTCTTTCCCATATTTCTACAAGAAAAACCCTTGGAATAAAAAAACTTAGAGTTGACAAAGGAGAGATCAAGGAATTGTCTCCTTGACTTTACTTTTTCTTCCTGATTGTGCCAGCCATAGGCTGGAGAGATCCAGCAAAAGCACTCATCTGTTGATTCTCTAAAGGCAGAAAGTGAGGGAAAGGGTCATGTTGTTCTAAGGCTTCTGAGGAAAATAGTGCTCCAGTTTTTTCTGTCAACAAATAGTAATAATAAAATTCTGCTCAGTGCTGCTCTTGCATTGCTCGTGTTTTATTGGTATCTCTAATGCTGAAAGTGCTTTACAACCTTCGTTCAGATGAAGCTCTGAAAATAATAGGCAAATGGTCAAGCCTATATTGGTGGGTTTTCTCTAAGTTACAATCTTTGTTTCTTATACCTCTTAATAGGGTCTAGCTGTCTGGTAGTAATGAAAATAGCAAGACTAGTCTGACCTACAGGTAATGCTCAACAGTGGGAGAAGCACCTTTGGTCTGACCTTTTTACAGCCTGGCCTGGACCAGCTGAAAGTGTTTCTGATTTGTCTTTTGAAGGTGAGGAAAACATTTGTGCTGCTTGTAGCCACCAGCCTCTTATGAAAAGGATTGAGCTTGGACAGACTGATGTTTAGTCTTCCTGGTGCTGGATATTTGCAGCAGAACAGAGATAGTGCAGGTCTGCTGATACATGGACATTCTGCTCTTGAGAAGTGACGTTGGAAATGTTCTTATTCCTTTTTTGTGTGTGTGCATGCGTGTGTTTTGCCCTTTCCTCCTTGACAAGGAAGTTGAATCACTGTGTTTTGGGTTTAGATGTGACCGAAGTAGTTACAGTAAAACAAAGCTTTTGAGTAGCAGGTCAGGGAAGGGAACTGCGTTAGTTTTTACTTCAGATTTTGTCAGATACTATTGTTTAAATGAAGTTTCTCCATTGAAGCTGATTTCTCCATGGTTTGCAGAAAGAGCGGAAATGACTTGCACAGAATCATAAAGCTAATGAAAAACTTTATAATTTAAATTTATGTTTAGCTCAGACACTATTTCTTGATATGATTTAACAAGTTGTTGGTTAAATGCTTCCTTCAAGTTTACTTCATTTTATCAGCACTGTTTTCTCATCAGGTGCATGTGTTGTTAGCAGACTATTTTGTTTGGTTTTTTGTAGCAGACAATAAAATTATGTACAGCTCTTAGTGTGTAGTTTTAGGCATTGAAAAGTTGGCATGTGTCGTGGTCTGTGGTTGTAGTGGGAAATTCTCAAAAGACAGAGAGTGACCGGTCTTTTTGTAGCTAAAGTACAAGAGTAGAGGGCAGGAGGATCTGCCTTCTGTTTTTGGCTAAAACAGTCTCCTGAGGTTTGTTTTTTTCTAATTTTGAAATTTTTGGCACTACAAGTAAAAGGAAAACAGTGTTCCACCATTTTTTATCAGATAACCCTGAATCCATTAATGCTCTATAACAAGTCTATCCATCACAGTGATGAGTATTGTGGATAAACCTATAACCAGAGTTTGGTGTGTCAGCATCTGAGGAGGAAGGCTGAGAAACTCTTTAAAATTCCAAACTCTTCAGTAAATTACAAATATGACATATTTCTCAGTCAAGTTATATAAATCTCATGAATGCTAGTAGAAGTTAAACTAGCTGAGAAAATGCTGAAATAATTGATTAGTTTTCATGGTTATCAGTCTCTGAAACGTTATCAGCAGATTTATAGATTTGCACAGATATTTACTGCTATGAGGGAACTCTAATCTTAAACTGCCACTGTAGAGATCTGTTTCTTGTTATATAGATTATAAAATACTTAAAGCACGCTTATGGTAATTAAAGCTTAGTGAAAATGAGGGATATCTTAGATTATGTCAGTATGGTTGTGCCAAAAACTGGTACATTATTATGTCAAGAAAATTATAAATTAATTTTATCTACCCTAGCCATGAGAACATTTTTTTTTGTTGTGCATGGCTGGTTTCTGGATTAAAAAAACCAACCAACCAAAACCAACGAAAACCCAGAAGTAAAACCTCTGCAACAGGCTCTAAGAATTGCCTGTACTTGTTTCCCAATGTCTTGTCACTGTTTTGTGCCAAAAGCTGCTGTGTGTTATCATATCTCTAGCTGTCCTGGCAGTTGTGTATTTACTGTCTGTGTCACAGCAGAAAGCTGTAGTGGAGTGGACTGGTTTCTGTTAAGAGCATTGGATGCTGCCATCAGTCTATTGCCTGGATCCTGCATAATAAAAGTGAATTGGAGGACTGTTTTATTGATGTAAGTTTATCAGAAAGAGCTGAAAAAGGAAGAGAAGCCGAAAGTGAAACACCCAGAGAAGTAGGAAAAACTTGAACAGGAAACAGAGCTCACTTAGGCAAAGAATGAGAATAATTTTGGCTGAGCTTGTAGAGATGTTACTTTGAACTTGATAATTTCTATTTGTTTCTTAGAAATGTTGGTGCTGCCGAATAAGGTAGAGGTAATTGCTTTGATTATACTTAAACCTGCAGTGGTATCAGAAGCAACCTCGCTGAGCATCACACAACTCCTTTCACGCTAGCCCTTTGGGGTCTTTTGTCTGACTTTCTTAGCTTCCACTACCTAGAAATCTGCAATAGAGCACAAGCTTAGGTACTGGGTGTTAACCACTCAGTCAGTCCTTCTGGATGGAAATACTTCTCCAGTTCTTTGTCAGGGAATTCCTTTCTAGGCAAATGACAGAGGAAGACATGGAACAGTGGAGGGCAAGGTGCACAAATCCCATTAGTTCAGTTACGAGGGTCACACCAAGCTGTATGGCATGGTTTGTGAAGGACCGTATTTGGAACGTGAAGTGTATTGCAGAGGTGGAGCACAGACAGACACACTGGCAATTCATGGTGTGAAGGAGATGGGGGAAGAGTGTCAGAAAGTCCTCAACCTGAAGAAGAGGTGGCTTTGTTAGAAGAACATTGTGAAGAGAAGGAGATAAGCAGATTAAAAAAAAAAAAGAGTAAAAGGAAAGATCTCCTGTTATGTGCAGTCTGCACAAGCTATTAATTGCTTTAAAACGTGGAACTACAAGAACAGAAATGTGGAGAGGGATGTGATCAAGCTGGAAGCAGCACAGTAGTGAGGTGCACCCCATGATGGTGCTGTGGGGAGCTAAGCAGGGTGAGGTAAGGAGTCAGAGCAGAAGTCACCATAGAAGGCAAATAAAAATGGAAGGAAGAAACAGGAACAGGGCCAGGAGTGAGGATAACTTCTAGTCAGGAGGCAGCAAGACCAGAGGGGAGAGTTGTATGGGGTTTTGGAGTGTTTTGGGTTTTGTTGGGGTTTGGGGTTGGTTGGGTTGTTTGTTTTTCTTGCAATACTGTAGTTGAGTTTATTTCTAGTATGGCAGAATAGCAGTTTGCAAGTAGCCAGGCAGTCTCATGTTCTATGTAGTGTCTTGCTGTAAGTATTCAAACTGCAGCCATTGTGAATTTACTGTAACCAGAGGTAAGTGCTTCCTCAAGCCTCTACCAGCCTCATACTTTGGACAGAGGGCAAGTACCTAAGGAGAGCACAAACACGAGAAGACAGTCTGCCAGAGGCCTTGCAGCCTGAATAGGCAGGATTGGTTTGGTGATCCAAGTCAGACTTGGTTATAGCTGTGTCAGACACGTTAGAACCAGGATTTTAATAGCAAAACCAAAGCAGGTAACTGTTATGTACGTGGAAGGCCCATCTGGGATTTGATTGTGTGCTTATATACTGTATTCCTGGGTTTATACATGCAAAGAACTGATTGTTCTTGCATTTATCACACTGGAAATTCAGCTTATGCCTATGAAGCTAAAGCAAGAAACGCAGTGCTTTATCAGGTGATGACACATTTCAGGGCATCTTATTGTCGTCTTCAGTGGCTTTATAGGGTTGATGTGGACAAAACCTTTTTTTCTAGTTCTTACCTGCATTTTATTTAAAGTACTTGTTTTGCAGAATATTTCCATTCACTAAACCTGTTGGCTGATATGTTTTGCTACAAAATCACCATCTTGGACATCTGTACAACATTGTGGTCAATAACACTGGTTATGAACAGCAATTAGGGCAAATCCCCATAGAAGCAGATGAAGTAGGGACTTGCCTGGGAGCAGAATGGGAAGTGTGTTTCACTTGGGTTTGCCAACAGACACTGTTTTGGATACTCTCCTGCAGGGGTGGCTGCTCCAGTGCTGCAGTGGTCTGCAATGAGTTCTGTGCTCATATTCCTGCAGAATAGAGTACAGGGAAGAATGCAGATCATTTCATGGCAAAGAGGAGACATTCAGACTGTAAAACTGTACTGCAATGCTTGTATATGTTTAAAAATAAAGTGCAGATTTAGTTGTGTTAGGAAAACTTTCACGTAGGCAAGAGGAAAATATTGCACTTTAGACATTTCAGTGGAGCAATTCCTTCTTCAACTTGCAGTCGAAACTATACCTGATTGGAATAACAGTGGTTAAGCAAATACTGATATTATTAGACTTGGATGCTGAGTATTAAATATTAATATCTTTGTCAGTAACTTCAGGTGACATTATCTAATATAGAATGGTTTGAGTTTGAAGGGGCCTTAAAGATTATCTAGATCCAACCCCCCTACCGTTGGCATTCGTTCATGTTCCTTTTCTATTTATGAAGGGATTGACTTTTTTGAAAATAGGTAATTTTGCACAATAACAAATAAAATGTCAGTTAAATTTCTTCCTGTGTCTGGTAAATTTACTTCCCTTGTGTACTTCTATGAACTTCTCTGAATAAGCAATACAATAGTACAAAGTTTAAATACTGTGCTTAATTTTTATAGCCAGTAGGAATCAACTTGGTCAGCATTCATTCAAGCCCAAATGATCAGATGTTGTGGGCAATTGATAGCAAATGGAATGTCCACGTACGTGTTGGAATTACTGATGAAATGCCTGTAGGCACTGACTGGGAGCATGTACCAGGTAAAAATCAATGCATCAGTCCCCTCTTTGTTCTGCCATTTTCTCAGTGTTGGGTGGTTGGGTTTTTTTCCCCTGTTGCTTTTTAAATTTTATAGCAGTGCTTAAATCAAATCTTTTTCTCAGCGATCGAGTGTGATTATTTATAGGAAACAAAGTATTTGATAAGTGCTATCTTTTAAAGAGGACCTTGGTTTTACTTAAAAACACTAGGTAGTTAACTAAAGAGAAATCTGATCTTTTGGATGAATTTCCATTGTGTATTACTTCAGGCTCCTGCCACTGACTTAATAAATTTCAGTTCTATTTCAGTTAGAACTGAAGCAGTATTCCTAAGCAATAGGAAACACTACTGTGTTGTGGGAAGTTTTTTGTTTAAATGTGATACAACGTGGTGTTCCTATCTAGATGTGGCTAACAAAAACCTAATGCTATTTTGCATATATTTCTATTAATCCTGCATGCTGGACGCATTCTAGATTACGTAATTACATTTTTGCCTTGCCTGTAAATAAAACTAAATTTTAGTTGTTTCTTTCTAAATAGCTCTGTTTATTGATGCTGTCTGCTTTGTGAAGATTTTTCACTCATAAATGCATGGCACTTAGTTGCAGAGTACTTGTTTTCTTGTCAAGAGGAAGAAATAAAAGTCCACAATGTTTATAATGTTAACATTTTTTAGACAAACTAAGGTTGTAACTGTTGGATTATTCCCCACGTGGTAGTAAAATGCAGCAGTGGCTCCAAAAGTATGTTTTGAAGATCCTTTAATTGATTGTTGCTTGTGGCTGTGGCCACATAACAAAACCTATCCATAGTGTGATATCCTTATGGTTAATAGATGCAGTGAGTACAAGGTCTGCAATTAAAAAGTTTATTTGCTCACTGGCTGCATGTTCACATGCAGCTTCATGTGCAGCAAGTGGCCTAATGGCCACTTAGGTAGTCCTAAATATCTTCTTGGCAATCCTTTCTTAGAAAGCCTTTTAGAAAACGAGGTATTTCTTTGTGCCTTTTATAATACAAAGTTTTTTTCTATATTAGTATAAGAATATATAAAAACTGTTACAGTCTTGCTGTCTTCTCTTAATAAACTTTTCTGCAAGTGTATTTCATATATAACAAAGCCTGTGACAGTTTCCTCTCCGTGTCCAATTATCTTTAGGTTTGCAGGCTTGTCAGCTGGCTATAAGTACGAGGACAGTTTGGGCTCGCTGTCCAAATGGAGATGTGGCTCGCAGATATGGCATTACTGACAAGAATCCAGCAGGAGACTACTGGAAGAAGATTCCTGGAAACGTCTCGCGTTTAACAGGCAAGTTGGTTCTGTGTGACAGTTCCCAAAACGTGGGGATGTCTGCTTTGACTTCTGCCTGATGGTGCTCGAGCTGACCACATGCAGGGAGAGCTTTGTTGACTGTGAGAGTTTCACTAAGGGTGCTTTATTCACATTAGTCATCCAAATATTATTTATTTAATGTTTATAGTTGGAACCTGCTACCTTAATTAAAAGATGGATACTTTATGCTTTGCAGTGACCCCTCTAGATGAACTGTGGGCGATCAGTGCTTCAGGATCCCTCCTCCAACGCCTCACTAAGACCTTCAGCCATTCCCATAATTTGCCGAAAAATAATGACACTTCTGTTCTACTTCACCCTGATGATTTTGAAGATGAATGGGAAGTGATATGAAGTCTCTCAAGCTTGTGAAGCAGTGAAAAAAACAGAAGGACATACAGAATTTCTGTAATGTATGTACAGAATGTTGGATCTAAAAGCCACTCATATTGGACCTGTAACATTAGCACTTTTGTATTGAAAAACCGACCTGTTAAATAGCCCCCAAGCTGTGAGTTCTGATGTTTGTTCCATTATCTCTTGGGAGACTCTTTAGGTGTGGCATACTGCAGTTGTTATACCCTACTACTGTAGAAGCTCCTTTGGAAATATAACTCTTAAGTTAATCTTACTAGCAATGAAAGTGACTATTTCACAACAGCATGCACACTAATACATGTGTATTTATTTTGGGAAGGAATTCTGTTGCATTAAATATTTCTCTACAGCAGAAACATTAAGCATTTCTCAATTTCTTCTTGTACTTGGATCTCCAAACTGATGGGAATGCTCTCCGACTGTTGTGTGTGTATTTAGAATTATTTTCCCTTGCAGCATGGAAGAAATTATGGCAAATTATTTCTCAGTAAGATCTCAGAACATCATGATTACACAGCATTGAAATGTACTTAATTTGATCCACTGATACATAAAAAATCTGCAAGGCTATACTGACCTTCCATTTCTACAAATTTGGTTCATAATTTGGCTTCATTTACAAGGGAGAAGTTTTGGATTACACCTGATGTCAGGGGGACTTGTACACATTTGACACAGCCAGCAGGAAGCTGAGAGATTTTGGGGGGGTACGTCTCACTTTGGAATAGGAGGAAGTTGCATGTTGGGTTTGTAGTCCAAAGCAGGAATGTATAAGGCAGCTTTCATAATTCCTGTTGTGCTGTATTTGTGCCTCCAGCCAGTGCTTTAACACTTGGACTCAAATTGTTTTGAGTACCAAACTTAGATGTATTAAAAGGAAAAATGGTAATTGATAGAATTACCTTTATATCCCATTAAAAATTGTGATATTGTGAGAAAATACTTAACAATATTCTCATTTTTAGCTATGTTAGCTAAATTTTGAAGTGTCTTATTACTTAACAGATGTTGCAGCAGAGGTATATGATGAACTGGGAAGTAACCTAAGTTAATCTTTGCAGTTTATTTTTCTTTAAACTCTAAATCTTCTTTGAAAGATACCTCATCTTTTTTAAGCAATAGAACTATAGATGAGAGAACTTCAGTTCAGTATGTAGGCGGAGGAGTTATTTTGTGTTCATTCTAAGCTTATAAATCATCAGAATGTTTTAAGCAGCTGCTAACCAATACTGTAGAAGAGCCAGCTTCAGAAAAGGCCAGGAGTTGAAAAGTGGGGATGTTTCTGTTTTGAGAACTTAATACATACGGAAAAGGATGTGTTTTCTTTTTAACCTCTGTTCTCTTTCAGAATTATTCCTGTGTGCACTGCACTAAACTTGGAACAAACGTGGTGCAAGGTGAGAATGTGAATCGGTGGCAAGAGAACCAAGTTGTGTCACTTTTTTTAAGTAGCACTTGTGATATGTGCTGTCAGTTCTCAGTCTGATCCTTCAGTCTTACGAGGAGGACAGATTTGTTTCCCTTTTACAGATGATATGTTTGCTTCATTGCTATCTCATCCGTATATGGAGATTACCCCAGAGGGTTTTTTTAGCCTGTCTGGCAGAGGATTGTAATGGAATTGGCGCGTGAAGTAACCCAGTCTCTTTTCTGCAAGTGTAGCTTGGTATCTTGAGGACCCCAAAGAAGCTGAAATTCAGCTTAAAAGTATCTTGTGGCAGCTCCTGAGTCTGTCACTTTGGAGAAGGAATGTGATTACTTCTCTGTACCCTGCCAAGCACCAGATGCTCAAGTACAATGGAATTATTTAATAGTGACACTTTTGTATTACATTTCTTGAAGTCATCATAGTAATGGCTTGAGCTTGCTAGTTGTTTGTTTACTGTATGATTCTGTACCTTGCTATGGTCATTAATATTAAATTGGTGTCAAGAGCTCTTCTCAGACTACTTTTTAGGGTAGTTTTAATGAAATTAGGATGGGTTTTTTACTTTTGTTTCTGTATTTAGGTTTTTTTGTTTTGTTTGTGCTTTGAGACAAGTGCAATAAACTAGATTTTTAAGAAATAAATTACTGTGGTAAGACTCATCTGTTGTATGATTCTCAAGAGAGTTCTCTGTCTGGAAATTGTCTTGATGTGGAAGGCAGACATGCTTATGAAATCTCTCCCCTATCCCAGACCTTACGGTAATGACAGTGTAAGGACCTGGATATTGTAAAGTTTATTGTATTTTTTTAATTGTGACAGTTATGTCAAACCAGCAGAATGGTCATCTTCCAATCAAAGGCAACTACTTCTTATATATGAATATGAAACTTATTGTCTCCATGTTAAGATGGTCTTGCTCAAACAAGAGTAAAAAAGTTTCTTTCCTTACATGCTAAACAAAAATTGTATTTACATTTTAAATACTTTAGCGTTCAGTGAAGAACATGCGTGTGCGGTCACAGCTAGAAAATGTTCAAGCAGAAAATAGGTGATGGTTCCATGTTGTCCTGGTTTGAAGCAAAACAGAACCAAGTTTCTGTTCAGTAACTTTTCTTTTCAGTTAAGCCTCGACATGTGTGCTGTAACTGCACCCTTCCTTGCATTTTAAAATATCTGAGCTCCTCTGAAGACTTCCTGTGTTTCTGACTTTTAACTGTAGCTGCAGCTGGGGCTTCAAGAGAGCACCTTGGCTTCTCTTCCCAGAGGGGAGAGCTGTTTCCTGATAGAGTTGTGACCTGGGTAATTTCACACAAGAAAGAATAGCAATGATTAATGATGCTTCTGACACTTCAACCCACTTCCAGCCACAGGAATCCTGTTCAGATTCAGATGGCAATGTCCTTGCTAATTATCATAGCTTTTATCTTGACAAACCAGTTCAGCTGCTTCTGCTGGCTCCTGCAGGGAACTGGCAGTCTCCTCAAGGCACCAGCCTGTTGGTATTATGCAGGAGTAACCCTTATGTCACAATTTAATGAAGTTTAGACGACTCTGAGTTGGTATGAAACAGCCATCTTGGATATATAAGAAAAACTCTTGGTTTTCTTTGTCTTGCAGCAATAAAAAGGAATAGGGTCATGTTAAATGGTACAAAGAAAATGTTTCCCTATCAAGTGTCAAAGAAAATACAGTAATTGCTAAAGTAAGATGATAGAACTGTTGTTAGGAAACACAGTGCTAAGAAAATGATAATGAGGAACACTTAGTTACAGACTTGTGTGATTGTTTAAACATAGCTTTATTTATACAGGTACAAAGAGTCACACTTATTCCAAACTCTTTATACCTCTACAAAGAGTGGTTTTAATGTGATGGACAAGAACCTTCCTTCTTCCCCCCAACACACGTGGACATTAGAAGGTCTGAAATGCGGAACTCCTCTACGTTGCTTCTCAATAGATGAATCCTGTCAAGTATCTCAAAGGCACTTGGGGGTTATTTGAGACTAATGTGACATTCTAGCTTATCTTTTTGCTTCTCTCATACAACTCTCTTTAATGAGTGAGCTGTCGTTTGTTTCTGCTAGGCTCCTGGATAGATTTCAAGGAGCAACCTTGAGGCAACTTTTCAGTAAATGCTGTTCTGAGTGTTCAAGTGCCTGTAAGCCAATGGCTTTGACTTGTTAATTTGCATTTAGAAAAGCATAAATCATATATGAAAATATAGAGAGCATCTCATTACTTTGAAAAAAAATAAATCTGTCTTTAGTTTTTTCATTAACCAGCCCTGTCCACATCCCGTTCCTGCCATCAGGAGAAGAGAGATGAGACCTGGATTGAGGATTTCTAGCTGTAAAATGTGAGATGCCTCTTGCAGCCTTCCTGAAAGTGAAAGTTGCATGAAAGTGGAAGTAGTAGTATGGTGGCAAGTAGCCAGCAAAGAAAGCTGATGTGTCCCTTGCCAAACAAAATAGATCACCCTGACTGTTTGATAGTGAGTTATTGTAGTTAAAAATAATGATTCTCACATCAGCAGAACGGAAGAGAACTTGTAATACAGAAGACTAGATTTTAATTACTGAGAAATGAAAGTTGAGTTGCAGTTACTTTCTTTTGTGAATTACTACAACCAGAACCCCAATGATAAAGATTAAAATATCTGGATAAATGAAGTGATCTCCCTAGACAGCTGAATGGTGATATCTAGGTTTATCACAGAAACTGATATGGATTTCTCATCACTTGAAATCAAGACAAGAAATGAGGGTTTGGGTTCAGTGCAGGAGACGTAGATAATGCTGTGGCTGGATCATACTGGAAGCTAGGTGAAATTACCATTATGATTCCTTTGGTCTTTGAGTTTATCTGACTCCTATTCCTACTTGAATAGGTCTATAAAAGTTGTGATAATAGCCATAAAGTTAAAATCCTGCTTTATGCTGGGGCGTGGAGGGGGGAATACTGTAGACAAAGTAAAGATCTGTTTGAAAAATGTTATATTCTTATGGAACATGGACTATATATATGTATACATACATACATATATATATATAAAAGCTTTTATTTCTGCTCCCTAAAAGCTAACACAATAATAATAAAATATCAAAAATATTAAATTCTCCAAACTGAAACATGCCCTTTCTATCGTGGCCCTCAGAAATTACTAAAATGTACTGATTTCCATAGCCTGTTAACCTGATACAGGTACTGAATAGTGTAAAACTGAATAGCACAGAGTGGAACTGTAGTTATGAATTAAACTTTCAGACATTATTCACTATTTCTGTTATTTTTTCCTCTTTAATATACCTTTCTAGTAGCCTCAATTGAGATTTGCTTATGGCAGATAAAGGAAGGAGGCTTTGATTTGCAACTCTTTGAATCTCATATCCAGAGAAAATATATTTAGGGGAGTTTTCAGAATTGTATTGACATCCTGTACTTGCCATCCTGAATTCACACAAGCTGAATTTTGTATATATTTGTATATCTTCACACATGCTTTTTTTGTATTCAGTGGACCTGTAGTCTGGTGGGTTTGGTGCCCCTTTGCCAGGAGCAGCTCTCTGGTGTTAGGAGCGTGTGTAGGTATCTTGTATATAGGATGGAGAAGTGGCATAATGTTCTGTCAGTTAAAGCACAAAATAAGAATACTCAAGAGGTGACTCCTTGCTGAAGTTGTTACACTGCTGTATTTTGCCTAACTACAGGCAGAATGAATTCAGCGAAGCTCCCTTGGGGCAAGTGAAAGATTGAGCAAATTAGACCTTTCCTAGAAAAAATACAAGACTGGAAGGAAAGTTGAAGGGTTGCCCCCGGCAGACTGCCTGGCAGGTTTTCCTGGCTACACAGCGGGGGGGAATGTACAAAAAAGAATGGGTTTGCTTGAGCTGCAGGGGGGAAAATGCAACTGCCAGCGAGAAACCCCACAATCCCTGGTTGTTACAGGGGACAGAGCAGCCAGTTGATCATGGGAAGTGCAAAGTAAGTAGGGTAATTGCTGGGATGACTGAGATTTTACTTGCTGAGCTCCCACGCTTGTCTTGCTAAATCCGTTCTCTGCCTCAACAGATGGGCTGTAGCCTGTTCCCTCCCCAGCGCTACAAATTGGGAATAACAAATGTGAAGCACCTCGCTCCATGGTGCTGGGGTGAAAGGCAGACCTCTTTAAGTTAAGAACATGGTAAATGATCAGTGTACTCTATGAAATAACAAGTTTAGCACTGTTAATTCACTTTATAATTACCGTAGTAATAATGATGCTGACCTTGTTAACTATTAACATTGGCACCATAGGTACTTGTATAGATCAGTCAGGCTTCAGGTCTAATTAGCTGGTTACTTACAATACTATCAGCATGGAGCATGTGTTTAAAACAACAACAAAAAAGTTTGAAATACACATTTGTCTGTACCAAGAACAGATACATGGGAGAGCTGAATCCTGTTGATTTTAAGGCCTGCTGACTTCTTTTCATACTTGTTCTTTGATTAGTGGAGAGAACTTTCTCCTGTCCTTCCCCGCACAACTACACGATCCCATGGTGCCTGTGTAGAGTATTCCTGGGAGGAAAGCACAGGACTGTGTAGAGGCAATTTTGAGTCCTCTGTGTGTCAACTTTTGTTCTTTCCTCCCCATCTTGCCCCTTGCTGCTTCTAATTGCTCTAGGACAGGAGTTGAGTCCAGAGAGGTAGCAAAGCAGCTCCTTCCACTTAAACTTTGGCATTTTATTAAAACAAAAGTTAAAACCAGCAGGTTTTTGCGTTACCTTTAACTTTGCCCATAGTTCTTTGCAGGATGTTTTTCATTATTGCTGGCTGTTTGCAATATGGTAATTTCTTAAACCTGATTTTAATAGAAGACTTTCAAGATGGAAGGTGACAGGTGGTTGGCTGGTTTTATTTTTAATGGGTAAGAGATGTTGTATCTTGCCAGATGAGTTTTCAAAGCATACTGAGCAAGGTGAGCTCACCTTTCACTTAAAAGGCCATGCTTCATTCAGTCTCTTTAAGTTTTG
Source organism: Scolopax mira (assembly GCA_004320125.1). Classification (NCBI taxonomy): domain Eukaryota; kingdom Metazoa; phylum Chordata; class Aves; order Charadriiformes; family Scolopacidae; genus Scolopax; species Scolopax mira. The sequence continues at coordinate 73,541 of BJBW01003176.1, read as the reverse complement.
CAATCCTACACCTAGTGATTTCTCCAAGCCAGTTTTAGGAGCAGAGTGGAATCCATCTTACTGTCAGGGTCAGAGACCTAAAGAATAATATTGTCTCTGCAGGACTGTGCTGTTAAGAGCTAGACTTCAGTGCCTTCCACAGCACATTTGTTCTGGGCAGTTTGGACAGTTTCAGAGCCTACATACCATTCCCAACTTTGGGAGCTTGACAGCTTCTGCAGCAGATCTTAGCAAATGTGTGGTTTCTTAGGTCTATCTCTCAGGATTCTTGCTTTAGGTCTAGGGTTCCCTGCTACAGTTCCTGAGGTCAGCCAAGGTATAAATCGCATCCTCAATCAGTTGTTACAAATGAAACTTCCTTCATGCTCTCTTCATGCCAAGTTTCACCAAATTGCATGCAGTTTTTCATTTAAGAAGTTAGTGCTGTGGGGATTAGCACAGCTCTTTTTGTATCTACCATCTACAGTTTTTTAAGAATAGGTCACAATGACTTGCAGCTTGAGCTGGGTGTTTTTGAAATCCAGTGTCTAATAGACCCAATGATTAGACCTGTCTCTGCATACCCAGATAATTTGCGTATCATTATCCTATTTGCTTTCTGCATTCAAGATTCTCATCCTTCATTTTTGATCTGTTAGTTTTACAAGTACCAGCTTCTACAGACTGAGTAAATTTAAAATAGTGATTCCCCAAATTCTTGAATGTGTTTAGTCACCAATAAAGCTTCCTTGCAGATTTTCCTGCACCTTTTCTATCAAGCTTTTGATAAAAAGCACTGCAGAAGTTGTGCAGTTCTGTAAACCTAATACAGTCCGTGATTTGAGAATCACTGCTCCAGAAACACCTCTGCAGTAGAGGCGTGTACATATTCTTGCTTTCACAAAAGGAATAAATAATCTGACACCTATTGAAAATGAGTTTATTTTAGTTTATTAACATTGCTATTATTGATCTCTTGATTTATATTTAGCTGTTTTCCCAACAGCAGATTTGGAGTATCTGAATTCAGTTGTCATGTTAAGCTGAAGAAACACTGGTAACAGTTATGACCATAACACGGTGTCTAGGAAAAAAGTAATCTTTTGATTAGTTTGGAAAATTATTTTGTGAAAACACAGCCGGGCAAGTAGGGAATATTGCAGTACTTGTCTTTCATATTTAGTTCTGTATAAATCCATGGCAAAGCTTTCACTGCAATGGATCTGGGTATGGCTTCAGGAATATTATTAGTAGGATCTGAGGCTTTGCCATATGACATCTCTAGCGGTAGCTCTGCTTCTATTCAGCTAAGTAAGGGATGTTTTTGGAAGCCATCCCAGGCCAGTGATTTTGCAAAATAAATGCATCTATTTTGTATGAAGTGATAGCCAGGTACCAAGTGTCTTTTTTTCCTTGGCAGTAACTCATAAAATTTTTAACATGGATGACACTTGGGGAAGGAACCATCTTTTTTTTCCCCTCCCTCTTTTTCCCAGTGTCTCTGCTGTAGTCCAGATAAGTAAGGAGTATCTTTGGAAGCCATCCTATGCCACTGATTGGGAAACAGGAACATATCTTTTCAAAAGATAGGCAAGTCCCCGGGAGACCTGTGTAGTAGGTTTTGTATAATATTTGCAGGTTTGGTCATGGTTCAAGGTGAAGCTCTTCACATTGCATAGCACTAATGTAGTTTCTTTTGTCTCTGATATTGATGTGTTCATGTCCAGGTTACTGCAAACAGTTGGAAGCATCTGAATTTCAGAAAAAAAGTTCTGAGAAAACCAGTATTAATGATAAGTTAAGCAGAGAGAATGACTTGGGCTGGGGGGAGAATAAAAAGTCAAAGAGCCTTTAAAGTATACCTGCCTTCATCCATGGTTGCTAGGGTGAGTAGAGGTAATATGATGGTTTTGGGGAATGCTGGAGAGAATAATTCTGACTATGGAAGAAGAATGAGGAAAGGAGAATTAGGCTTAATGGCAGGAAGCATTTCCTCACAATACAGTTTATTTGGCTGTGTTGTTGTCAGGAAATAGTGACAGTCCCATTCTATGAAGCATTTAAGACTGGACAAAGGGAACAATCTCTGTAATCATATCAAGGGGTGAGAACACCTATTGGAGCCATTTCATGTTTTGTTGCTTTGCTTGATTCTGCTATGTGAATGGTATCACATTGTTTTCACTTCTGGAAGTACTGTTCTGTCCTTTTGTGTTCTGTTTGGTAGATCTGAATGGCATTAACAGAAAGTCAGGGCTTTTGAAGGTGCAGAATACAAAGCTGTGCATCTTCCATTGTTGTTTGGTGCTATGGACACAGAAATTCTGCAAATCAGCTCTCCAGCTATTTTGGTTTATATGTAAGAACATTCAGGGCTTGTTGATGGCCTGTGTGAAAACAGTGCTCTTTATTGTAGAGGAGGCACAAAAGCAACCAGCTGCCAAGTAATGCATGTAACACCACCTGTAACACAAGGGGTTTTGTTTGGTTGTTTTTATTTTCAGGATCAGTACAAGAGCATGAGATGAGAGGGACTCATTTGACCTCTGATGATTGGACATCACAACAACCTGGTCTAATGGAAGATGTCCCTGCCCATGGCCAGGGGGATTAGAACTAGATGATCTTTAAGGTTCCTTTCAACCCAAACCATTCTATTATTCATATGGTAGATTTATAAAGAGAAAAAGTGGTTAGACTTATGTAGTAAATCCATTTTGTAGTCAAGCTCTAGGTGCTGGTTTCAATAATCTTTCTCCCCAGAGGTAATGCCTCCACAAGTGGATGCTCACACTTAGTATCAGCCTTTGTCTTCAACAGGTCTGAGCTGTGTGATATAACCTCCCCCTTCTTTTTTTTTAACTTGTAATTTTTCACCAAAACCATCCACCTCATGTATTTCTCCATGTTTTCTTGTGGCAGCAGCACTTTCTGAAGGGATGGTCAGTAGTAAACTTGTCTTTACCTACTGGCCTGTAAAGGAGGAGGGCAGGCAAAGAAGGAACAGGAGAGGATTTGCTGCTGACAGAGTTACTGTGCTCGGGAGCAGATTCCAAACGCAGCTCAGAAGAGGGCAAACCTGACTGGTGAGCAGGGTGGGGTGACCCTCACTAACCACAAGTTAAGGAGGGTGTCAAGCTTGGACTTTACAACGAGGGTGTGGGCTTGATGGTCAGGGCAAGTACATCCTACAGTAATAGAAAAGGGAGCAACGAACCAATAAAGAATTATGGTTTTCTACTGCAGAGGCTGTGGAACTGGGAAGGAGGGCAAGAATGCCATGATCATTGTGCTGGTGTTTCATGTTTTGATACCACAAAGAATATAGCTTCTCCTTAGGGACAGGACTTGCTTTTGCAGTGTGCACAGCCCTTTAGCTAATAGCTAAATTGTGGTTGTGGTTTTTTTTCCTTCACAGACACCAGCTAACAGAGAGAGGAAGGACACATCTTTCTGCCACACTATATTTAATGCCTAGGTCGTCAAGGCCACTTGCAGTCAACATCTCATTAAAACAGCATGTTCAGTATGTGTCCCATTAGGAAGGGTGTCTCCTGCAGAGTCAGCTGCATCAGTGTCAGGTTTGGATCTGAGTAAAGCTTCAGTGTAACCTAGTTAATGAATAGGGCCTGGTAAGGTCCCAGTCCAAAGTAGGGATCTGGTTGCATAAATTTCTATGCTTTTGTTTTAACAGGGAGTCTACACAAGATTTGTTTGGTATCTGAGCAACCAGTTTCTAAAGCATCGAATCCCAAGCAGGAGGCAGGAAAGGCTTCTTTTGATTCTGGAACAAAAGACTTCCGAATACCCTCCCTGCTCTGTATCCTTGGTTTGGTACAGAGCAGTGCCACTTCTCCATGCATGAACCGCAAATGAGGTGAATAGATGCAGATCCAGACCGCCAGCTGGGACTTGTCACCTCCCAAAGTGAGTGCTCAGTGCTGCTTAGCACCCTCTAAAAGGCACAGCATTTGCTCAGCAGAGCTTTTCCTTTTGAGCTGGAGCCAAGCTCTGCGTTACTCCTCCCCTCTTCTGCCTGGTTCTAGTTTGGAAACTTACTCTGTCACCATCAGGGGCAGCAAGGCCATTCCCTCCCCATTTTTTCTCCTCCCATCGTTCAGCAAAAGTGGAAGGAGGGTGGTAACACAGCAGAGTCTGTGCTTTGAGAGGAGCGTGGAGGATTGTGGTTCTCTTTTTGGCCCCCCTGGGCTTATCTGTGCAGCAAATTGTTGCCTGATAATTCCCTGGCTTGTACAAGCAAAAATGCTGTTTGCAGCGTGGACTATTGGAGGACAGGATCTGCTGCTCTGAGACTCGAGGAGTTAAGGGGTTAAAGGTCACTGCTGTGGCCACTGCAGGGCAATATCACCAGAGCCAGAGACCTCTGGTGATAAGAATATTTGCTGATATCACTTGAGACGAAGCTCCAGCTCAGAAGCTGGGATTTAAGTGCCCTGTGTCTCTCTAAACTGGAAAGGGGAGAAGATGTGATGTGAGTTGGATGTTCATCGTGTGGGCAATGCATCAGTACCACAGGCGTATCGTTGCCAGGCACATCTAAGCACGTTCATAAGCATAGCTGATACCATGTGGTTCCAAAGAATTAGGACCTCAAATTCTCACAGCATTCATCATACACAAGTGTTGTGGTGCTTGGCCCCACTGTCTGCCTGGCTGTGCTGTCCTCCCCAACCCCCGGGTGCCTCCTACTCTGTGCTTCCTCAGGGATCTGACTCCTGCAGTCTCTTCAACAGTGATGGATAGCTTGGATGCTGGCCATGCTCTTCTTCTACCACCATGCTGCTGTGGGAGCAGGGGTGTAAGCAGTGCTGGAAGGGTCCAGTGGCAGACAAGAGTCTCAGGACAGGCTGTGCTGGGAGAGAGGGCTTTATTCCTGGGAGAAGGAATGGAGGGTAGAGTGTCTCCCGCTGCACACCCTGTCTGGGATGATGACCCTCAGGAGAAGCCATAGTCTCCTGAGATATTAGACTGGAGCCAAGGGTTATGAGGAAATATACCTGCAATCTTTCACCTAGAGCTTGGTGCCGTGGCTGTGGCTGATGGGGTGATAGCTTGCTGACCTATCAGGAAGGTTGAGAAGATGTTGCTGGATGTGAACTGGTCATCTCTGGCCAGCACGTTGTACAGAGCTGCAACACCACAGCCAACGTTCTCCGTAGTGAAGGCAACCTGGGCGATACGTGTACTACCTTAGCTGTGCAGCTGGCATTTCACTTTGAAGGAAATGATCTGGTTTTACCCTTCTAAATATTCCACCAGGCGAGTGACTCGGTGAGTGACTCACCTGGTCTGCCCTCCCGTCAGCCCTTATCTCAAGGCTGTCTCAGAAGGTGTTTTTCTTCCAGGGCGTTCTCGGTCTCACCCCTGCCCTGGTGCTGCTCCTGGCAGGGAAGATGAGGTGGCAGCAAAGCTGAATCAAACCTTAGCCATCTGAAGGAGGCAAACTTGAGGGAGTGCCGGGCCCTTCCTGTTGGCATGTGAGTGTTTCTTCTCGCTTGCATTGGGAGCTCTCTGATGGCTCTTGCCAGATGGCCATGGCCCTATGGCTGTCTCGGTAGTTTTCCGAAGCCCTGTGGTCCCTAAGGTCCCTCCATCCCCCCTGCAAATACGTTATTAGTGAAAGAAGCAACTTGTCCCTCTCCTCACAAGTCGCTTGGGTCATCTCCGTTATTAGTGGAAGACTTTTGTCCATCCTGCCTTTGGCCATAGCCCTGCCTGTGCGTTAGCAAAGAACTGAAATCAGTTTGAGAGGAGTGGGGGAGAGCAGGAGAGCACGAGCAGACGGGTTTGGAGGAAAGGATGTTCAAAACCTCAGCTCCTCAAGGGACTTAATTCTCTCTCTTACTGCGAGTTAGAAATTACTTATCCTTTTAGGCTTTGCTCTAAAATGCTGCCTCAAACATTGTCAGGGAAATGACACCACATTAAAAATATGAATGCGATGTAGTATAATGTGTTTACTATAATTTACTTGCACCATTAAAAAGAAGAACCTTAATGATTATCAAATAAAGCCCTGAATATTAAGAGCATGATGCCAAAGAACCACCCTTACATCAAAACAGTAATTACCACTGGGACTGGAACAAAGGAGCAGAGGGACAGTTTTGGGCCGGGGAGCTTTGCTGGCTGAGAGAGAAGATGGGGCTGCCCAGTCTTCCAGACAGAGTCGGGGTCTGTGGGCACTGCCTGGTCACTGGCAGTGACCAGATCCTGCCTGGTCCTGTGAGCAGGAGGTGGAAGGACAGGCAATTTGCCCTCAACGCTGTGAGGCTGTGGGAGAGGAGCTGTGGAGAATGGGGTAGGAATCAGGGAGCCAAGCGGCGGGGAGGATGCTGCCCTCCTTGGAGCTGGAAGCTGCTCCCTGTCCTGGCTGAGGCATCAGCCAAGTGCTTTCTGCCTGGAAGCCTCTTTCTTCCCTTGGCCCCCTTCCATTGCGTTCCACAGAGGAGCCCGAGGGAAGGGCCTGGCTGGCACCGATGCTTTGCTCACCTCCATGTTGAGATCCGCGGAGCTTCCTGCCTTTGTGTTTGCCTTGGGTGGGGAGTGCAGGGAAGAGGACACTGGCCCACGATCTCCCCTCATATCCTAGGCTTGCAGGTGTCTGGCCATGGCTTAGAATGGGTTGCATCAGGCCTGACTTTGGGAGTTGAACTTTTTGGGCTTGCTTTCCTGAAGGAAACCGTATTTCCCATTAGACTTGTAGTACAGGGAATGTAACGAGGGCTGGTGTGAGCTCACACAGGGCCCTGGCTCAGGCCCTTGCCTGAAACCTTGCTCGCAGAGCTGAAGCCCAAGCATGGGACAGATCAAAGCCCCCTTTTGCCTTCTGTGCTTCCCTGAAGTGTGTCTCCCCTCCTTCCCAACTCGGATCTATTCTGGTAGCATTTGCATTAGGAAGTGATTAATTTTTCCTACAGAAGAAGTAGGCAGGGTTGGTGGCAGGGGATGTTTTGTGGTTCAGGAACAGACAAGAAATCAAGGTCATCTAGATAGGGCCTTTGCTTGGCTCAGCCACAAGTTCCTCAGAGAGCTTTGGATGCTCCACTGTTTAAATATCTATAAAGTAAGGTTGGACTTAAAGCAGTGCTGCAAATCAATCAGATATGATGGGTCAACATGGGAATTTCTGGCTTATGTCATACATAATTTAGATTAGAAGACTAGCCTTTTCTGATTTTAGCAATAATTCCTAAACCTGATGAGTTTGTCATCATTTGAGGCTTCTGAAGATTTGCTTTGATTTATGTGGTCTTTCCATTTATGAGCTAAACCACTGGGCAAAGAGCTACCCATCCTTTCAGAGGTCATCAGGACAAGCAGGGAAAACCTTTTTATCCTGGCTGAACTTGGATACATTTAAATTTAGCAGCAGTGAGGGATCTCTGACGTTTTAGCTATATTCCTATTTTCTGCTATGAGTGATGAGTTATGTTTTGCAGGAGAGCTCTGCTCGTTCCGTTGTGCTACACACGCGCGTTTACCGGCTCGCTGGAAAGAGTGGGAGTCAATCAGTGCAAGCACCATAGATGGGGTTCTTGTGCATGACAACAGAGGACAGCTTGATGTGGGCTGAGCAAGTAATAGGCAGAAGTTTCTTTTTCACAAATCGGAGGTGGAGGAGAGACCACTGAAGCCAGGCTGGGCCATTAATGGTGATCTAACCTCAGAGAGCTTCTGGCACTGACCAGTGATGGAAGTACTGTTATTAACATTGGTGCTAGAAAAGCTGGTTTGCAAAGATTTACGGTGCTGTTTAAATATTAAGCACGTGGCATGGGTGCTTTGTTTGTCTAGTTGGGATCACTGGTCTGAAAATGGGGTGATGCAATGCACGATGATCTGCTGAGGTCACTAGATTTGTTATATTTCAAGTCAAAAACCCGCATGACATGAACACCAGACATAGGACAAATAGGGATTAGGAAACAAACCTGGCACCCTGGCCCATTTCTAGTCTGTGTCTTTCCATGCCCCTGTGCTGCATCTTTGTCCTTGCCATTTTCAACTTTGTCAACAAACTGCCTGTAATTGCAGCTGTGCCTATAGCCAAGGCCTCCTCTCTCCCTGCAGGTCTTGCTCATGGTGGTTTCCCACTTCCTTTTCTCTTTTTTACTTAATAATGCCTGCTTCAGTTTGGTTTAGTTTACAAGGCTTGTCCACACAGAGGAGCCTGTTCTTTAACAACCCTCTTCCTCTCCCTCCGAAACCCTATGAAATCTTTACCTATTTTCTTTGTGCAGTGCTAAGTTGAAGTTAGGCTTGACATTCCATACCTGCACATCTTCACGAGCAGAGTGATTTTTAGGTGTACTTAATACTTGCACCTTCTGCTAAATTTAAGGTGCCCACCTCTGGTGATGCTCATACCAGGCTGTGACTGTGGTGAGGAGAAGGATGCAGCTTTTATGGCAGGACAGTACATCACAGAGCAAGACTGAGATAGACATTATAGTAAGGGATTTTTTAGACTATTTAAACTACCTAGTTTTATATTCACATCAGTTTAAATTATTTAACTACTCAGTATTTTGGGTAAAAGATGACTGTTAAAGATGCCAAATCAATCTTTTATATAAGTTACTTGAAATTACAATATACTTCAGCTCCTTCGGCAGACTCTAGACAGGCCAAAATTTGTAACTCTTGAAATATTTAAGGGAGCTGCAGAGAGGAGTCAATTGCAAAGAGTCAAATATAGGAGTAACCCTGTGCTTACTCTGTCCCCTTGCTTTCCGAATGAAAGTGTTTCAGGCCTTTTTCATCTGTCACAGCAAGTAAAACCACTTTGTACTGAAAGGTGGGTAGTGTATGAATATTTTGGTTTGGAAGTGCTTGAGCAACACGTGGGAAATATTTTTTCTATTTCATCACTATTTCATGGTAGAAACTACCATTCCTCCTTTTAGAGGAACTGGCTGTAACTGAGCTTTTGAGGAATGCTGGCTCTATTTACTGCCTTTACATGCTTTTGAAAGCAGTTTGTACAGATGAGTAATTTGCCTCGTGTGACTAGATTAACCTGTGCAGGTGAGACAGAAGCTTTTAAATATTTATCTCTACCCCCTCTGCTCTCATGTCGTTAGGACTTTGTGAATCTGCTGGGAAACCTTGGTGGCCAGGTCCCTGACCCTAGCGCTGGCAGTCCTCTTCTGCAGAGCCATAATGACTGTCCGTGTCTGTTTTATTAAGCTTGTCAGTGGTGTTGCAACTGGCACTAACAAGAGACGGAGAACTGAACAGGCCATGGACCCTGCACTCTACTGTGCTCCAAAGGTGGTGGAGGACACATAGACGTGCTGGCAAGTCGGTCTGGGGAAAGCTGATGTCACTATTGCTTAGTCTATAAACAAAGGACTTCTGTTTCCAAAGCTGAGAAGCCCCAGCCTTTTTTCCAAGCTGTGACTCTGTTTGAAAAACAAGCCTGGACCCAGTTGGGCGAGTGATGTGTGTAGTCACCAGTGTAGTCTGCCCACAGTTCCTCCCAGCTGCTCCAGATTAAGCATCCCAGACACATCACTGAGCCACACGTCCCGAGGTCCGTCGGTGACCTTCAGCAGAGCCATCCCAGCATGGGCTTGGCGACAGGCTTGACTTCTGTCCTAAAATAGCAGGAGGGGCACAGCAGTTAGCTGACTTTGGCCCCATCGCAGAGTATTGAGGGGACCCTTTCTGTCTGTTGAAGGGAATTACCCGTGAGCTGGTGGGGGCAGCTTTGGCCTCGGATTCTTGTTTTTTGTTAATGGGCTTGTTTTAAGGTATAGGACATCCCACCCAGCCTGCCGTGCTGTTCCAGTGTGTAATTACCCTCACAGCTTGGGGGCTGGAGCGTCTTCAGTGCACCTTTCCTTCCACCAACAGCTCTGTCTCTTCCCCCACCTCAAGGCACTTTTCCATGCAAGTTAGATCTGGCTGCTTTAGTTCTCATTTTTTTGGAAGATGCTTCCATATCATTCCTACAGAAGTAGTGGGGAACACATACTCAAATAAAGAATGTAGCAACATCTTTTTTTTTTAATTAAGCAGCTAAACAAGGGATTAGTTCTTTGGATTTCTGTATTTTTATTATCAACAAGGTAGCTGAAGAGAACAGTTAGAGCTGTTCTCTGCTTTCTAGCAAGGGACCTAAATTTCCCATGGTAATTAGCTTGAGCACGTTATCAGCTTGGTTTCCTGGGAAAAAGGAACATTTGCTCTTCCAGGAAACATTTTCAGTGCCATCAGTTTAAGAATAGCAATTTTCTTTCTGTTGCATCTCAAATTTCAGAAGTATGGCTTATCTTTTATTGTGCATGCAGCAGGGAGATTATTTTAGATGAAATACCACTCTGTTCTGCTGAAGCATGAACAGCTTCTAGTGCCTCATTCTGTGTTGGTTTTCTTTTTTTTCCTCCTCTCCAAAATTAATTCACGAATAGAGAAAATTGTGCCTTGAACACGGCTGCTTCTCTCCGAGCACATCAGTTCCTTGATGACCCCGAACGGGAAGGACGACACAAGTGGCAAATGGCTCCCTGACTACAAATTGAAGCACTGAAACAAAAACCTACCCTTTCCACTGACGACTTCCAAGAACAGAGGCGAAGCTGCAGTGCAGTGGCCTTGGAGGTTTCTGTTGCTGCTGTAGAGTAAAGGTTGCAGAGCAAAGAACCGGAGCTGTACCCTTTGCTCAGGACTTTGAGGTGTCTCCACACAAGTGCTGGAGGGCAGGACATTACCCCCTAAAGGGGGTTTTGATCTGGAGCATCTCGGAAGGGGCAGCTGGGGGAAGGGTGGGTCTCTAAGCTGCTCCTCTGGTACCCAGAGCGGACACTGAGGATGCCACAGCTCTCTCAGCTGAACCTAAACCATCGCATCCTGCAGCGGAAGAGCCAGAATCCACCGAAAAAAATAGCATCTCTGGGGTCCTGGGCTGCTGCCATACCTACATCAGTCCTTCTGGGCACGGCCCAGCTCCCTGCTGCCCTCCTCACCCCACAGCGATCACCCAGAGGGGCTGCAGGGCCCACTCCTGCCAGAGCAGGAACGTTTTTGGCCAGAGCAAATGTGTTTACTCCCACTCTCCTCCGCCTGACAACAAGCACCTCGGCTCTCCCAGGGGAACAGAGAGAACTTTTGCAAGGAAACCGACGGTTATTTATGCAGATTTTAAAAGATGTTTTGTTCGGCTGCACATCCCTGCCAGCCTTGTTTAGGGAAGTTTTAATAGCATCTTGCTTCTCTTGGGTTTTGTATACAAGGCGAGGAAGTTTTCATCTGTGCCTTTAAAAAAAAAGTCCCTATCCCTGCCAAGATTTATTAGGAGAGCTGTAAAAAAAAAAAAAAAAAAAAGAGTCATCCTGTTGCAGGACCACGAGGCTTATGTAAGAGGGAAGTCCTAAGGAAGGGAGACTCCCCCACCCCGCACACGCTTTTCCAAGGCACGTGCCGCTTCGGGGTTTTCAGTCACTCGACTGGCATTTTGATCGCATCTGCCACTGGTTTATTCAGATGTATTTACAAACATGTTCTCCCACATCCCCCCACCCCCAACCCCCTTAAGATTTGTACATGCTGTAGAATGTTTTTATAAAATGCAGTGGGGACCTCACCTCACCGCAAGGATCTTTAAATAAAATATATTGTAAAGTGCCAGATACAATCCTTTTTAAAAAAAAATACAGTTCTAATTAAAACAGATACTTGGCTGCTGCGTTAGCAGCTTTGTATGCTGATAGGTGTGTTCCTGTGGGGTGAGCGGGGGGCTCTCACGCCACCCCTCTAGCTCTCCAGTTTCAAATCCAAAGGCTTTAGGAAATGAGGCAGAGGCAGGTTGTCCAGAGCCTCTGGGAAATGCTCAGGCGAAATGGTCCTGATCAAGACGCGCATGGCCCCCACAAACAGCGAGGGGGGAGCTAAGCCCACCAGGCACTGGAACCTGTTCTCCCCCAGGAGGTCCTGCCACCGCTGCCGGTTGTCCAGCAGCTGCTGCTTCATGGAGAACTGGAGGTCCTGAGGCACGAAGAAGAAGAGGCAGTCGAGGCAGAGGAGCTTGGCGCGCGCGTTGGCTGCCGGCGTGTGGGACATCTGCTGGAGCAAGGTGTCCAGGGGGGTGTTGCCGGCACTGTCCCGCAGGCAGGGCGACGCGCCGTGCCCCAGCAGCAGCAGCAGGCACTCGGGCCTCACCAGTTCGCAGGCCACGTGCAAGGCCGTCTTGCCGCCCTCCACCCGGCTGCAGCCCCGCCGGTCCAGGTGGCCGGCTCTGTCGGCCGGCGGGAAGGCTTGGATGGCCTTGAGGATTCGGAAGAGGATGCGGACCCGGTCGTAGCGGACGGCCATGGCCAGGTGTGGGGCCGAGGACTGGCAGCAGCTGAAGCTCTGGCTGGGCACGGCCAGGGCGCTCTGGGGGAACTTAGTCAGCAGGTGCCGGGCATAGGGCTGGTGGTCGTGGACCAGGGCGTAGAGCAGGGCCTCCGAGGGCGAGTACACGCTCACCTTGCCCCCGTCCTCCCAGTGGAAGACCTCCATGGTCCTCATGTCCTCCAGGAACCAGACGGGCAGCAGGTCCCTCACCGCCTGGTAGAAGGCGAAGGAGGATTTCTTGCACTGCTTCTGGGACTGGGCGCCGCGGCCGCCCACCCACCGGACGCTCCAGGGCATGGCGGGCGGCCGGGCTCCGCCGGGGGGCTGCCTCCCACCCCGGTGCACCGAGCCCGCATCAGGCTGGGACCTGCGGGAACGGAAGAGGGGTCAGTACCGAGCGGGCCGGCGCTCCCTGAGCAGCGGGGGCGAGCCGCAGCGGCCCCCGTTGCTCCAGACAACACCCCCCCGGTGCGGGGGGCAGCCGTAGCCCGGTTGCGTGGGAGCTCCCTGCCGCCGGTGCGGGGCAGGCACGCATCGCCACCGGTGTGGGGGAGCCCGGTGCGCGGGACTCCCCTATCCCCGGTACAGGGGAACGGCCTCCGCTCGCTGCACAGGACGCCCGTATCCCCGTGCACGGGAACGCCTGCCTCCCCGCCGCCCCGCTCCGCAGCAACCCTCCGCCCCCGGTGCACCGGGATTTCCCCCCCCCCACCCCGCGCCGCGCCGCTGCCGGTGCAGGGGATCTGTCCCCGTCCCCGTCCCCGTCCCCGTCCCTCACCTCCGCGCTGTCGGTGCCGGTGCCGCAGCGGAGGGGCGGGGGGGGCGGGCGCGCGGCGCGGCGCCGCCGGGCCCCTTTTTATCCCCACCCCCCGCCCCGGGCGGTGAAGGTCGGTCAGGACCCGGGAACTGTCCAGCCGCCGCCGATTGGCCGCCGCCCCGGGCCCCCCCGGCGCCCATTGGCTGGGCCGGGAGGACGGGGCTCTGCACCAGCGGCTGCGTCACCGGAGGCGAAGTTCCAAGAAACTTGGCTGCCGGCTCCCGGTCCCGGCGGGGGCGGGGCGGGCACGGGGGAGGGAGGTATGGGCGCCTGCGATCCCGGGGACATGGGGTCCTGGGACCACACATCCTCTGGATCCCAAGGCCAGGGGGCGTGGGGTCCTGGGGGTGTGGGGTCCGGGGGTATAGGGTCTGGGGGTCCAGGGGTATGGGGTCCTGGGGGTACAAGGTCCGGGGATATGGGGTCCTGTGATCCCGGGGGCATATGGGGCCCTAGGACCACATATCCCCTGGGTCCCAAGGCTGTGGTGTCCAGGGGGCATAGGTTCCTGGGGGTATGGGGCCCGGAGATATGGGGTCCGAGGGTCCAGGGGGCATGGGGCCCTAGGACCCTATAGCCACTGGATCCCAAGGCTGTGGTGTCCAGGGGGCATGGGGTCCTGAGGGTATGGGGTCCTGGGATATGGGGCCCGGGGGTCCTGAGGGTATGAGGTCCTGGGGGTATGGGGCCTGGGGATATAGGGTCTTGTGATCCCGGGGCATTGGAGCCCTAGGACCACATATCCCCTGGGTCCCAAGGCTGTGGTGTCCAGGGGGTATGGGGTCCTGGGGTCCCAGGGTCATGGTGTCCAGGGGGCATGGTGTCCTGGGTGTATGGGGTCCAAGGCACATGGGGTCCTGGGGATATGAGGTGCTGGAGGTATGGGATACAGAGAGCATAGGGTCCTGGGGGCATGGGGTCCTGAGTCTATATGGGATCTGGGGAACATGGGGGTCTGGATACATGGGGTCCTGGGGACACTACATCTGGGACAGAGGTTTTGAGACACCCAGGCTCCTGGGGTCCCAGGCAGGTGGTGTCACACCTCCCTGCCTGCTCTGGCAGGGCCCAGCCTGGCCCACCCCGGCCCACCCCAGTTCTTGGCTCATCCCCTGCCTGCGGGTGGCTGTGTCCTGCAGCCAGGGGTCCCACGTGTGTGCGCACACGTGCTCGCTGTGGAACTCAGGGCTCTCGCTTCTCTGCCGGGCGGTGACATTTCCCTGCAGCCCTTCCCTCTGGCAGTCACCCGTCAGGCCTTGGCTACGGAACAGCGAGGAGATGGTTGTTGGGACCTGCTCCCTCATGAGGCCTCCTCACTGACAGCAAATCCTGGGATCTGCTCCATCCTTATCCTCCCCCCCCACCCCAGAGCAGGTTCCCTCTTTCGAGCTGTGTGTAAGACCCCCAGTGTCTCCCCCACCCACAGCCACTCACCTCCCCATCGGGAAGGTGAGATCAGACCCTCCGCAGGCGGGCGATGTCGGTCACGCTTGGGTTCATGGCCAACACCTCTGGTTTTCCCATCCCCGGGGTTCCCCAAATTTCCCCTCTCCAGTGAGAGAGGACGGCTTCTGCTGATCGCTGCTGGAACGGGTGATGCTCTCACTGTCCCACCACGACATGTGTGTGTGCACACTGTGAGGGGGGATCACCAGGCTGAAATGCCCCTCTCCCTTGCAGCCCCCGCTGTGGAGTTGGCAGCCCATGCACGCTGCCAACCCTCCCCTTGAACCCCACCAGAGCGAAGCTGGGGAGGAACAACCGCTGCCTTTGTCGTGCCTCTTCTGAACCACCATTCAGGCAGGGGAACAATGCTTAAACTGTGCTGGGTTTGCTTTGGTAGCTTCTTCCCTGCCACGCGATGCTCGCGGGGGTCCGTGCGAGGGGATGCAGGCAGGTGGGCGAGCAGGGCAGGGGCGCCGCACGCCACTCTCACGCTCAGGAACTCTCGGTGGCCACAGCTGAGGGATGAGGAATCAGGGTGACGTGCGCTGAGCTGCTTGGCTGCAGAGAATTATGTCCAGTTTGTCAGTGGGATTCGTCATCCGAGGATCCCCGCAGCTCCACCGCAGCTCCTGGCCTCTCGGATGTCAGCCATGGCACGGAAAATCCTCTTTCATCGCTCGTGTCCGATTCCAGATGAAAACTCATTAAAGGCAGCTGCTTCCACCCCTCCCTGCTGTCACTGGGGCTGACTTGCCTGTCGGTTGCATCCTATTACAGCAGGCCCGGGGTAACTTGTACCAACGTGCAGGATCAAAAGACATGGTTTAAAACCAGCTAATTCTATAGCCCTTCTTTTGTGTCCAGCCTGTGCCTCACTGCCCATTGCTGGTGGCATCAGTCCTTCATACATCTCTGTGTGCCACCTGCTCTGGGAGACAGCCCTGCCCCACCACAAATCCCAAATCCTTTCCCTGCCATCACCAGGACATTGCCATCGATTTGGATGTCCAGCGTGGTGGCCAGCCAGGTTGCCCAGCCCTTTCTACTCATCTTCAGGCACGCCTGGGTAAGCCAAGTGGTGTGGTCCACTGGGTAAGCCAAGTGGCCACCCCAATGGCAGGGGATTAGTGTAGCCACAGAGCCAAATTGGCTTTTGCATGAGAAAATAATGTATTTGGCATGGAAGGGGACTGGTTTTCTCAGGCCAAGCTCTCTTACAGAGGTGGGGGGACCAGCTACAACCATAGGGTGCTTTAGACCCCAGCACTGGCTTAAGAATAGGCCACAGTTGCCAAGTCCTTGTGTCCAGTGGGTAACCCAGAGGCTGGCCCCTGTTTGCCAAACCTATTTGTCACATACATTCAAAGCCGGAGGCTGTTTGTAGGCTGCACTGGAGAAAAAGTATCGTGTTTGCCCCCAAAATTGTTCACAACGTGCCCAGCACTAGTGACAAAACATGACAGCCCAGAAAGATTTTAATTTTGTGCTATATATTTTACCCGCAGCCTCATGAACGTGACTTGTTTGTTTGCAGTCCAGCCTGGTTTTAATCACTTTGAATTAAGTAACTGGTCTTATTACTGATCTGACTATGAGAGGGCTTATCACAGGTTCCTTGGCACATGACGACAATTACTCCTTTGGTGCAACCACGTCTGAGTAATGTGATGTGGCCTCTTGGAGATATTTTTTAGTTCGCCCTCCTCCAGGACATTGATTTAGTTCTTCCAGCCAGTGACCAATTAAAACCTGCTTAGTGCTACCAAAACCCAGCCACGTAATGGGAGGAAAGGAAGAGCTCTGCTGGCTCTTGTACCAGACATCATTTGTTTCTCGAATTTGCCATTAAATTGAGGGCAGGTTTGTATTGACTTACTGGATATGATTGTGGGCATAATTAAAAGCCATATGGAAATAGGCAGTATCAGTGAGCACACTAAACATAGTTAATGGTTAGCACTGGTTTTGAGCACGGGAGGAAAGACAAAGAGTACATCCCTCATTTTTGAAAAGGGCTGAAGGATAGGAGTTCTACTCCAGTCCCCGCAAGGATTTTGTGCACGGGTTTGACTCTGAACTTTTACCGGTCTCCTCTCTGGAAAGCAGGCTCGGGACCAAGGGTCAGCAGAGCTTGGACAACAGCCCCATCCCCCCAGTGGGCTGGAGCAGCAGAGCTGCTGTAAGCCTCTGGCTCCCATCAACAGGTCGGATGGAAACATGTAATGTCCCGTTTAGTTAAAATCCAACATCCTCAGAGAGAAGTAATGAGTGAAGAGAGTCAGGATGCTGGGCTGGAATATACACACTGAACATCCCTCTCCCACTGTGGGTACTGTGATTCTGTACACCAGCAACCTCCAGTTTAACCTCCCTGTGCCCCCAGCATCCCACCTGCAGAAGGGGAGCAGTAACGCCGCTTCCACCGTCCTGTTGTAGCCGGTGAGCTCATTAGGGCAGGGATAATATCTAAGCGTGTGGGTTTGGACCCTGGGGTCCTGGCTCTGCGTGGGCACCCTTCTGCTCTGCTGTGTTAGACAGGGCACAGAGGCTGGTCATCTGGCACTGGCCTCTGAGGAGACAAGGAGGCAGAGCTGCTGGCAGTCAACAGATGTGCCATGTGAGGACACGCTGGGTGAAGAGGCGGATGGCAGTCCCAGGCTCCTCTGCTTGGCTGTGATGAATAATGGCTGTTGCTGACACCTCGTGGAAGCCTTAGATAAACATTTTCTCCAGAAACCTTTCTGTTTCGTTTCCTCTGCTGCTGCCAGTTCCCTTTATTCCTATCATCTCCTTGATGAGCTCATCTTTATTTCTGTCGTCTCCAGAGCACCCAGCTGGGAAGCTCTCAGCTGCCTGCAGGATGAGGGATAGGAGGGCAGCCCAGGAAAGCTGTCCAAGGCCTGTCCTTTTCCACCCCAAGAAGGAGGAAGGCACCTCTCCTCCCTCCTTGGTGGTGAGGGCAACTCACTGCAGACATCTGTTGCATGTCAGATGTGGAGAGGAAAGCAAACTCTCCCCATCTTATACCCACCTCTGAGTCTGTAACATCCACCATGTACATGCCTTTTGTGTGCCTGCTTTGCCCAGCTCCGTTTTTCAGGGGGGCATATTGGCAAGGGGCTGTCAAAAATCACTCTGTCCTTCCATTTCAGAATCTCAAACTGCTTTGGAAAAAAAGACACAGAAGTTTTCCTGGGAAGTGGGAAAATATTTTTGCTTGAGAAACAAGACCACTGGAGATACCGCAGAGCTGGAGGTGATCTGGGTTGGGGCATCACTCCTGGCTCCCTTGCCGAAACCATCAGACAACATCACTCCATCCAGGGGAGGAGTCCTGCCCTCAAACCCTGTTCTCACCGCTCACTCCCACACTGTCTCGCTCAGCACCCACCTCTTCTTCCTCCTCAGTCTTCTTTTGTATTTCAGGTGCTCCCTACTTGCCCACTTTTATATGAGTCATCATTTTACATGGAGCCTGAGCTGCCCGTAACCCTGGCTGCTTTGCTTTCTCTGTAGGGTCAGCTCCATCCTGACCCCCCAGCATGAAAGAAAATCTGCTTTGGAAACAGCAAAGCCAACAAGCCTTCTCTTGTTACTCTTTTTTCCTGGCTGCTGCTGAGCTAATGTGACACCCTTCCAAAACACTGCATCCCAAACGATGCTTGGGAGCCCGAGTAAAGCCCTGAAACACTTTGTTTTGGAAAGGAAATCTCCCCACTGGCTCTTGAGGAAGTACATAGTGTGAGGGTTCACCGCTGTCAAACATCTGTGCCAGCTGATCGAGGCTGAATAAATGGCTCTAGTGTCACGGACCTGTTGAGGTTGTCACTGTCCACCGGTGGGCTAACACAAATTTTAAGGCTTTGAAACTTATTTTTCTTTCTGGTTCCTTGACAGTAAAAAGTGGTCTGGCAGAAGTGAGGTGGGCAGCAAGGTCCTTCAGCTGTAGCTATCTCACTCCTCAGGGGTGGTCACAGGCTATCATCAATGTCCTCTTTATTTTGGCTAAGTTTGCAGGCCACCTCTCATTAAGCCTTGCTTTTGGCACCTGTAATAAATAAGATATGTTCATCCTTTCAGAAACCTAGTGAAACTCCCAGAGCTGCAGCAGAGATTAAATTTGATCCAGTATGTTACAGAGAGGAAGCTGATAACTGTTCCTGTCTCTTAAAAGATGAAAAAGTACGTTTTTGGGGTGCCTTTCTGTTTCATAAGCAAGTGGACGAGAGGGGTCAGAGAGCTCCTGGCTCTGGCAGAGGATGGTGGCCTTCAGCTTGATGTTGGTTGTTAAAAATATTATCCCAGATGTATTAATATGACCAGACTGGATTGCATCTGAGCTGAACATTGTGAGCCTAAGGCAGGACATAAATATAGAAGCAAAACAGCCTGACATAAGAGTCATCTGTCCTCTTCTACACAAGAAGTGAAGGGGAAAGAGAGGGAACTCATTCTGGTGAAATTTTTAGGTGCTTCCAGGCATTAGCCTGAGCCTCACAGAATGCCTGCACCAGGGTCCTGGGGTCTAGAAGACCCCCACGTATCCCTCGCTCAGCCCTGAGCCTGCTGTGCCACAGGACTGTGCACTCAGCACATTTTTAACCCGGGGTTGGATTTGCCTAGACAAGGTCTGCGGTCGGGAATGACTATTTGTTTGATCTGTTTGCCTAACAGGATTACCCTTATCATAATGATAGAGCAACCTGGCCTTGGCAGAGCAAACCCCAAAGGCCTGGGGGGGAGGTGGTGGTGGTGTCAAGCCCCAGCCCCTCATGTGCACAGTGTAGCTTGTCTCTGTTACCCTGCCATATCCAGCCAGTGCTTCGGCCAGCATTCGGTGCTCTGCTTTTGGGAACAGAAGTTGTGCCATGTGCCTGCTGACATCAGGCTTGGCATTTCTCTCCCTCACCTGAACAAAAAAAAAAAAAACCCACCCACAAAAAAATCAATAATATTTAAAGGTTAGAAAAATGATGCAGTGTTTTACAATTAGGGAAGGAGATGCCTTCCCTGTTGGGAATCGCTCTGAGCGGGCGTCTGAGTCGGTTCAGTGTGAATTTGTTGCCCCTAAGAATAGAGCTATAGGTAATGAAACAACAAGGTGCCTGCTTTTTTGCAGCCTAATGTGCCTAAAATCATTATAAAAGCATCTTTCTTTTTTTTTTTTTTTTTGTCTGTAAGAGTGTATTTGTGATTATTAAAGTTTGCTAACTTAGAAGACTCGAGGAAGGCATGGGATGAAAGCTCCATTTTCCTGCAGGTAGCTGGGATCAAGGCTTTGCTGAAGCAGAGCCTGACTCCACTGGTGATGGGTGCCCAGTTTTGTCCACCCCAGCTTCTGGCTGTTGTGGGGGCACCTCCTTGCTCCCTGGCAATGTGATTTTAACTCCAGCATTTCTCAGGCCAGCTGACATGAGCCTGACCTTACCAGCTTCCCGGGCTATTTGTGGAAGCACAATTTGCCGCTCGCTGTTTGCCGGTTCCAAAACAAGCAGGATCCTCTATTTATAACGTGCTATAATTGGCCTGAATGAAACTTGTGGTTCTCCAGGCTTTTGGGCCCCAGGACTGCTGGCACAGCAGCGCCCTAATTCCTGGGGGTGCTGCTGGGGACGCTGTGAGATGGCTCTGCAGAAAGCCAAGGGATGGGTAGGTATATAACGTGAGCCATATGTTCACAGACTCCTGGTTTCTGGAGCAGGCTGTACTCGTCAGGGCTGTGTAGATGCCCATCTCTAGATGAGGTTTGAGGGGATGGAGCCTCTTTGGAGCAAGGCAGAGAGAAATCTTCCCTCTGCAGCAACATCTCCGTGGAGATGCTCGGGTTGCCGCAGGGAGTGTTACCCTAACCATCCTTTTTTCCACCCAAGGAATTTATATGCCGCGGGGCAGGCTCTGCAACTCAGAAATTATCTGTTCAACCATCGGGCTGAAATGATTCTAGTTTACCTGTGATCAGCATGTATTTAGTTGTGGTGGCACGTGTGGCTTTTCAGACCCCGCTGTTCAGTGTGGAACTGCTCTGACCTCGTCCCTTGTTGCAGGGCAAACTCCTCCTACCTAAGAAAAAGCAAAGCAGCAAAGATCTTTCGAAGCAGATCCACACAGTATAATGCTTACCCAAAGGTTGTATTTGATCTGGTTTTGCTGTATAAATCCCTCTGCCATTTGAATCACGAAACACAATAGATATAGGGCCAAGCAGAAAGATTAAAAAAAAAAAATTAAAAAAAAATCGGCTAATGTTTTGCATGTCTTTGAGGACTTATTTTTATTCCCATTTGTTCGTTCTCTCCACTCTTGGCTGCCACTGGGTCTGTTGAAATAACAAGCAGGGATGAGGAAAGAGGGCAGCTCTGTCACGAGCCTCCTTCGGTGGGAAGCGGCCGCGTTACAGCAGTTCACTCTAATGGCAACGGCCGCCTCCATAGGAAACCTGTTTTTTTCTTTTCCTGAAAAAGATTGGATTATCAGTCAAAAGCCTTTTTGCTGCGAAGTGGCATTTGGAAGGAATCTTTCTTTCCCTTTCGTTTCGTGAAAAAATAGTCCGAACTCTTCTAGGGCTGCCTGGAGCTGCTCTGCAGCCAAGAAAACCTCCTGGCTCTGCTGAAGAAGCCTCTGTAATATTTCCGGTTTCTCTGTAATTATTTTCTAATTAAATTTTCCGATCCAAGTATAATCAGGAGGTTAGACCATAGCAAGTTCACAGTAAGGTTTTTCGGTTGGTTTTTTCTTTTTCTAAATCCAGAGCTATCCTCTGTGCAGAGGCAACAGGATCATCCTGTGCGTGTAAAAGTGCCTAAAATCAGGGGGGCGATGCCTGTCACCTGCAGGATTTGGCACCAGCATCGTTTTATGCAATCCTCTGTTTGGAAGTGTTGCTTTTGCCACTGAAATTATTGTAATTACTTGATTAGATTCCTTTTCAGGGCTTTGTAAGTGGTTGGGGGATTAGGGTGCACCTCCCCTTGCCAGAATTTCCCTCTGCTCCTGCACATTCAATTTAGGGAAATGGAAGGGCTGATGTTTCCAAGGTGTTTCCAGTATTTTTTGACGTCTCCAGCCCAGGAGAGAGAAATCAGAGAGGGCTAAAAAGACGATGTCAGGTAATGGGGAGCTGAGATGTGTGACAAAAACAAGCCATGTATAAATAGAGAGGTGGGTATAAATAGTGAGGCTGTGAAACACCCGAGCCCAGCTGCTAAGCACGGCAGAAAGGTCGGTTTGTTCCCTGCCACTGCCTGAACCAAGCAGGGGGAACGTGGGGACCTCTTCTTCCCCTCATCTCTGCTCCCCAGACCTTTCCTGCAGCCCTGCTCGGACACCAGGAGCAGGATGGGCTCACCATCGCCTTCCATCCCTGCTGGAGCAGCACCTACCATTGACATGAATCATAGAATCATGGAATCATTTAGGTTGGAAAAGACCCTTGGGACTATCGAGTCCAACCATCTACCCTACTCCACAAAGTTCTCCCCTACACCATATCCCCCAACACTACATCTAAATGACTCTTAAACAAGTCCAGGGATGGTGACTCAACCACGTCCCTGGGCAGCCTATTCCAATGCCCAACCACTCTTTCTGTGAAAAACTCTTTCCTGATGTTCCGTTTAAACCTACCCTGTTGGAGCTTGAAGCCATTAACATGAACAATGTCTTTGGAGCACAAATAGATTTTTCTTTACAGCAAGATTCTTGGGCAAGGTCTTGGGCTCCTTCAGATGGTTTTCCAGATCCTGGTGGTGCCAGGGCTGAGGAGCATGGCATGCTATGGGGGCTGGGCAGGGCTGGTGCTCAGTGCTGGACACAAAGCCCATCTCTGCACCCTACACACACCAACGTGGTCCATCGCAGATGGTGGTTGTCTGATGGGCTCTTGGGTGGCAGTGTACCAGGAGTTGGGTATGGCAGCATCTTCTGAAGCGCCTGACAATGTGGATGGGAATTTCACTTCAATAAAATGAGAATTTTGACTAAATCCAGCAGGAAGGCCTTTAGCACAAGCAAGGAAGAAAGGTCCATGTGTGCTGAGTCACATACAGCTGCAGGGGCTGGAAATATGTAAGAGTAATTAAACTTTCCAGAGTTTTATAGCTCATGCTAAGGAAATATTACAGGAGACAGACAAAATACGCAGTCTCCCGTATTCACATTTCTGTTCTGTTTCTGCCTTTAGCCCCGCTCTTCTGCCCCAAATCAGGGATGACAGAAATGCCTGTGTCCCAGTTTGCAGCCAGGTGTTTCTGCTTAAACCACTGAGGAAAATGGGTCTGGGCTAAAATATAAAGTGTGATGAAGGAATGTAGGTCTTGCAGTAATGCCTGTGCTTGGGAGAGGAAATGTCTTTGGGCTGGGCTGGGCTTTTTTAAATGGTGTCAGTATTTGAGATTCCTTATACTTATGATTGGGTTTAGAACACAGAAAACATAAGATTCTGTATCAGTTTACCCTGGAAATCTTGCTGTTTTGTTTGTGGCACTGGTACTCTTGGAGACAGGCTGCTCTTGCAATTCATGTGTTCTGTGGAGCAGAAAGAAACATTTTGGCAAGGGTTCAAGCACCTTTCTCTGTTGTCCTGGTGATAAGTGGCTGGTAAGAGTTCAAGGTCTTTGTTTGCTTGTATTAGAATAAAAGCAGCCTTTCTGAAGTTGTTGCTGGCATCCATGGGCTCCTTCAGGGTGCTGGTCTGTTGTTCCCAGAATCTGGTCTGTTCTTGGGGAGCATGATAAGGTTGTGCTATGTGGGTTGTAGTATGTCCTACATCAGAGGTGAGTGTCAAGGTTTCCAGTCTTAGGCATGCCAGAGTGGTTATGCCATGGAGAGCATGTGGGCTAAGCTGGATGGTCTCTCCAAGGGACTGGAAGTTCACAGAAGAAGGAGCGTGGGATGGTGGCACAAGCCCATTGCAACTGATAGACCATTGCAGTGGTCCATGGACACAAGCCAAGGATGACTGCTGCTTTAGTGCCATCATTAGGTTTCAGAGTTGATAGCCACCTTGGTGCTGCCACTTCCAGCTTTTTATCATCTCCCAGGGGGAGATGGGCCTGATGCTTGGTTTGTGCTCCCAAAAACTGTGTGTCTGAGGGGCTGGATTTTTTTTCTGACATTTATTTAGGGGTATAAGGATGGCGGTGTGGGGAGAGGTGAGGCCACTTCAGAGCAGAGGGACGAGACACTCAGACCTTCTCTTGGGACTCCCGTGGGCGTTGAACTGGTCCCCAGGAACTGAACTCCTCAGGTCACCTGCAGTGGTGAGGATGGAGTTGCATCCACTCTGTTCTCCAGCTCCATCTACCTAAGCTGTGGGTCACTCCCCAAAGCTGGAGCCTCAGCTGCCTCTCTTTCTGCAAAGGCCTGTTAGTCCTTTGGAGACTGCAGAAGCTGAGCCACCGAGAGGACAAAGCTCCAGTGCTTTTAAGGCTTCTCATTCATCTGTGAGTTGTGCTGTGCCCCCCACACCTGCCTTCTGTATGGGGGGCAGGAAAATGTGTTTCTTGCACAGACCCGTCTTTCAGTCTTCAGTTTTACTTCCATTTTAAATGTGTGGTAGAGGAAGTGGCTTTGTTCTGAGTTTATTTGAATGGTTATTTTTTTTTTACAATTAAAAAATAATATGTATATATATTTATCCCTTTTTTTGTTGCAGTGAGGCTTGGGTCTGTGTCACTGCTTTTCCACTGATGAGCCCATGTTGTCTTGAGACCTTTCGTTCTTCCTTATATCAAGTCTCCCTGGGGACACTTGTGTTGGTAGGACCACAGGGGTCTGAGACATGGCCCCTGCTGCAGACTGAAGGCAAACGATTCAAATCAGTCCTTGCAAAAAAGGAGGAGGCTGCTTTTAACTGCTGCCTGGCTTTTCACTTTTCTAACCTTCATTTCTGCTTCTGTGACCTGCCCGTAGGTGTGGGTTCACACATTCCTCCTGCTAACCCGGGCAGCCTGGTACATGCTTCCACGTTTCTTGAAAAATCCGATGTGACTGAGGACATGCACAGCTTGGGGGTGAATTATTGCCAGGTCTCCTGGAGCATTATGGAGCAGTGCTGGAAACAGCCCTGGGGGACACCATTCTTGCAAATGATCAGCCAGCTCCTTCCTCCAAGAGCTCCAGGGAAGAAAATGTTTGTAGGGCTTAAAGGAGAAAATTGCTTTACCAAAAAAAATCCCTCAGAGAGGGCCAAGTATTATAAAAAAGGAGGGAAGTGTTTAAATCAGATTTTTAACAGCAGACTTGATGTTTTAGTTAAGAGACTTAATCTTGACTCATTTAAAAAAAAAAAAAAAAAACAAGAAAAGAAGAAAAGAACCCAACTTAATTATTTACCCAAATGCTGTATCATATGGGGGGAGGCTGCAAGCAGGAGGCAGGCAGAGCTGGAGCTCCTGGGTTTCACCTCTTGGCAGGTCCCAGGGCTACTGGCCCTGCTGTGCCCATGGGTCCTCTGCTGGCAGCAGAGCTGGCCTTGTAAACATGGCCTGGCTAGTGCTTGCTGCTGAGTGCTGGCTGGGTCAGGCTCCTGATAAATTGAAGCCAAAACCAAAGTGATTTGGCTGCTGGGGGCAGACCTACTCTCAGTGGTTTGGGTTTGTTTTTTTTTTCCTCAGCTCAGTGGTGTTTCACCCTGAGATCTCCATCAGGGAGCAGACCAGAATCACAGAATCACATGAGGTTGGAAGGGACCTCTGGAGATCATCAAGTCCAATCCCCCTGCCAAAGGAAGTCCACCCAGAGCGTGTTGCACAGAAATGTGTCCAGACAGGTTTTTAATGTCTCCAGAGAAGGAGACTCCACCACCTCTCTGGGCAGCCTCTTCCAGGGCTCTGCCACCCTCACAGGAAAGAAGCTCCTCCTCATGTTTAGGTGGAACTTCTTATATTCAAGTTTGTGCCCATTTCTTCTGGTCCTATCCCTGGGCACCACTGAGAAAAGACTGGCCCCATCCTCTTGACACTTTCCCTTTAAGTATTTATAAGCATTGATCAGGTCTCCCCAGTCTTCTCCAGACTAAAAAGACCCAAGTCCCTCAGCCTCTCCTTGTAAGGAAGATACCCTAGGCTACTCTAGGTAGCCCTCTGCTGTCCCCTCTCCAGCAGTTCCCTGCCCTTCTTGAACTGGGGAGCCCAGAAGTGGACACAGTGCTCCAGATGGGGCCTCACCAGGGCAGAGTAGAGGGGCAGGATGACCTCCCTCGACCTGTTGGCCACACTCTTCTTGATGCACCCTAGGATGCCATTGGCCTTCTTGGCCAAAAGGGCACATTGCTGGCTCATGGTCATCCTGTTGTCCATCAGAATTCCCAGCTGCTTGGTGTCACAGAGCTCTGCCCTACCTCCTGCATGGGAGGCATGTGCAGCAGCACCTGTTGGTGTCCTGGGGGATGCGTGGCCACCGATGTCCATCCAGAGCAGTGGCTTGGGACCTGACTCGGGAATTAGCTGAACTCCCATGGAGGTTGCTGGGGTTTGTGTCAAAGCTCAGCATAAGCCAAGTGCTCTGAACTGGGGCACCTACTTGAGTGCTGGTGTGAAGAGCGTGTTGCTCTGTTCTATAAACCTTTTAGATTCCCTCTGGTTTACTGCACTTTGTTAGGAGCTAGAAAATGTCATTCTCTGCTGGACTTCCCCCTCTGCAGTGACAGCCTGGCTCTGAGGCAGATCCAAGTGTTCAATTTAAGTATCTTCGGTGGCTTTGGTCAGGCACAAAAATCATTGGAACCTGAGATAAGCAAAATAATAATTTACCTCACCCCAAATGTCAAAGCCTTTCTGTCCTTTTTTAAAATTATTTTAAAAACTTTTATTTTAAAGGCTAATTTTCCCAGGCTATTTAAAACTAGGAAAACCAGAAGCTTGCTGTAATTAAACTGGGACCTGAGTAGAAATCACCAGGGTTCTGCCACGGTCCCTTGGCATTTCTTCTGTGCTGCCTTGTGGTGCCAGTCCCTCCTGCCTGGCTGCAGCAGTGAGTCTATCAGCAGCCAAAGGTTACCCCCTGCAGTACACCTAAAGCTACTGCAGGTATAACATGAGCTGGGTTTCCTTTATCAGTGTAGATTTTCATGTTAAAGAAATTAAAAAAAAAAAAAGGAAAAGGGGGGGGGGGGGGGGGGGGGGGGGGAGGAGGGGATGCAGAAAAAAGCAGCTTTCTCCACTAAAATACTGAGTCAATTCTATCAACTTCAGAAAAAGTGTGTGGAATTGTTAATGGCATGAAGGAATTGGCAATTATTAGCACTTTTCTTCTTCCTGGGATGGGAGAATTTCCCAGGGAGACATGTTCAGCCAAGGATTGTGTTATAACAACTAAGTCCCTAGGTCAACTCCAATCCCAGTTTTGCCTCTCACCCATGACCAGGCATGAACAACAACAACAAAAAAAAAGGGTGCTAAAAGTGTATGTGATTCAAGGAACAACTGAGAAAACTCCCAGGGAGACATGCTGAGGGATGCTAAAGGGCTACAGCACAGCCCAAGGCCGTGCCTGATAAACAAAATGTTGGAGGCAGTGGGGATGTTGGTGAAGGACTTTTGTCAATTCTCTGTTCTTACAGTATTGCCTCCTCCAGGTGCACCTGGCACCGATGGACCTTCATGTGATCCAGCCCAGCTCTCGTGGGCATCTGTGCTAGCACTTCTCAAAGTGGTTCGAGCTTGCTCGTGCTGCAGACTCTTGCCAAATTTAGGCAAAACCAGCTGAATGTATTGCACAGAGGTCACAGCTGAAACGTCCTTTCCAGCTTTACCTGCTTAGATCCTTTTCCAAAGGAAAATTGAGCTCCTGAAGAGCACGCTGCCCTTGTGCATCATCTACACCAAGGTCTGCCTGTGCTTCAGGGGCATCTACCCCAAGCTATTGACCTGCTTCATGTTGGGGATGCAGTTGGCAGGGGCTCATAAAGAGATTGGAGTGCTTTGTTCTCCTCTAACATGCACATACAGACCCCCTGAGCTCTTAGCTGGCTGCTGGCACAGCCCTCAGTGTGGCACAGCCTGTGTTTTCTCATGTGAAATTCAATAAATTCAGCATTTTCAGGACCTTGGCATAATCAGGGTTTTCAATCTTCTCCTTCATTGCCTTCTAATATACCCTCCTAACAATTAACTGTGTGTTGGGAAAAGGCCAAATGCAGGGTAAAAGACTTCGTTTTTCTTTCCCATAATTAAATGTCGTGTTTGCTGCTGTCTCTCCCACTCGATTAAGGGGCCGTGTATGGTATAAAATGCTCTTTGGTGAATTAGCATAAGGTCTGGCAGGATTCGACCAGTATCCTCCCTCCCACTGCATCTGTGCAGCTCACAAAGAGCAGCATTGGCTGGTGGTGGGGGCCTGGAAATAAGCTGTTCCCCTGTTTTTTTGCAGTGGGGGAGGGCTCAGGCTGGGGGGAGCGCTTCAAGGCTGTGCCCCTCACCTCCCCTCACCCCCTGCCCGAAGCAGCCATGTCTGGAGACAGAGCCCACCACGTTCCATGTGGCATCCTGGCTGTGCCTGGCTTATTCCTGCAGGAAGCTTCGTGGATATCAGAAGAAACAGCTTTTTACTGCAATTCTGTGAAAAACACTTGCACAACCTCTTCCTGGTCTCTGTGCTATGGGCTAATTGGAATGGTTGGCTGATAAAAGATACTTTTTTTAAGTATGTCTAAAGACATGTAGAAGAAACATCCCCTGAGGTGGACATCTAAATGTCTAAAGTACTGAGAGCGATGGCAAAAAAAAAATATAGTAGGGTGTTGCTGGCTAATAGATGTGTGAACTCTGGGCTGGGAGGTGCAGTGAGTATAATAACTTTTCTGCTGGTTCAGGATGAGCTGGAAGTGAGATGATAACTGGGGTCCTCACCAGGAGACCAGTAGTGTGGTTATCCCAGCTGGCAGCCCTTTCCTGGGGAATGGCTCGTCTCTGCTTGGAGTGTTTCCCCAAAAACCACTCCCTGGAGCTAATACCCATGTCGACAAGTCTCACAGGGCTTCTAATTCTTTCAAAACTTCAGTTTCATTACTAAGTTGAGAAATAATCTTTCTGATATGGGAAGATCAGTCATTAACCCTAAGTAAGCTGGGAGAAGGCTTGGTGGTGAGGGGAATGGAGCTGGCAGATAAACCAAGTCCCAACCCCTCCTTGCCTGGAGATACCTCTGCTCCTCGAGGAGGAACCTTGCAAGGTGGGATCTCTGACCATTGCCATTTCCCCACATCCTCCTTCATCCCTCTCTATGTCCTTTGGATAAACAGTCGCAAAAAGGGAGCCTTTGTTTCCAGCAGCGTTGGGGGCATGGCTCGTGGTGGTACAGATAACCCTGGCTGTGAACGAGCAGAGAGGCCGGGTACCACCAGGAGGCTGCACAAGGAATGATTCACCAGCTCTTTCCTCTCCCAGCAAGAAGTTTGCTGTAAAAGCAGGGGCCAGAAGTGGGGCGTGTGAACCAGCCATGCACAAGGAGTTTGAGCTTTTGGCTCCTCAGTGCATCCTGTTCACAGGGACCTCCTGATTTGTGCAAATCTGTGTCTGGACTTCTGTGGTGTTTGACCACTGGTGGCACATAAATGCATTTGTTTTGGTCTCCTGATGCCTGCTGGAGACCCAAAAATCTGACTTACAGAAGTGCCAGGTGCCTGCAGCTTTGACAGACGTTAGTAGGAGTGATGCTCTAAACATCAGAGAGTTTCATGGTGGCACGTACCCTGACAACTCAGGTCTTGGGGCTTTCTGCTTTGGCCCCTGCAGTTAATGGCCATTCACAGCCTCTCCTTGGTGTGCCCCAGTCTCCGAGGTGGGAACAGTGACAGCCCCAGGCTCCTCAGGCTGCAGTTAGAGCAGATGCTCTCACGCTGGTGGAGCTGGAGAAAAGCTCTCAAGGGTTTTCCTCCAAGGAGCCCCAGAGAAAAGCCCATGAGAAAAAAATACGAGTCTCCATGCCCGAGTCCGGTGCTAAGGAAAAATGATGCTGAGCTCAGGCTGAGCAAGTACTGCTCAATCTCTGTGTCTCTTTACTTTTCTACCTTTCTACCTTTGGCTGAAAATTGTTGGCTAAGATGTGAATAAAAAGCATTGCTGGGTTTTTTTCTCTTCTTTTTTTTTCTTTTTTTAATTTTCCAACCTAGCTACTTAAACTGCCATGAAATCATATCCATTCTTTTCTTTTATAACCTCTTATAAGCTCTCAATTTTAGCCTCCACTGCCCAGAGGCCATAAAATAAACAGATAGAAACACCATAAAAATGAACAAAATCCCAAAGCATAGCCAGTTCATATTCTGAGTGTCTTATTAAATGTGTGTTAAAAAAAATTTTCCCTCTCCTTAAATAAATATGTGATTGTTTATAAATCTGTAACTAATTTTAAGCTGTTTGAAACAGCCTTATAGTAGAATGACCTTCTAGAAATAGAACTTTACAGCGGGGGGCCAGATGACCACACTAAAGGATGGGAACAGACCAGATGTGAGCTACCCGTATTTTAACATGTTCAGAAAAGTTTTGCCTAGAAAACTCACAGGCTTCTAGAAAAAGATACGGGTGGTGAGAAGTACTTCCAGCTTCCCAGTCCGAATGATGACAAGGTCTAGGCATGATGTTGAGACTGGTCCAGCCATTCCCCAACCCTGGCCAGGTCCCATTCCAAGGTGAGAATGGCAAGGTGAAGCTCTGGATACTCCTTCTTCATTGCCCCCAGGATAGGAGCATCCTTTCCCTCCTGCTCCCAAGTATTTGCCATTAAACCAGGGGGTGGTTCCAGGCTTTCCTTCAGCCTGTCTGGGAAGAGAGGAAAAGGGAAGGTGGAAACAGCAGAGCTGGCTCTGGCAGCCGTTCCCTCTGCAAATGCCTTGGAGGGGGGACTAAAATGGTGCTGCCCCTTTGGTGGAGACTGAGCTGGCCCCAAAGTGGGGCTGAGCTCACGCAGTGGCTGCACGATGAACAACCTACATGACTCCGTTACCAGCAGTGGGTAGAGCAAAACGTTGCCGGATGATGAGACCTCACACAGTCTCAGGGATGCTTTTAGATCCGTCTATTAATAACTCCCTATGCTTTCCTTTCTGGGAACATAAATATCTATCCCCAAATGCTCCTGGTCGTCACAGGCCTCATTGGGCTGGGAGCTGGTAAATCGGTGACTGATTTCAATTCTCTCCCAGTGTGAAGCTTCGTGATGGATCGGCGTGGCCATCCTCGTCCTCACTTTTCTGCCAAAACCCTGGGTGCGGGTGCTCATTACAGTGACAGGCTGGGAACAAAGCTCAGGAGAAAAGCTGCAGGAGCAGGGCCAGTCCCTGGAGCCGGCTGGCAGGACTTCAACTGATTTGAATCTGAATTACACCCATTTGGGCCAGGCTTGGAATTTGCCCCTGGCACGGGCTGTGCTCTCTGCAGCTTCCCTAAACCAGGTCGTTTGTGCCCCAAAATGCCATTTGTGGGAAAAGAGCTGAGCAGAAACAGATCCTGGTGCCAGCCTGGGCTGTGATTTTGCCTATGAAAAATGTAACTAATTGTGAGCGATTCTTTCTTTCTTTTTTTTTTTTTTTTTTTTTTGCCATCTAACTTAGATTTTAACTTTTGTTAAAAATTAAAGTAGTCCTTGGGTTCATACAAACGCCCGTACGTGGGATGCAAACAAACGCCCGCCCATGCAAACGCCCGTACGTGGGATGCAAACAAACGCCCGCCCATGAACACACACTCCAGATACCGGCTGATTCTAGAATAAGCATTTTGTTTCTGGATTTAAACGGCCTCCAGATTTAATACTTTTGGCCTTGAGCTTTTGTCACGCTGCACAGGCCTGCTGAGATGCTCAGGGAGAACGTTGGGTTTGATCTTGTTGCTGCCAGTGTCTTGGGGACCTGAGCTTTGTCACGTAGTCCTGTCTCTGACCCCTTTGGGCTCTGGATTACATCAGAGGCTGTGTTTTGGGGCATATGAGTATGTTGGCCCCCCCCAAGACTGGAGATTGGCATTTCTACTTTCCCCAAGGGTCACTTTGTAGTGTCTTTTAGCTGTTGGGTGACTAAATAGGACCTGGAAGGTGATTGTTCCCCTGTACTGGGCACTGGTTAGGCCCCATCTCAAGTACTGTGTCCAGTTTTGGACCCCCTACCACAAGAAAGACATTGAGGTGCTGGAGTAGGTCCAGAGAAGAGCAACGGAGCTGGTGAGGGGTCTGGAGCACGAGTCTTATGAGGAGAGGCTGAGGGAGCTGGGGTTGTTCAGTCTGGGGAAGAGGAGGCTGAGGGGAGACCTTCTTGCTTTCTACAACCCCCTGAAAGGAGGTTTCACATTTGCAGGTGAAAAATTAGATCTGTTGAGACAAGACCTGCCTGATCCCACTGCAGCTGGTGGGACTGTGTCCCTGTGCCATCCCTCCGTCCTCTGGAATCATAGAAATCACCCAGGGTGAGCTGCTGCCTCCCTGCCAGCTCAGCATGGATCTGCCAGCTTCAAACATCACCCTGAGCTGTTATCTGTTACAAATGCAGCTCTTCCTGGGATCAAAGAGAGCATCCAAAAAGGCTTATCAGAGCTTTGACTCTATCCTTCCTGCTGGGTCAGGACAGCCACCCCCAGGAGTGACAGAGGACACAGTCATGCCCTGCAGAGGTCACACTTCACTCCAGAAGCCAATGGCACTTCTGTGAACTCCCCACCACTTTAAAAAGGTCTTAATTTTAGGTCCTACACTTGGGCTTAGGTAAAAGAAATCACTGTTTAGGGAGCCCTTATTCTATTCACTCACGTGAGAATTATTTTAGGATGAAGAGCAGTGGCGCTTGCATTCTGTCATGACACTCTTTGCAAGAATTTATTTGATCTTGTTGCTGGGGGGGACTTTCTGGAGAAAGGAACAGCAAGAAGACAAGCAATGCCAGGAAAGCAGAGACAGAAACTGGAAAGTGAAGGTCTTGTCTCCCCTGGCCTGTTAGAACCAGTGTCCTGTCTGGAGATGGTCTTCATTAATGGTGGTGAAATGTCTTTGTCTAGATCTCCATGCCTGAGCCCAGAAGGGGAGAGAAGAACAGTTTTGGCCTCAAAGGTGCCGAAATCAGAGGGTAAAATTATACCTTCCTGCTGCAAAACACAGTGGCCATCTGGCCTCCCATGGAGTCACCCAGAAGCCTGGTGCAGTGAAGAGCAAAATGTGGCTGTAGTGTTCCAATGGACCCATGCAGGGCCTGAGCTCAACTAATTTGGCAACAGTATGTTTTTTGTAGTGTAATCTTAAGTTACTTTTTAAAATGCTAAATCAGGAGTGAAATCAAGATTTTTCTCATGGCTGGATTTAGTTCATCTTTTCCAAATGGGATAACACAGCAGAGTGCCACATTCATTGGAGATGTTTTATTTCATCCCATTTCATTTTCCTAGTTTGTCTTGAATAACTGAGGACTTTCCAATAAAATAGTTTTGTGCTCTGCAGTCTGCTTGGAGCACAATGTTTCAGAGACAAGAACGTGTATGTCAAACCCAGGCTGCGAGCCCCTGGGGTATCAAACTACCAGGCTTCCAATTCCAGCACTATTTTTCCCCAGCAGAACCGAGGCTGCACGGAACAAGCTCTGGGTGAGATTACTGCATGGCTGGGCTCTGCTTTTTGGGGCCAAGAAACTCCATTAAAGAACTAATGCAAGCTGCAGGGCAGAATTTGCGCTCTGTGTTGAACTGGGTGGGACTGGTTTGAGGGCTGTTGGTACACCAGGAACCAGTGGGAGGTGGTCCCCCTGTGCAAAGGGGATATGTGACTCATACTTAATGGGCCTTTAACTGTTTTTGTTAAATGTTGCTGTCCCAAATGGCCTGGGAAAGGCTGGTTAAGAGAGATCCCATGGTGGGCAGTCCATGTGAAGCCTCCTCTGCTGCCACAGCTGGGCTGGAGTGAGACTGCTCCTGGGGGAGGGCAGCAGGCTCTGGGACCACGTCTGCATCCTTTCCCTGAAGTGGGAGAAAGGTATATGTGCATTGGGAGAACATTTTTGGGAATCCTTTGCCATTTGGAAACCCCTCCCTGGCTTCCCCCAGCTTGGGGCAGGATGGCCTTAGTAGCACATGAGGACTTCCCAGTCCATTCTTTAGGATGGGGAGGATGTGGGCAGTGTTGTGAAACATGGGGGTTTTTTTCTGTGATATAGATCTCATTGTACCTGCCTGTTTCCTACCCACCAGAAGCTCAAGGAGACATCTCGTGTTCCTGCAGCTTCAGTCACAGATCTGAGTGTGCTGATGACTGACAGCTTCCAAGGACCCCGCCATGGCTGCTGTCTACCCCATCCCTTGTGAAGCAGAGAAGGAAATCAAGTAAGTGACAATGATGACAGAGTCCATCACAAACTAGATGAATCAGCACATGCTCTGTTTTCAATTGTTTAGGTTCAATAAACCGAATCTTCAGAACTGAAATTTTCTTGTTTGGTTCCTGTCGGGCTCAAATCACCTGCAATACTTCGCAAATATAGATTTCCACCTCCTGTGCAAAAACACTGAGATGAATAGTTTTAGCACAGCTGGTTCTTCTAATACTGTTCTGGCTTCAAATATTCAAGGAACCTTTTAGAGCCCCAGGTCCTCATTCTTGGTATTAGAATCAAACCTTAGCTTTTATTTTATTTTAAATTCTGTTCCAGCTCTCACCTTCTAACTTAAAATTTTACCCTAGAAAGGCTTAGGAGGATGAAGAACTTAAAACACGCTCCCAAATGCACTATTTTTTAGATCATTTATCATTTTTACATCAGATAATTTGAGCGGGGTGTTATCTTTTAAATGGTGGAATCACAGCTGATAATATCAAAAACAGAGTATTCAAGATAAGGTCCCTTTTAAACAAGTAATACGTAAGGAGCTGACCAATATTAAAACTTCTTAGAAAAAAACCTGTGACACAAAGAAAAATAGGTGGTGTGAGTGCAGCCCAGCATGGTTTCTGCCTGGTCCCACAGGATGCTGCGTGGGTGCAGACCCAGGCCCAGCATAATTCACTTGCTTCTAACCCCTTGTACACCAAGTCCACATACCCCCAAGAAACAATTAGATTGCCAAAACCCTCACCAGTTGGTAGATAAACCTTTCATTTAAACAGAAAAAAACCCCACAAACCCTCAACAAGCCTACAGGTCCTACAGATTGACCTCCAGGTGATTGCTGTTAGCCATTCCTGTTGGCTATAGAGAGCACCTGCAAGCTGTGGGATGTAATTTGGGAATCCTGGAGAAGAGGTGCTGCTTGGAAGCGTTGCTCTTTGCTGGTATGTTCAGACATAAATATGTGTGGTAGGCCTAAGACTTGGGCTGGAGGGAAGCTTGTTTTGTTAAGTTTCCTGCTGGGGGCTGAGCAGTGCCTACAGGGAGTCTTCTTCTGCCTTGGAAGATGAAGGTGGGCTCCTGCCTCCCTGGAGGATGAATGAGCTGAGATGGCTGCTAGACAGGCTTGTGTGTGTTTTGGAGGATGGAGAAGTAGAGCTTGTGTGATGTTCAAGGATTGGAGAGTCCTACATGCCATAACAATGGTGAGGTCTGTGTAGACTGCTGCCTGGTATAGGGATAAACCTGACCATTGAATTTATTCAGGGCTGGAACCCAAGGAGCAGATAGCTCCAAGAGGAAGCCATTTCCAGTGTGAGGCTGGAGAAAGGCATGTCTGCAGGCAGGTGGCCTCAGGTAAAATCTCCCAAAGGTCCCCCATGAGAACTAGTTAGTGCTTCCAGGGTGTTGGTGATGCAGGTGGGAGCAATGGTTGCTGTGCTGGCTCTGGGTCTCCCTGGCCAAAGCAATTATTTCTCTCAGAAGTATCGTCTTGCCACTTTGGATGTGGCCCCTTTAGGCTGATTTGTGGCTGGGTCCACACCTTCCAACAGCGGCTGAATATTAACAGCTGAAGGCTTAATAGTAATATGCTTAGTGTAATAAGATTTATTATTTTAAATGCCTGATTAAGTGCCCTAGGGGCTGGAATCCTCCCTCTTGCTGGGGCACTGGTGAGCACCCTGGCACTGGTGGGAGAGGTTCCCCTCCAGCAGCCACTGGTGTTGCACACCTTGCTCCCATGCCCAGCCTGCTTTTAGGTGTAAAAAGGCACTTTATTCTGTTCCTACCACTCTCTGCTCCTGGTGTTGGGTGCACCAGGGACTCCTCTGACCTGGGTATCTGGCCTTTGAGCTGGATGGTCATCGCCAAGTTACCTGAAACTGGCTGTGCGTGAGGGTACTTTAATGTTGGGCTTTGGGGTACAGACCTTTGCATCTGAGTAGCTGTGCCCACGTAGGGAGTGGTGCTACAGAGCACCCCTGCATTGCAAAATTAGCCTTACAGGTGCTTTGTGTGATAATGGGGGAGCAGGCTCAGCGAGGTGGGAAGGAAAATGTAGTTCTGCTTCTAGCAGCTCTGCCTTCAAGGTCCCAGGCAAAATAAAAGTTTCAGGTTGGTGATAAAAGTATATTCTACTAAATATCTTCAACTATATATTCAAGCCGTACCAAGAGAGTCAGGCCAGAAACTTAGAAGATAATTGAATCTGAATATTAAGCCAGTGATTCCCCAGAGGGAAATTTTCTCAACTTGTCTGATTCTCCAAGGAGACAGATTCCCAAAGAACTAATTTTGTAACTAATGATAAGATGAAATAAGGCTCTATCGATGGTTTAGAAGACCGAACTTGGCACTAGTTAAATGCATATGGAATTTGTCATTAGTACTAATGAAAAAATTGTTTGAAACTTTTTCATCAAATGTGCAATTTTTCATTGAAATTGCACTTGTAACTAAAACCACTTTTCCTCTTGATCAGTGAGGTTGGTAAAAGGTGATTATACCCTCTGTATTGAAGGGGATACTCTGCCTTTCTATAGCATTGTCCTTTTATTTGAAGACCTTTTACAGAAGTTTTCTTGGTGTGAGCAGAAGACAGAAAAGTTGCCAAATGTCTTGGAAGCGCAGGCAGCTGCTTCTGGGAAAGCGGATGGCTAAGGGCTAACAGGAAGGTGACTGCTTGATTCCAAATTTAGATTCAATGTCCCAAATAGCATAAGTTCTGCTGGATTCCTTCTCTGCCTATTCAGGACCACTTATAAATCTTGCCCTTGGGATGCTCTGTCTCAGGACATTGGAAGGTAAATGCTGTCCCCTTTTGGCACTAGTAGATTAGGGATGATTTATTCTTTATCATTAAGGTGTGTTGGAAAATATACTAATTTCCCAGTGTGGTCTGCCCTGAGCATGCAGAGCAGCTTTGGGGTGGGCCGTGAAGGAGTTGGGGAGAAATGGACTGGAGGAGAGGAGGTGGCTGCTGGGGAGAGGTTAACACTGTTTTTCCCATGGATGGATTTCCCAGGAGAGGAGCAGGGGCTCCAATTCCCTCCCTGCCTTGCCCCCAGCAGGAGTGGGTGTCCTGGTCCAGCAGAATGGACCATCACGTGCCTGAGATAGACCTACAATGCATATGGCTGTCCCCAGAGGGGCATGGCATCTGTCAAGGAGCAATAGTGAATGAGGCATCAGAGAGTCAAATGCTGCTGCTTTCCCTTCCATCATTGGCAATGGGGTGTGGTGCCATTCCCAAAAAGGAAGAGTTGTCCTGAGCCAGCCAAAGGATTGATGCTCAGTTCCCTGCACAGCAAGGGGGTGATCAGAAGCAGGGAGATGCTTGAAATGAGACATTGCCAGGTGAGTGTCTGTTGGCTGATGACCAGGATGACCTGGCTGGATGTATGAGAAAGGGATAGGAGTAAAACTGGGAAAACAATGGGAAAGAAGGATCTGACTAATAGGCCTGTGTCAGAGGGGCAGTGTTCACTTAAATTCCTCCCTCCTGAGACAAGAGGAATCTCTTGTTGCTCTTTCGTGCAAAACACAGCAGATGCAGGCCTCAGCCCTGGGTGCAAAGGGGAACCGGATGGGTGTAAAAGGCCCTGTCCCTGTCTTCTGGGATGGCTGCAAACTCTTCTCCTTGGGTCTGTAAAGCCTGCTTGGCTTCTCATGGGACTGAGAGTACAGAGGGGCAGGCACTTGTCTCTGGTGTTTCTTATTACACAGTGGCTCCCTGCGCTGGGGGGGCTTTGATACCCCCCCATGGCTTGGCATTGGGATTGCTGCCTGTTGGATCCCCTTGTCTTCAGAGTGGCTCCTCACGCATGGGAGGAGTTTGGTTGGGAGATGCTCTGCTGGGTTTGGACTTTTTTTTTTTAACTTTAATTTCCCCAGCCTTTGTCCTTGCTGGTTGATGGCTTTTTATAATTTCAACTCCACTAGAGGGCAATGTGATCTGGCGTGGGAAAGGGAGCGAGCCAGCAAGGAAATGGCACAACGCGCGCACTGTGGATGCGATGGCAGTGGGTGACCGTGGGCCTGAGCAAAGGGCTCGTCTCACCCCTGAGTGGGACCCCGGTGGTGGGCTGAGACCACCTCCCGTGCTATTGCTAACCCACAGGGTACGAAGCTTGCTGGGCGGTGCAGAGAGAAGAAAGAACTCGACAGTCAATGAATGTCACCAAAAAGGGGGTGGGGAAGCCCAAAGTAACACTAAGCACTTCTGAAATGGCAAAGAAAATACGTGGGTGGGGGGATGGATGACATGCCCCAGTACATGTTCCTGCTGTGAATTGAGGAGCCTGCTCTGGAGATATCTTTTTCTTCCCTGAAGATGTTGAGGATGATTTTTCTGTGCTTTGAGTGCCATACATTGTGGTGGGAGGTGACAGTGCCTGTCACGAGTTGTCTGTTCTCTTGTGTTTCTCTGGGGGCAGGTGATTGCATGGGGGACTTTGCTTTAATAGAGTCTGGGGGATTGTATATTATTGAATATAAAGGAGAAGGTTGGCTTCCTTTGGTGGTCTGGGTGGGTAAGGTTTGTTATAGCATCACACCACTCGTTTTTGAGAATTTGTGTGATGCAATGTGGCTTCTGCTGGGGGCCCAGAGAGCTGTAAAAAGTGAGTTTTATTATGTTTTTTTCTTTTTGCTTTTTAAGGGCAGGGGGATTAGCTGATGATCTATGTTTTGTTACAGTTGATCAGGCACAACAGAACTGCAGGAATGGATCCAGAAGGGGATGGAGGCGGGGGGGGGTGCTCCAGGCAGGTGAGGACTGGGGATGCACAGGGTCTGGCTGAGTGGAGAGGTGAGGGTGATGGGGTACCTTCATAGAAGACAAGTTCTGGGCTTTGCCAACAGTGAGGGCAGACTTGGTAAGTGGCTGTGGCAGCTGGCCAGCAGCTGTGTGGTGTGGCTGTAAAGTGCATACACCTTCAAAAAATAAATCTTGTTGGCTGCTGATCCCTCCCACGGGCAGAGCCTCCCCACCTCTGCCACAGGTGCTCCCTCCCATGCCCCTTTCTCTGCAGAGGGTTGTCTTCTTCCAGGGCCAGACACCATCTGGCATTCTTCATTTCCCAACTGCTCTGGTGGCTGAGGAACACATTCCTTTTCCATAGGAGGAAAAAGAGGAGGAAGATGACCAAGGGAGTCTTGATCTGCTCCAAAAGTGTTTTGGGGGTTTAACTCTCCATACAAAATTTCAGGAGGATGTCCAGTAGACACTAATGCTTCAACAGTGACTCTTGGCTTTGGCCACCTTGCTATTCTGTCAAAGCCCCCTGCCCTGGGCTGACCGCTCTCCCCAGGGAAGGCTGTGGTGCAGTGTGAGCTATTCTGGAGAACCTGTAGGATCCTACCCTTCTCTTGGTGGCCAAATACCTCTCAAGCCCAGGGTGGCCCTGGCTCGGCCCCAAGCCAGCTCCCATGGTAGCAGCAGCCAGGGTTAAGGGCTTCTCGTGGGGGAGGTGACACATCACAGCAGCTGCCTGCTCTGCTGGAAATTGCACCCGTTAAATTTAATGTGGAACTTGCTGCAAGGTGGCACATCGGTTAAAAAAAAATAAAGTGAATTGCTGACTTTGATATTCTCTTGCAGGAAAACTGACCTTGGGAGATAATAAAATGCAGCTGTACCAAGTAGTTAGCTAACGAAGTTTGACTTCAGTTAATCTAGGTTTTCTTCAACTTTTTGGTAAATGGTCTTCACTGCATTAAGATTGTAGCAGCTCTCCTGTCTTCCTGCCCAACACCTTTGGCACAGGTACATGGGACTCAGTGACTCCTTCCAGAAGGCTGGCAGGAAAACAAAATTAATTCCAGTTCAGTAAATTATGTCATTTTTGTTTTTCTTCTGTGGTTTATTTTTCTTTAATTTCATCTGCTCCAAATTTGGCTTGCAGAAACTTCCACTTCAACCCAACCTGTGGGCTCTTGGCAGACAGGTTTATTTAAGACATACAGCTATAAGAAGTAATTAAGGTTCTACTGAAATTGCAACTTCTTGAATGAAGTACTAAAAGCAAAAGTACTAAATTTGATTTTAGTCTTGCTTTATAATCTCAGGTTCAGCTTTGTTCCTACATAATATTTTACTTCTCTTTGTGGTAATAGAGTAATTGGATCCCCCTTTACTTTTTGTGGTGGGACTTCACAAAAGCATAAAAAGCTCTTGAAAATGTGTTTCTCCCCCTTCACAAACCAAAGTCTAAGGCAGGTGCCTGCCAATGGCAGGGAGGGCATTATTTTTTGTTACCTGGCAATGTTTAGTATTGGAGATGCTGGGGCAGGGCAGGGTAGTCCTCAGCTCAAAAGCCATAGGGAAAGGGCAAATGGAGGAAGGTGGGCAGTAGGAGGTGTGGTGAGTCCCCACTGTGCCTGTGGCCCTGCTGGAAGCCCGTGGGTGGCAGAGGAAGCCAGTCCAACAGTGATGTTTCAGTGGGGGTTTGGTGTGTAACCTCTTGGTTACAAGTGATGAGTATGCAGGAGCTGAAGGGGATGGATGAGGAGCAAACTTTGTCTTCCCTGATGGGTTTGCATCAGCCATGTGGAATGCTGGAGGGAATACAGTGAATCAGAACCACCGTGGGAAGCCTCATCTTTTCCCCAAGTGTGTTTTGACTCTTCACTCTCCTATTCCAACCTCCATGAGGCTGCAAGTGTAACTTGGGAAGCATTTGAGCATCTGTCCTCTTCAGCAGCCTCTGGGGACAGAGCTGTCACCAGGGATCAGAGGGCCACACCAGCAGCCTGCCTGGTCTCCCGTGGTCAGGAGGCATGAGGGGTTGCTTTGGGAACCCTCTGGTTACAAATACACCCAGCACCTTTGTGGAGCAGCACAGAGAGACAAGGAGAAAGCCACCAGGCTGAGAGGTGCTTTATCTAAGCTGGTGTTTGCCCTCTGCCCAGGCTCAGAAGGAGGAAACTTTCTTCCTCAATGTTCCCCTTGTGAACCAGAATGCATCCTGTTGGGATTTAGGAGCTTCATTTAAAAGGTTTGCTTTTGTGTTCAGCTCCTGCTGTTGGATGGGAAGCCCATGTTGGCCACAAGGTGATGGAGGTTACTCTAACCCCATGTGTCTGTCCTGTTCCTCTGCTCCAAATGGTGTCAGGGCTCTGGCAGCACTTGGCAGAGCACAGCAGAGAGAGCAAGCATTTTAAAAGCTCCAGGAAATACACACTACTTTTTTTTTTCCTCTCTTTCTTTCTTTTTAGGGTGCACAAAGCAAATGAGCCCTTTTAGAAGTTCACATCCACTGCAGTGCTGGTGTTAAGGAAGCCAGGGGTTGTACTTGTTTCACCAGGACCAGAATAAGTTCCCTCTCTGACTGATTCTTACACTGCTGACCTGAGCTTTAGAACTTCCAGCCCTGAGACCCTGCACAAGGTTCTCCTGGCTGATACCTGCTCCAGGTCATCTATGGCACTCAAAGCCTTAAATGTGCTACCAGAGCCCTACCTGCTGTTGGCCTTAGGGATGGGAGGGGGAGCTGTGTCTCCCCAGGAGTGATTTCCATGTCAGAGATGGGAATTTTGGGCCTGGCTCAGGGAGAGACTATGTAAAAACTAATGTCACAGCTGCTTGGAAAAATGCACAAGTTTCTTAAAAATCAATAAGGAGAAAAAAACCTAGTGTGGGATCCTTAGAAAAGTCAGATGATCAAATTTTCATCACAAAACGGCACTTATGTTGATAATTTTTTGTTTTGTTTATTAGCTTGTGGGCATCCTTCAACAGCCTGGTCCTGTCATCCCTCTTCTACCCTCTCAACATTTCTAAAGGTTTTCCTGGAAAGAGTGGCCAAGGAAGCTGCAAGAGCTCAATGGAAAATTTAGAAACAACTCTTCTTTTTGGATGAAGTTTTTCTTATATAATTGCAAGGACAAACCTTGTTCTGTTTTCTGGGAAAACTACTTAGTTTCTTTACTTTCTGCTGTTAGTGAGGAAGTCGCTTCTGGTCTTGTCCCTATCGTTTCCTCTTGTGTCAGTACCTCATCTCCAGAATATGTGCTGTTAATCCTGTCTGAAGCCAGTTGCTGCCTTAAAATTCACTCTTTTTGGCTGGCTGGGGCTGTTGCTACTGTTTATCAATGAGCAGAGTTTAAAAAAAAAAAAAGCGCTGCTGCTTTATGCTTCATGCAGCCTTGATTTCAACTGGAGGAGCTGGGAAAGAGGAGAACCTTTGAGCTGGGTTTGCTGGTGCAGTGAATAGCTGCTGCTGGAGACCCCATCAGCTGCTGTAACCCCCCTTTGCCACAGAGCCTTTGGTGCAGCACGAGCTCCTGCTGCCTGTCCCAATGGGCTTAAAACGTTCTGATAAGGAAAAAAATGTATCGGCTGGGTTGATGCGTGATCAGATGGTGTTTGTCAGGGCTGCTCTGGCTGCATGGTTCATTAGAGATTACCTGTCTTTCCACAGCCAGCGTGGCCCCACCGTGCAGCACTCGGGATAATTCAGCCTCCCTGGGCTTGTACCCGACCAGCACTGATTTTTGTGACCCACTGGTGTTCACACCTGGTGAGGTGAAGCCAGGGCTGGAGATGGGCCCACTCCATCTCCACTTGTTCCACCCCACCAGTGGAGGAACAACATTATGGGTGGGCAGAGGTGGAGACCCTGGGGGGCTGCCGATATGTTGGGGTAACCCAGTCCTGGCAAAGATCTGCTGGGGGATGGACTGCTGGGAAGGAGCTGGGATGCTCCTCAACCTCTTTAAACCCGGAGAGAGCCGAGGGGAGGCAGCCCCAGCCTGGAGGGTTTATCCCCATTGTGTACTGCAGTGCCGTGCTGGGGGAAGTGGAGATGGTCTGTGCTGTGTCCTGGGGAGTGGGAGGCAAAGGGAAAAGCAGAGAGAAATTTAAAGGAGTCCTCTGGTATTCACCTGCCTGTGCTGCAAGGTTAATGAGGAGGCTGCTCGGGAGCTTGCAGGGCTGCTGCTGCAGTCTGGTGTTTGCTAACAAAATGGGGGGTAAGAGAGAAGGAAACGAACTGAAACTTTTTTTTAAATTTAAAATGGAATTTTAGTTTTAAAGATGCGAAAAACATGAATCTCTGTCAAAATATATATTTTTTTTTTTTGAGATAGTTTCATGTGCAAACTGCCTCATTTTTCTCGATTTTGCAATAAAAAGCACCCGACTTCTCACCGGGGTTGGTTCTGGCAATGTCCCTCAGTGACGCATTTGCAGTTGGCAGGGGGAGGAGGCAGAAGTTCATGTGGGGTCAAATGCTTCCCAAGTGGGTGGTTCCTCTGAGCAGGGAGAGATGCAGCGCAGGGATGCATCTGCAGTGGCTCTTTGTCCTCAGAAAGGCCCTGTGGGGCTGGGGAAGGGACAGCAGTGTCCCTGTGCCAGCTCCCATGGACATTCAGCAGGGCCCTTAGAATCATAGAACCGTAGAATGGTTAGAGTTGGAAGGGACCTTAGAGATCATTGAGTTCCAACCCCCCTGCCCTGGGCAGGGA
>BJBW01003176.1:18926-30139 GCA_004320125.1 Scolopax mira | reverse complement strand
ATGGGGCAGCCACAGCTTCTCTGGGCAACCTCTGCCAGGCTCTCACCACCCTCACTGTAAAGAATTTTTTTCTGGTCATCGGTCCTGCTGGCTCTGTGTGGTCTCCTTGAGGCTTGAGGAGAGGCTGTGATGTGCTGGGGGCAACCTTCCCAGGCACAGAGCCTGGTGTGGGCAGCAGCCAGTGCCTGAGGGTGCCAGTCTGCTGGGGCTGCTCTCAGCACAGCTGGTGCTTTGGGTGGCACTTTGGTGGAGTTGG
The DNA here is from genome assembly GCA_004320125.1 of Scolopax mira. NCBI lineage: Eukaryota > Metazoa > Chordata > Aves > Charadriiformes > Scolopacidae > Scolopax > Scolopax mira. The sequence continues at coordinate 29,883 of BJBW01003176.1, read as the reverse complement.
AACTGGTCTCAATTCCCAGTTATAGGCTGGATCAATGGGCTGAGGCCAATGGGATGCCCAGTTATCAGGTTTTTGGCACCCGAATTGTACAATTTGTCAGTGACCCAAGCTATTTGGAGACTTGGGAACTTGCCACCAGCATGCAGAGCAAGACTCCCTTTATAAGTTGCGTTGATGCTGTAACATGGACTTGAGGGTGAGTGGCATGAGTTGGCAAGGCTCTGACATGAAATGCTCCCATGTGGCTCCAGTCCCCTCCACAAAGGGAGATGGGCACATCTCAGCAGCCCTTCCTGGTACCTGGCATTTTGGGTGCAGTCTGGCCGCGTGCGTCTGACCCCGGATAGTGTTGGGCTGCATAGGGAAGAGGGTGGCCAGTAGGTTGAGGGAGATCATTCTTCCCCTCTACTCTGCACTGGTGAGGCCACAACTGGTATATTGTCCAGTTCTGGTCTCCCCAGCTCAAGGGAGATAGGGGAATACTGGAAAGAGTCCAGTGTAGGGCAACAAAGATGATTAAGGGATTGGAGCATCTCCCTTATGATGGAAGGCTGAGAGAGTTGGGCCTCTTTAGCCTGGAGAAGAGAAGGCTGAGGGGAGACCTTGTTAATGCTTATAAGTGTCTAAAGGGTGGCTTCAGTGAGGATGGAGCCAGACTCTTCTCAGTGGTTCCCAGTGACAGGATGAGGGGCAACTGGCAGAAGCTGGAACATGTGAAGTTCCACTCAAATACGAGGAAGAACTTCTTTTAGGGTGAGGGTGACAGAGCCCTGGAACAGGCTGTCCAGGGAGGTTGTGGATTCCCCTTCTCTGGAGATTTTCAAGACCTGCCTGGATGCGGTCCTGAGTAATGGGCAATCCTGTTTTGGCAGGGGAGTTGGACTAGATGTTCTCTAGAGGTCTCTTCCAACTCTGACAATTCTATGATTTAGGACCACGGGAATTTGCATGTGGAGCTGGGGATGCTGAGGGAGGAAGGCAACCGGCAGAGCTGGCGTTGGTGAGCTGACCTGCTGGTAATGGTTTGACCTCTTTGTCTTAATCAGTGGGTCCTGGTTGGGGCAGTCATAATTGGTGGTGGCTGCTCGGTGAAGCTGAGCTGCGCAGGATGGCAGACACGCACGTGGTGTGGGGCTGGGTCAGATTTCTGAGCAAGGGTGTTTTCACATGGGTTGCTAAAGCCCATGCAGACCTCTGGAATTGATGGGTGGCCTCTTTATCCCAGGACAGCATAAAAGGCAATCCCAGAGGGGAAACTGCCAGATGGGGTGGGGTGTTGGTTAGGAAGGCATGGAAAGGGAGCGAGGGGGAAGGGAGGCACAGAAATTGTTTGCTGAGGGCCTAATTAGCATGAGTGAAAAAATGATGATAGGGTGAACAGAGAAGAGAGGCTGGGAAGGAAGGGAGAGCTGCGCGTGTGGAAAGAGCAGCTGGTGGAGAGAAACCAGATGAAAGGGAAGAAACTTGAAGCAGGGATGGGGAAATGGGAGGTGGGGGAGGAGAAGGGGAGGGCAGGAGGATTAGTTGTTTTAAGGGATTTTTTCAGCAGAAGAAAATTAAGATTAGGGGAAATGGAAATCTGTGGGAAGTAGAGAGGAGAGATGAACTGAAGGAGGAAAATCTGTGCTTTTATAGATCTCCTCTCCTGGGAGAAATTGGTCTCGGGATGGCTGTGTGCTCACTTACACTGAGAGGGAAACCTGGACAGTCAAAGCAATAAAAAGAGGACCGAAGTCCATAAGGAGTGGAAAAAGAACAAAGGAACAGAAGCAAACTGTAGAGCTATTTATTGTAGAAAGACTGCAGTTGGATTTTCTTTTCTCTACAGAGCAGGGTAAATGTGGGTTCAGGTCCCTTTCTCTCACTGGAGCAACCCTTGGGCAACTGTTTGCTGTTTGTCTGTTGGTGATGCTGCTGTTGGGTTACACCCATGCTGTGCACTGTCTGTGGAGCTGGGTTTCATTCCCAGGACCCCCCTGGGGACTTCCCTTGCAGTGCTGGGTCTGGGCCCTGGCGGTGCCTGGCTCTGTAGCCCTGATGCCAGTCACCCGGCTCAGAAAGCAACATGGTGAGGGGGATGCTCTGCCTCATGAACTGCACCCCAACGATGATAAACCTCCTCAGCTATGTGTCTCCATCTCCTAGCTGTGTGCCAGGTGGGAGCTCAGTTTTAATTACTGAGCAACAAGCTTTTTCACATCCCTGGAGATGCTGCTGTTGAGCTGGCATACAGTGCTCGGGATGCTGAGCCCCTGGGTGCAGCTGGGAAAGAAATTCAAATCAAGGAGAAGCCCAAACCATGGTGCCCATGGTGACCCTTTGGTGGGACCATCTATGCTGTTTGGTAGAGGTAAGACCAGTGTGCAAGTAGGTCTATTCTTGGTTTCTTTCTGCACTATCCATCCTCTATAATTCTGGTTACAGGAGTGTATCATGTATAGAGGTCTCTGTTGCTGTTTTTGCCCAGTTTGTACAGCAATGCTGGTGTGCTGCCACAGGAGAGTCAACTCAGATCTGATTCAAGAAAAAAGTTATTGGCTGAACAGTGCAGGCTATGCCTGTTCCTGACGGCTGGATGGGTGCAAAGCAGCACTAGGTAGCCTGGGAACTGGACTGTAGGGTAAGGTTTAGGTGTGTGTGTTCCCTCCTTTTTCTTGCAGTTTCCTTTTATGTATGTGAATTTTTGACAGACCTGGTGAAAACATGTAACAGCTTTCACATCACTTAAAACACATAACCCCTTTTTCTTAATGTAACAGCGTCTTTGGTAAGATAGGATGAGAACTATCCATGCAGCCTATCAAAAATGCTCATGGAAATGGTCCTGCAGTAAATTATAGATAGCTTTGCATTTTAATGCACTTCTGGGTAGCTTTTGGTTCAGCGTGAGGCTTGCACTCAGCAGAGAGTAATAAAATGTCTGTCAAGCAGAAGTCATTATCAAAATAATGAGGCCATAATACAGGCCCAAATCCTGCCCCTTGTGACTCAAGCAGTCACGCTGGACTAAATACAACCAAGAGTAAAGTGCTATTCCTACAGAAATCTCTAAGTTGTCTGTAGTGGTGGTGTAAATAAGGAGTGATTCCCAAATGGCTGTCAGCATCACTCGCCTGCACTTGCCCTTCAGTGTCCGCTTCCAAAAATGGGGATGGCACACTCTGAGTTGTGAAGTTTGGGATACGGATACAGGGTGGTCCTACGTACGCTGGTGCCCTGGGAGCCAGGGAGGAATCACCCCTGGGTGGTGCTTGTGCCTGGCAGGACAATGTGGGGGATGTCCCCGTGCCTTTGCAGGTAGCCCCCCAGCAAAACGATGCTGTTTTGCTGCCCTTGTTGTTTGCCCTGGATCCATAACATATCCCACTGCTCAAACAGGGCTTTGCCTTTGGTGGAGAGAGAAAAATTCCAGGACTGGGCAAAAAAGTGATCCTGGACAAGCCAAATGAATCCTGTCCGAGGACGTAAGTGATGGCGATGACCATGGATATGATGAGAAAAATCCTTCTTACGTGGGCATCTCTGCTGTAATGTAACTGTGCTTCAGGCAAAAGGCACAGTCTGATTTGGCAACAGATAAAAACCAAGTGAAACTTTTTTTGTTTATTTTTCTTAGCTTTACAGCTCATAACTGGAGTGGCTGGGTTTCTTCCACAGAAAAAAAACCCCATGAAAATTCAACGAAATTGAAATGGCTGAAAGCTAAAGAAAATTAAAATGGAACATTTTCCTGCTTTTCTAAAAACTTCAAGCAATGCTTATTTCAAACTCTTCCTCTATTTTTATTCAATTTTAATTAAAAACCATAACACCATGGTTCAGTACCAAACCAGGTATTTAATTTCACATCAAACTGAAGTGCCAGTAGCAATAATACTCATATTAAAAGCTGTTCTCATAATACAAAGAAGGGGACATGCTGAGGTGTAGGTCTTGTTGGGAAGGGGAGATCCAGTGGGCACCCTGGTGACAGCAGCAAGATTACAAGAGCATGCAGTGGTTTCATTCTCATCCATTTCACTGACAAAGCAAGATCACACACTCAAATCCAAAGTATGATCAGTGGCCTTACAGACAGTATGACTCTTCCAGGATGGAATAAGGAAACTACAGTCCCTCCTTTTCTGCCTTTAACAGCAGTTCAAGGCTCTGGACCCCACTCATCCCCTCCCTTCTCTCTCTTCAGTTATAGGAGGCCAAAGTGACGATGCTCAGTGGAAAAAAAAAAGGGGGGGGGGAGGGGGGGGGAGCTCAAACCTAAAACCCCACTAAAAATATTGAACTCCTTTACCCAGCCAAATTAGATCTTCTTTTTTTTTTTTTTTTTAATAAGGTGATGTTTTGAGGAAAGAGAACATCATCAGGGAGCGTGAGCACCAAGAGGGCTGTACGTGTTATGTGGTAAACTGAAACTATATTGAGCTGGGTGGTTTAACTGTTTTAGCAGGCAGATGCGGAGGGGTGGAAGGATGGAGCCTGTGGTCAGCGTGACAAGCTGGTGGGTCCCTGACATCCCCTGCCCATGGGTTTGAGTGGGGAGCAGTGGGTGACAGGGGGCAGCCTCTGCCTTGGCTCTGCCTTTTGGCTTCACTTTTAACGTTTTTGTTTCCTGTGTTGTGGTGGATGGGTTCACAGGCAGCGCTTCCTGTCAGATATCAGTCAGGGACCACAAAGCAAGCTGGATCAATAGCCTCGCCACTGTGATGTCCTTTTGATTAGCGCGGTGTCTCCTTGGCCAGATCCCAGTGTTGTATCAGCTGCACTTGGCTAGAGGTATCAGATTGAGTCAGGCTTGGCCGGTCTCGGAAGCGACAAGGTTTTCTATAACATCCTGTTATTGGCACCTTCTACTTTGTGTCACAGACAGACAACAGACTTTTTGGTTTTCACCTGCCAGAGGAGAAGCGGCTATAGATATCTCCCCTATGCAAACCTGCGCAGCCAAGCAAAGAGCACAGCCACTGGTGGGATGTCAGGGTCCCCTCCCGGCCACCCAAAGACCTCTCTAGTTTTCTGGACAAGAATCATTGTAAAACACATTTATTTACTCTTCCACTCCCCGTCTTCAGAAGGAAAATGACTTGTAAAGGCCAAAACGCATTTACAAGTCCTTTTCCGCAGGTTATGCATTTGAAATGCGAGGTTTCGTTTGGGTTGTTCTCTGGCTTTTCCTGGGAGCACAATGTTTATGGAAAGCTTGGTCTTGAGAGTTGAAGGAAAAAAAACACAACCCAGGGTTGTAGAACATAGGAAGAAGTTGCAGGAATTACCTGCCTGGGCCCGACTGCTGCTCTGGGACAGAGCCCACCTCCCGGCTGCCCTTGGCCCAGCCCGGCTTGTTTTTGGGAGATCTTCCCCATCTCTTCCGTAACTAAAAGCTGAGGGATTATGCCTTTGACTATCCAGTTGCCCTTTTCTGCTCCATCAGACAGCAAAACCTGCTGGAGGTGTCTCAGGCCTGTTGCTTTGCTCAGGCTCTGAGATGCAGTGGCCAGCAGCCTCCTGGCCAGGTGGGATCCCTCTCAAGCACTGGCTGAATGACAACGGATATATAGACTGTTCACAGTCTTATAAGGGGAAAAAAAACCCAAACAAACCCCAAACAGATATTTTGTGCTGCTTATTTTTACTTTTGGTGTTCACTTTGCAAGCAGGTGCAGCCATGAGACAGTAGGACAGGACACAGGCTGTGCTGTGAGGCTCTTAGACGCCTCAAAATAGTGAATCTTTCACCTCTTTTGATCAAAAGCATTCTGAAAAGTGAGGAAAACCTTAGCATTGCCTTGACCGGGCTGCTTACCTCTGGGGAAGCCAAGACCCCTCAACAGGGCAGATGCTGGGAGCCACTGACCCCACCACTGCTACCAGAAGGTGCTGGCATGTCCTAATAATCCCATCTGTTAAAAAACGCTTGATGTAATTGAGGAAAAATGCTGTATTTATCTTTTGCTCATCTTAACTCAATTTGAAGAAAAGGCTCTGCTCTCGCTGCTTGGAGAGGGTGTTGTCCAGAAAGGTTAATGATAGAGGATGTTTATACAGGAACAGAGTCTCCCAAGGAGGGAGCTGGGCAGACGAGGTGTCTCCTCCAGTTGTCTTCTTAATTTCCTGGTTTTAAGTGATCGGTCTCAGCCTTTTAGAGGAAATACAGGGGCAAGCTGTGTTGGATGTGTGTTTCACCACCATGGCAGTGTGATGTCAATAAACTTGCCTCTGGCCCCACTTATGGAGGCCCTCCAGGTGCAGAAATCCAGATGGGTTGGGTGGTTTCATCTTTGGAAAACAGCCCCCTGCCAAAGGCCCCATTCAGTTTAACAATGGGGAGAGGTGTATCAGGAATAGGAGGGACTTGGTCCGCCTTTAGTGCTGCCTTGTGTGACACGTGCCCTGTAAGAGCTGTAGGGCAGATGATGTGGTTACCCCGTGGGCTCCTGGACCTTATTCTGTGCTCACACCCACGTGGCAGTTGAACCCAGCGCTGCAGCAGCACCCAAACCTCTTAGGGGTCTCCAGTGATGTCATGTCAATCTGCTAGCCAGGAACTTGGATGGACAAAGAGCTGCTGGCTATCTTGCTGGAGGTAAGCACTAGAATAATACTGTTTTGCCTCCAGATGCCCAGCCAAATTTATGCATCAACACAGTCTCCATCCCTGTCCGAAAAGCCTTAGAGAAATTTCTATGTAGCTCTTCTGTAGAAGGCAGTGTGGAGAGGTGCCTAGGCAGTTTTGGGGAACAAGTCTCTGGGTAGAGACACCAGCAATGTTTTGGAAGATAGGTGCAAGAAATAGACTGGAAGGGTCATTCCTGCCGCCACGGTACTGGACTGAGGTTGGATTGGTCATGTGTAACAGCAAAGCCTTCGTATAAGTGGGCTAGTGGATGGCTAACACAAAGGACTGAATTCCATGGTGACCTGCACCATGTTCAGCCCTTCATTGGGCTGGCATGGGGTGCCAGTCAGCTCTCAGTTTGTTCCCAGTGAAGCTGTTATTTTAGTTGGACTCTGTTATATGGCATGGGGTTTGCTGCATTAGTGGGAATGGGACCAGAAACATCTATTTGAAGACACTACATACAAACAAAACTGATTTTTCAGTTTTTCGGAATTTGACTAGTATTTCTGGGGAAAAAAATAAATGTTTCTGATGGTGATTTATATCCAAAACTTCTGCTAGGTAGTTGTGTCTTGCCCTGACCCTACATCGTTTCCAGCTGCCATGGGCTGTCCCTCGCCTTGTGAACTATGTGAAACAAACCAAGAACAAGTACAGTGTGAAAGTGTGAACAGCCCGTGCTTCTGACCTCCCTCGGGCTTCCTCCAAGAACAGAGGCTGGGAGTCAGAGGCTCTGGAGATATGCCCTGAGAGAGCTCCAGGAGAAGACAACTTGCTCCTTGCAAGCAGACAGCCTCTGACCTGTGTGGCTGAGGGGCACCGAGCTCCTGGAGCTTGCTGGAGCAGCCAGCATGGGGTCAGGGCACAGAAATGCAGAATCTGAAGGTTCCTTTGTGGCTTCTAAAAGGATGGGATGGACTGCAGGGCAAATAGCAGGCAGCAGCAGAGGTGCTGAGCTCCTTGCCTTCGTCTCCCCAGGGCAGGACAGGGATGGAGAAGCTGCTCCTTAACCTTCTCATGTAATGCAGCAGACAGTCTGTTATTTCTTCTCAGCCAGGACCTCAGACAAGCTGCTTGGTCTGGGTCTGACCGACTGCTTTTGTTTGCTGGGCTTTGTTTTCCCTTCTGCTTTCCCCTCTTATATTTCTCCGTACCAGGTAGGGGAATATTTGAGTCCCTAGTTAATTAGCACAAGACAGATTTTTAGCAACACTTAACACACCTGCTGCTCTCCTGCAGTCAGAAGATGCCAGTAGAGGAACTGTGCTGATGGAGGGTGCCTTTATTGTCCACAGACACCAAGGTTGGGAGAAGAGACAGTGGGCAGGGAGAGCAGCCGCCTGTCCTCCCACTTGCTGCTCCCTCTGACTTTTCATCTCCAACAGAGATGTATATATATATTTAATGCATGGCAGAAGCAGCTTTAGGCTTACCTTTGAGTGTTTGTGATTTTTTTATTTTTTATTTAATTTATTTTGGCATGGCAATCATTTCACCCCTCTCCCTGCTCTGCAATGAAAAGGAAGTTGACTGGAAGTTTTGTAATCTTTAAAGATTACATGTGCCCATCTACAGCATATGTTTACAACAAATTTATAGACCCCCTATAAAGGGGCTCACAGGCATTATATTCAATTAATGTGGCAGAATTTATATCATTGTAATAACTGCTTGGCCTTTAGAGGTAAAACTCGGTGCCAAGGATTCCCAGATGAATCATCTGTGATAAGAACCAGAAATGACACAGGCCATATATTGTATGGTGAATTTGTTTGATTGGTACCTTTAGAGTGTTCAGCCTTGCCAAGTCTCTGCGGTGCTGACACAGTTTATTACACATTTTCATTTATTAAGAGATTATTTGACTGCAGTTTGTTGTTTTATTGTACAGCAGGTGATAATTTTACACTAAATTAACTGTAACATCTCTGTTAGGAACAGGCCGAAGAGGCTTCTTGCTATGATGCTAAATACTAAGTAATGGCTTTTATTCATCAAGGGAGTAATTTACTCTCATGTGCAGGGCTTGAATAAGACTCTCCACCAACCTGTTATTAGTCTGTGCGTGTATGTGGTTCAGGTCGGGGTTAATGGGTCTTGTGCCAACGCAGGCTGCCTCTTAAAGCCAGATCTCTGTGCTAGCATCAAATAGTTTCCTACTTTGAGGCCTGAATAAAAAAAAAAATCGTTTGAGGCTACCAAATCTGCACTTAGGCAGACCAATAGTCACTGAGGTCTGGAGGTGGGTGATTCTCCTGGGTGTCAGCCCAAGAGCTTGGCTTTTAGCATCAGAAGAGGTTACAGCTGGGCAGGCAAAAAAGGGAAAGCTCCTAGCAAGGTTTGACTCTTCAGCAAAATAAAAAGATGCTGTTTCCGTTCCTGGCTTAAATATTTGTTATTTCAACCAAAGAAATAACTCAACCAGAAAGTAATTTTCAAACATTTTTTGAAAACAAAGGAAAAAAAATGAGCAACAGCCATCCCCTCTTTCCCCCAGAAATTAATAACTTTTGAAGGAAAAATATTTATTCAAAAGCCCCTTTTTTCCATTTAAAATAGATTACAGATGAAAATAATTTGACTATCCCTTAATGAAGTCCATTATACCAGACTAGTTTCATAGTCTGTCTCACACAGATACCATTGAGTTAAGCTTTGTGTTGGGAGATGGGAATTCCACACCAAATTGAATTGGAGACTGAAGTAGGAACAATTATGGCTGCAAATTATTACAGCTTTGCTATATTGGAAATTCACAGCATGCTTATAGCAGTAACTTACTATTAAGAAGAACCATACTACAAAGCTAAAAATAGAGGAAAAAATCAGAACCATATTGCTTTGATCACAATTCCATGTTTAAAGGAAGTAATCATTGGCAAAATAATCCCCTTCCCAACTGCGCCGTGGATTAGCTTTGGTTAATGCTAACATTTCCTTTATACAGAGCACATCAAGGGAAAAATTATCAATTAAAATCTAGGGCTGGGTAAATAATTCATAGTAAATAATTCACTCGAGGGAACCCCCCTGACACACACTTGGGCTCTTTCTCACTTAGGACTTTTCTCCAAGCAAACCCTGACTTTCAGCACAGGATGCTGGTGAGCAGTAACTTACTGAGTGGTCAGTGGCGGGTCGCACAAGTTTATGTTGACTGGACAGGCAGATTAAGTATTATACTTGATGATCAAAGCTCCTAAATTAGATGTCCAGTGGGGGATTTTTTTTTTTTTTGTGTGATCAGTTATTCCAAATTGTCTTCTGGGGCTTCTTTTAAAATTTGCTGCTCAAAGATCGTTCTGTGGCAAGCTTGTCAGCTGGAGTGTTCATGGAAAACTGTTACCAAAGCAGTGTTCATCTACACACTGAGAATATAAAATGTTCTTCCTACCTACTTTTTGCAGTCTTTTCCAGATCTAAAAGCCTTGAAGGGCCTTGTCTGTTTATTTATTTGGGGGAGTTTGTTACTGTTTTGACATAAGGCAATGTGAGCCCATCCAAATCATAGAATCACGGAATGGATTGGGTTGGAAGGGACTGTAAAGACCATTGAGTTCCAACTCCCCTGCCTTGGCCAGAGACACCTCCCACCAGACCAGGTGGCTCAAAGCCCCATTCACCCTGGCCTTCAACACCTCCAGGGATGGGGCATCCGCAACTCCTCTGGGCAACCTGGGCCAATGTCTCACCACCCTCACAGGAAAGAACTTCTTCCTGGTATCTAATCTAAATCTCCACTCTTTCAGTTTAAAACTCTTACCCCTTGTCTATCACTACATTCCCTGATAAATGGCTGATGTCTGTTGCCTTTTGGGATTGACTTTTGATTTTCTTCTCCTTCTCTAGTTTTTTGGAGTCCCTGTTTTCTGCCAAGGGAACATACAGCCAATTTCCTGCTCATCCTTAACGTGGGTTTGGTTTTTTTCAAGGCCAATGCCAGCCTATGAAGCAAAACTCTCCCAGTCCCCAGGCCTGTGGATCAAGTGTTTGTTGATGCTTTGTCCATGCATACCAGCTCAGGTGTGAAGATCTGGGGGAAAAACCTGCACATCTGGGAGAGGAGGAGATGCATAGCACCCTGTGGGCACCAAAGACACATCTGTGCAGCAGGTATGCTTGGATATCCTTTGCTGGATAGCTTACAAAAGCTGCTGCTCCTAAAGCCACCAGAAAAAAAAAGATGAGCAAATTGGGAAATAAACTCAGATTCAAATATCCTTTGTGTTAATTCAACATACCTTTTGTGCATATTTAAGAATTTAAATGCATCTGATCCTTTGTAGGAAGTTTTGTACCACAAAAAAGACATTGAGGTGCTGGAGCGGGTCCAGAGAAGAG
>BJBW01003176.1:426-18851 GCA_004320125.1 Scolopax mira | reverse complement strand
CTGAAAGGAGGGTGTAGCCAGGGGGGGTCGGTCTCTTCTCCCAAGTCATGGGTGACAGGACAAGAGCGAATGGCCTCAAATTGCCCCAGGGGAGGTTCAGATTGAATATTAGGAAAAAATTTTACACTGAAACAGTTGTTAAGCCTTGGTATGGGCTGTTCCGGGAAGTGGCTGAGGCACCATCCCTGGAGGCGTTCAAAAGACGGGTTAATGTAGTGCTTAGAGACATGTTTAGTGGTGGTTTTTAGCAGTTAGGTTGATGGTTGGAGTAGATGATCTTAAAGGTCCCTTCCAACATAGACAATTCTATGATTCTAAGTTTCAGTTGGTGTGTTTTTAGAGGGATGTGGTCTTGTGCCTCACCTGGAAACTGCAGGTGCCTTCTGCCCTTGCTTCTGTATGTACCTGTAATGTACATCTCCATGGTTTTTAGCTATTTCATACCTAAAGCTGGCACACAGCAGCATAATGTGAGCTTGTAAAGCCCTGAGAGATCCCTAAGTGAGGGCTGCTCTACAAAGGCCAGTTGAGATTCCAAGGTCCTGTTGCGTTCAGACAGGATCGCAAACAGTGAGGTGAGGTGAGTCACATGAACATTAACTAGATCCTGTCTATTTTCAGCATCCAGCAAAATTATTAGAACCACTACTGTTATCATCAGCAAGGATAAAAAAACCACACCTAAAAGGATAGGATTATTATGGGACATCCCATACAAAATGATGCTTGGAGGTTGCACCAAAATGTATGCTGTTATGTTACATTTCTACCCATCTAACAGCCCTGCAGCCCATTCAAATAAATGTAAGTAAACCCTGAGCTGCTGATAACCACTTTATAAATTAAAACCTTGATTTTATTTGAAGGTGTAGGACTCAAGAAGGAAATGAGAGGAAAACACAGACCAGAATAAATTGTATTAGTAGACTAGATGTGGCAGAATAATTACAATTTCTGGGAGAGTGCAGGAGCAGCATAAGAAGGCTGGAAAAGAAATAGCAGCTTAAATTTTGATTGTCTGTTTGGGGTGATAGTAAAGTCAAGAGTGCCATTTCCAGTATAAAATCCCTATATCCAATCCTACAAAGCATTAGAGCCTAAATAAGGATTTGAATACAAATGTCTTCAACTCCAGCTCACCACAAAATTAAAGGATCTGTTCCAGGAAATACAGTATCCGCATGAAGAGACCCTCCTAGATCTATGCCTTTGAAGCTTAAGTTTTAATTTGGGATTTAAAAAAAAAAAAAAAAAAAAAAAAAAGAAAAAGAAGAAACCCAACAAAAAAACTTGCACGAGGCCCTGCAGAACTCTGACATGGTGTCCTGGAAGGCTGGAGCAGAGCTGAGCTGGAGGTCTTGCTGCTTGGCCTCCCCAGTGAGGGGACGCTACCCATGATGATGTTGCCGATGCAAGAGAGCTTCAGCTGTGAATGTGGAGAGAAACACTGGGAAAGAAGCACTGAATCCAGGACATGTGGGATGGCACACGGGCCGGCTGAGCCCCCGTGACGCTGGCTTTAAAGGCAAATGCACATGGTTTAGGTTAAAGCTTGCCTCCCTCTGTCCAAATGCCCTGCAGATCATAGATGATGTGGGCTTTGCGTGGGTAAGTTTTTCTTTCTCATCTTGGTATAAGGCAGCCCAGGAGGCACTGTCATGTATGATGTGTGCATTTTTCTTGTGCTCTGTATTTCATTTATTCCAAAGAGCTTCTTAACAGCCCAGGTACGGTGGGTGATCATGTTTATTTTTCTCAGTGTTGTGCAACAGAATCACAGAATCACCTAGGTTGGAAGGGACCTCTTAAGATCATCTAGTCCAGCCAATGAAAAAACAAAACAAAACAATCCCCACCACCCCCCGCAACCCACACAAACCCCACACCACACCCAAAACAACACCAATCCACTACTAATCCATATCCCCGAGCACCATGGCAACTCATCTCTTGAATACCTCCAGGGATGGTGCCTCAACCACCTCCCTGGGCAGTCCATTCCAATGTCTGACAACCCTTTCAGTAAAGAAGTATTTCCTAATATCTAACTTGAACCTCCCCTGGTGCAACTTGAAGCCATTACCCCTTGTCCTATCATCTGTGACCTGGGAGAAGAGACTGATCCCTGCAAAATAATGTTATTATTTTGCCTGTCCTCTTTCATGTGTAGGCTGGAGAGCATTTGGAAGCACCAGGCAGAGCTCGCTCATTTAGGATATCTGAACTGGGATAAAATAAGGTATACACTAGCTTTTGCCATCACACCTTTACCTCTTAGTGTAGACAGGGCTGGCAGTAGGGTCATCTTCAATAGATGCCCATGGATGGCCCTACCAAACAAGACACCTCAGTGCTAGAAGTGTCCCAACAGCAGTGATTGCAGGTGAGCTGCTTTGAGCTGGGACTGGCCCACAGCTCCAGTGCTGGGCAAGCTGGCTCTGGGGTTTGTGGCCCCTGAGGTGTTTTCCCTGGTTAGGTGGTGTAGACCCAGCAGCATTGGAAGACTCTGTCTTGGGGTGACAGTGGGAAGCCACTGGCCAGCCTCAGGGATAATTTGCCGGTTGCTCTATAAGCAATTCTGAGGTTGGGTTTTGTTTTTATTTACTCCGTTACATAAAATATTCACATCTCAAAAAAAAAAAAAAAACCAAACCCAAACCAAACTCCACAACACCCAACTGTATTCCCAGAGACAAATATTTTCCACTTGCTCCTGCTGGGCTGAGTCCCTGGCCCTTCAGCCCATAGTGTATTAATTTCCATTTTGAGCTCTGACATTCTTGGGTCAGCCCTGGTGACAGGAGCCTGTCCAAAATAGGGGCTTCCAAAGCCTGGTTCATGGGCCACTTGCAAGTTCTACTCCAAGGCACATGCATACAACTACCCTGGCCGTATTCCTTGTCTTTCCAGAGCTTGTTGTAAAACTAAAGATTGGTTTCTGAGTGATCCCACTCTGCATCCCGAGTCCTGCAGGGAGATGTGTCAGTATGAAGATGCAGTAAAAGGGTAGATGACTTTATTTTAGCCAGTGAGAGAATATATGCATCTCAGCTCAGCAGGTGAGGAAGCCTTTGGTGAAGGGCTGCTGCTCAATAGACAAGGGTTATGAAATTTTTTCACCTGGAAGAGCTGCATCTTCCTGAAGAAGGAAGAACCCCCAAACCCCTCCTGTGAGCTCAGGAAAACATTTTGAAAATTTTTCTCTTCTTCAGATAAAGAGCTCATTAAGTTTTCTGTTCCTCTGAGTCCCCGTGCTTCCCATTCCCAGAGGCATAACATTGAGCCTAATCACCAACTAGAAAAACTGAGGCCTTTATTTTGGCGTAAAGCTGCATGGAAAAAAAAAAAAAGTCCCCTGTGTATACAGCTATAACACTTGCATGATTGTAAGAAAAATGGAGGAGCCCACAACTGATTTCCAAATCTGAGTCTTCCTTTTTCCTGTCGTGAGTGTGATGTGTAATTTACACAGGGAAGAGTATGAAGCTGATTATTGTTTTTTCTTTCTGTTTGTTTTCATTTGGTTGCAGAAGGGCTGGCACTCCAGAAAGCTGAGATAAGAGCCCTACCCTTTCCTTGGTGCGGTGAGCAGGAGAGCGTGGAGAGGAACACTAGTACTCAAGGTACAACCAGAAGGACTTAATGGGGTCTTTCCAGCAGCTATCAAAAAAAAAAAAAGACGTCTCATCTTTTTCCTGTTTTGAAAAGGAGGAGCATGAGAGCCTCGGTGTGAACTGTTCAGTGATGTCGGGGGCAATTACTAGTCCCAGTCACTGAGACACTTGCCCACACCCAGGACTGTGGCAATAAACTGCTGACTACAACTAATACGATAAAAATTCCTCCCTGGATGCCATAGACACATGGATGGCTTTGCATATCTGGAGGACTCACTGCGCAATGACATAGTTCCTCTTCGTGTTGACTCATGAGCTGCTCCTCCTGGTTGCTACGAAAGTTGGAAGCACTTTAACGCTGCCTGCTGCAAGTATGTTTCATGAAAAGAGAGAAAGTCTCAGTATTATCTCTGGATTCGCTGGTTTGACCCTTTCACTTTTGCAATTGGTAAGCTTTGACATTTATTAAATAGCTTGTTTGCGGCAGAAGCAAGGACAATAAGATTTGTGTGTGTAATTTAAAGCAAACAATCTCCTCTCTTAATCTGGTCTTTGAGGCCCGAAGTAAACAGCTGCATCTGAAGGGAGTGCTAGTAAGAAAAGAAAAGTCTGTCGGGTGCTACTTTTTGTTAACCCATGAGAGAAAACGTTTAACAGGCTAAAAGCTCTAAGCCTTGAGTTATATTCGGGGAGATAACAGCTCTGTTAATTAGATGATCAAATACTACATTATTAGAAAATTCTTGCATTGGTCTGGCATGGCTTGGGCTTGTTCATGAGACTGGCAACTCTTTTCTTTGGAGCATTTATAATGAAAAGTTTCCAGTAAGTTATTTAATGTAACTGCCGTAATTCTCTGATCTTAAACCCAGCTCCCCTGCCACTAAATCCTGAGCAGGGGCAGTTTCTATGGGGATGGACAACATCTCCTGCTGCACAGAATCTGATGCGATTCTGTGATTCTGATGGCCAGAGCTTACAGCCTGGCGGCTTAAGGGAAACTAAAATCGCTGCTGGTCCACTTTGAACTGTGGGCTGTGGGCAGAGGGCTCAGGGATGCAGGGGGAACCGGGGGGATGGTGGCAGCAGAAGCCACCCAGCCCCAGAGTCAGCGCCAGGCCGTCTTGCAGGGATGTGGGCTGCCCAGATGGAAATCACCAGTTGATTTAAATCAGATCCGGCATTTCACGGCCCAGTCTCTCCCTGTAGTTCCCTACGCAGGGCCCGTACACGTTTGTGTGTTGTACAGCTCCCTCGCAGCCTGCAGTGCTTTTAACATGTTATATGCACGTTGATCTCAATGCAGGAGAGACACCAATTAACACGGCTCGTTAATGAGGACACAATCGACTTGCATAACCTTGAACCTCCGAACGCATTCGTACAGAGATGTATGAATGAGAGGTTAACTGCAGATGACAGCTCGTTTCTTTTTGTTCTTCTGCCCAGAACACCCTATAATACACACGTTATAAATAATGTGTTCTTGCTATGGTAAAGGGAGGGGATTTCAGAAGTGAGTGTCACCTCTTTGTTTCAGAAGTTATTGTGTGACATTGGGGGTTTCAGCATTAAGACCATCTATCTCTGTGGCTGCTGGATCAGTCATTTCCCCCCAAGGGTCTCCACTGCTGGTACCCCCGACCGCAGCCCGGTTCTGCTTTCTGAATTAAAAAGTTGCATGTGACAACACGGATTAACCTAAAAACCTACAGAAAAAGGGCAAGTGGCATTTTTGATGTGCCTGAGACGCCCGTGCCCATCTGACTCACAGTTCACGACTGGCGGAGCGGTGTCATTCATGTAAATGCTCACTTGCTCACCCACCCACCCACCGCCGTGTTACACGCTGCTTTTCCAGGCAAAACACTCCCCCAGCGATAGAGCCCAGGTAGCACCACGCTGTCTCCCCTCTCACGCAGATTATGCCACATCAGTGCTCTTTCTGGGGGGGAATATATTTACTTGCTGTAAGGAGCCATCTAGTGAGGGTTTACTGCACATAAAATCAAAGAAACCGTTTCTTTACGGTTTCCAGGCAATATCAAAAGGAAAAGTGATTTTTTTGTTGGGTTTTTTTTTTTTTTGTTCCTCTTCCCCCCCATCCACGTGCTCCTGCTCCACTCCAGAGCTGGAGCAGGTGAGGCTGTGCAGGATGGAATGCTTATTCCTCTGGCCTTCCCTTTACAAAAGCTGGGGAGCACATGTGCTTACCCTCGCTCAGCTCTGGTGTTGGGGCACCCACCCGGAGGAGAATGAGTCCCAAAGGACCTGCCCTCAGCACCCGGCGAGAGCGAAAGCAAAGCGAGTGGGTGGAGAATACAGGGCTTTTTTGGTTGTTGGTTTTTGCTGCTTTGTTCTTTAAAGAAGGGTGAACTTCAGCCGATGAAAATGTGACAGCAGAGCTGAGAGTGTCTGGGCACCACAGAAATCTGAATTCATTGCTTGTGGAGCATCAAAAGCACGGCTCCATTGCAAATCTATATTGTCATGGGGCTTACAGTCTGCAGAAGGTACTGAACACACCGAGTTAAATATTAAGCACTGGGTCAGGGAAACGACAGCAGCTTTTTCTACAGGTTAGAAGTAAGATTATGCGTTGTGCTCTGCGACTGTACCCAGCGAGTGTGGCAGTGTGGAGGGAAGGGGCAGCATCTCTCCTTTCGGTTGTACTGAAGCAGTCTCCAGGCTGAATCCTGAATCCGAGAAGCTGCAGAGAGTGGGGTCTCTGTCGTGAAGTGCCTGGGATGCTCCACAGCAGATGGTACGCTGGAGTCACCATCCTGACATCCACTCTGGAGCCTCCCCCACCCCCTTCAAGCCTCTTGGGGTGGGAGTTTGAGAGTAAGCAAGTAGCTCCCCATCGCTTTGGGCAGCCTTATGCTGTGCTGGCACTGGAGTAACCCTTCCTGCCTCCTGCCTGTGTCTTTCCAGGGCTAGTTCCCAGTGGGAAGCTATTCAGTCCCTTGATGGCTCAGCTCTGTGCCCTCCCACCTTGTCCTGGGCTTGGTTCCCTGAGGCACAACTGGCCAGCCCTCCGTGAGAGAGCCCTGAGTCTCAGCTCCTCCAGAGGGCTGAAAAAAATGGCTGGCACATGGGGGGAAAGAGACTCGGAGACATTTGACACACTGTAATACACAATAAACAGGACAGCAATTTTTCATAGCTACACTGCGTATCAGGATAAGGAAAGTAATCCAACTTTTATAAACAAGCCTTTATTCTACAAAACCCAGACGCTCTCTCATGCACAAGGAAATGCTCTGAATTATGAATGCCTGTCATTTTACAATAACTATTCCTTGCCCTTTGGTTTGGGTTTTTTTTTTTTGAAAATGCAAACAAATTTTTTTTTAAAAAATAGCGAGAAAATCCCCATCTTTAGTCGGTGGAAAGTATTTGACTACATCAATGATTAATAGGTCTAATGTAATAGCTGCAACTGAAATTTAAAAAGCAAACAAGCCAAATGGAGCTGGATGGATTTGTTATAATGATTTCATTAGGGATTTTAAAAAGTTTGCTTTATACTTGCAATTTGTTTTCAGAGAGAATTGGCTGAATTCAGTCAAAATGGTTTGTTCTTTGTCTGTCCGTGGTCACCATAGCTACCGTTCCAATCTGTTAACATATGTGGTATTATTTTGTTCCTTTCTCTTAAACTCCATTCACAGATGCTGTCAAGATTTTCCTTTGTACGCATCTGATCGGTTCGTGCCAGGTTTGGCTCCGTGCCTTTTCAGACGAGAGCCTCTCTGATGAGGACAAGGTGGTTAGGCACAGCAATGGAGACAGAAGGAGACGCTGGGGTGGGGATGGCTCCTACTCGACTACAGCGTGGGATCTGTAAGAAATACCTTGGGAAGACGTGGTCAGAGGCGTACCTTTTTTTTTCTGGAGAGGTAGGTATTCCCTGGCTGTGCTGTGGTAGATCCTCAGCTTCCATATATCAGTATAAAAGCATTCATTTTAGTGGAGCTGCTGTGCCTGCTGATGGTCAGGTCCTGTGATGTTGCTCATTAGAAGGGTTTTGGGTAAGGAGCCAAGACATGTAGGGAGGCATGGCTACATTTTAAATAAATAAGTAATTAGATTGTATACCCTCTATTCTCTTGGGTTGTTTTTTTTTTCCCAGTCTTTGAAAAGGTTCAGGCTGACACTGAGTATAGAGGTGTATCCACTCTGTACAATGGAGATGATTGGAATATTCAGTGGATATCAGATGATGGACATTTCACATTTTAATTGGCATCAAATGGGAAGAAGTCAGTTTTCTCTGCTGCTAAATGTGAAGGTGGTTGAGATGGCTTCATTTTCTTTCCAGCTGTGAAGCAGGCAGGTAAATGTATTGATGTGAGTATGCAGCACAGTTTATAGTGGGGAAGCTGTAAGAGAAATCAGATAGTCTGGACAATATACAATTTTCTTTCACAACAAAGCTCTCACTGTAAAGAGTGAAGTTAAGGTGAGTCTGCCTCTCTTTATTATCTTTTTTTGAATAGTATAAAAGCCTGTGTTTAAAGCTCTGTGGGTCTGATGTTCAGAGCCGCTGAGCACCCTGCTCTCTGATTTAACTGGAGATGGAGGTGTTCAGCATTTCTGGCAGCCAGGGCCCCTCTGCTAATGCCTGCAGAGAGTAGCTGGAGAAAGTGTGAGAAACATTATTGTAATGAGGGGCTAATTCTGCCTCTCCTTCCTGCCTCTCAGTGCAGATGAAGGAATGCCTGGGAGTTGTGTTATGTGCACGGAGAAAGGGAATTCTGATTTACCGGCTCTGGCTCCCCAGGGGCAGGGATGCTCTCCCAGCACAGCTCACAGTAAGTCACATCTGCATTTCCAGTATAAGGACTCCTAGTTTGGCTATAAAAATTCACTTAGCATGCACGAATAGAAACCAAATTGACAAGATAGACCATAACTGCTCTGAAAGGACCATTAGTTCCTGTCGTATGAAAAATCCACATTTTTAAAAAACAAGTATTGTTCACATTTGCATAACAGGCTGTAACTGTTCTTCCTAAGTCATTATAGCCTGTATGGAAATAATAATTTTCAAAGTCGCTATTGATACCACAGGCATAGAAACAGCAGGAGACAGATGCCTGTGCTTGATATTTATCCAGAGCCTTCCAGTGCCTCTCAGCATGTTCAGATCAGTACAAACTCTAGATTTACACCTTACAAGAGGAAGACCACAGTATAAAGATTTGGTCTGACGACTAAGAGCTTGGTGCAAGGTTTCTGGTGTCCTCAGATGAATCCCAGCAGTGCAGTGGCTGTGAAAGGGTACCAACAAGTTGTCTGTTGAGAAACACCATCCACCACCACCTTATGCTCAGCAAGATGTGGGAGAAATGCATCTGTATTTGGTGCTTTCAGTGTTTAATAAGGGAAAATTAGGGGGGTTGCAACTCAGTGATCTTTAAGGTCCCTTCCAACTCTAACCATTCTGTGATTCTATGAGAAGCCTAGGGCAGATAAGAATTTAGCTTTTTTTAAATTCTGATTTTAAGAGATACTAGGTCATGGAATTTTCTAAAATTGATTCTTTTCCTTGGTGATTAATCCCTTACTTGATGCCACAATGAGGTATCATTGATGTTTTTTCTTTTTGGGTTTTCATGTGTTACAGGTTTTCTTTAGACAAATAGTGGTGAGGAGTTAACTTTGATTTCTCTCTCCTCCCCCTGAGATCACTAGCATTTGAGATTTCCAGATTATATTTGGAATGGATGGAAGAGAGAGTGTAAAATGAAAGGTTGGCACTGGAGTCCTGGTGAGTTGTGCTGTGCTGTAGGGGTGTTTTCATGCAAACACTGGGCCTGAGCCTTCTTGTACTGGTTTTACAACAAAGGGAATTTCCGGGGATTTCAGCAGAGTGATCCTGATGTTCATCAGAAGGATGTGAATAATATAATTTTGTCCACTCCTACATGTGTGTATGGACATACCAACCTATACATTTTTACTCTCTTACAAAAGTTTGCTTGGACCTATGACTATGTGTTTTGAGGGCAATTTCAGATGTATTTCTAACAGTTCCCTTTTCAGTGGTCAGAGGCCCTGTAGGATATCCCTGGCTGAAATTCCCTACGATCATCCTATGTCATGGGAAGAGATTGGGCTGAATGGTGGAGTAAAGGCCATGTTGGCAGAAAGTCAAACCAGGGATTTTTTTTTTTGTAGGATTTCAGGAGCAAGCAGCTGCCTCTCAGATGGACCTCTCTTCCCCATTGCCAGGATTACCACAAGAGTAGCAAGACAAGTGAAGAAAACCCCTAGAGAGGCAGGAGACCACCTGGCTGAGGGAGCCCCAGGCACTGGGGGGCTGCATGTCAGGTTGCAAAGGTGGGGCACCTCTCCCTGGGCTGCCTTTTCTCCTCTCACCAGCAGACCCCAGCAACATGGACCACTGGAGAGCTGCCACCGTGGAGGGTCTCACATGGAAGAGATGTCCTGCTGGATCCAGCTGGTGCTTCTTTTAGTCCGTTAGCCTTGCTGCTAGCAGCATCCTACAAAGGTAATGCCACAGCACTGAGCGAGTAGCTGCTCCTGGGGAAACCTTCTTCCCTCACTTGGGGGGGAAAAAAAAAAGCCAGATTGATTTAAATGCTCAAGTGCAAAGGATTGTATTGCTCGCAAAGCTCTAAAAATTAATATCTACTGTTAACCCCCTGGTTCTCTTAATGTACAACATCCAATCTTTGTCCCATTAGGTCTTGTGACACAGAGCTCCCCGAAGGGGTTGGGTGTATTTCTTGTTTGAAATCTCCTGTGAGAAAAATGAAGTTATTAGACTTCTGGTCACCCTGAAAACGATGGCAGCTGTCCCCTGCAACTCCCTCTGCCCTCACAGACTTCAGCATTGCACTTGCTGCACTGCTGCTGAGATGGTGAGGACGGAGAGAAGTGACATGAAAGAAGTTTATAAGAAGAGAAAGGTATGTTCCCAGGTAAGCGCCGTGCCTGCTGCAATCATCCCTACGATGAAGTGGCTCACAAAAAGGAAATCTTCTTTCCCCATTTGTCTCTTTAAGGAGTGACGAATCTCTTCACACCTTGTGTTTCTCTTCTGATATGGAGATTTTCTACTTAAACACAGAACTGAGTGGAGCAAAGGCATCAGCTATCTGAGGCTTTCTACACTGATTTTGCTACTTGCCTCCTCCTCCTCAGGAAGGGAAAGGTGCCTGTCCCACCTCATACATGGCTTGGTTTCTGTGAGAAGGCACCAACTACAGAGCGGTTAATAATGCCAGAGCCTAACTCCTGTCTCACCCCCTCTCCTTGCTGTCCCTTCCCACTTTCTCCTCCTGAGCTCTTCAGGGGTGCAGGGTGGGGGGCAGAGAGGGGCTGCCCGTTCTGGGTGCTGCCTGCCAGGGGGTGACCCAGCTCCAGAGCCCCGCTGGCTAGGGAGGGGAGGGAGTTGAGAGGGAACAGTGCTTCTCAACAGCCTTAAATTTATTAACTCAGAGAAGCTCCCGAGAGGAAAAAGAGAGGGGGCAGTCCTGTGGAGCAACATGGGGTGCTGGGGAAGGCCATACGCCCCAGGAGCCAAATGCTTGCTCAGGGGATGCTGACAGTAGGGTGTACAGATGGGTGACTTCTTTTGCCCTCAGCTTCACAAGCCATGAAATAGTGTGGATACTGAAACAAACCCACTGGGATCAGCTTGATGAACCTCAGCAGGATATTGGGTTCACACTTCACTGGGATAGACGGGGTGTCCTCTGGTCGCGTGTTTGTCCCACTGCTCTCCCCAGCATTGCCAGCCTCTCCTCTGCAGGATTATAATCCCATCCTCTCCTTCCTCCCAAGGATGGCTCTAGTGCCTCCCCTCTGGTCCAGCCAGGAGCCCCGCTCCAGGCCAAGACGGGGTTTCCTCTGCTGCCGTGGCTCCTCTGGCACCGCCATGCTCACCCCGCAGCTGCCAGCAGCCCTTCTCCTGCCTCCCCCCTGCTGACCCAGCCCCAGCTGCCTCTCTGCACCCTCTTGCTCCCACCGCTGTCCTCCCTGAATTTTTTCTGCTGATCCAACCCCACTGATCCAGCCCCAGCTGCCTCTCTGCACCCTCTCGCTCCCACCACCGTCCTCCCCGTATTTTTTCCACTGGCCTCCCACTCACTACAGGATATGAGCCATTCTCTCCAGTGGGAAATAAAAGTTTGGAGTAAAATTTGCTGTATTATTCCTTCTCTAAAAGCAGCTTTCAGGCTGAAAAAGCTCCAAGGACAAACTTCCAAATGAGTGCAGGAGATTTAGGGACAGATTTTTAAGGTCTTTTAGTTACATTAAAATGAAATTAGATGCCTCTTGGGACTTCTTTTCAGCTGAATTAGGTGCTTTTGAAATTTGCATATGATGTCTCTTTACATCTTGAAGCATTGAAATGCTTCCAGAGGTTTGGGTTTTGAACACCTAAGTCCCCTTGAAACCAAAGAGAGCCACGCATCAGCTCCCATACATTCCTTCCACATTCCAGACAAAATTGTTGTCAAACTTGGAGCACGAAGTTCTAATGTAAGAAATTACAAACCTGATTTCCGGTCTGCTTTAGCAAGCAGCTTAGCACCAGGGAAAAAAACACCAACCCCTAGTGTTGACTATATAATCATCTTGTTCAAAGGGTAACATTTTCCTGATTAATAGCCTTTCAGTATTAAAAACAATCAGGCTAGAGCGTGATTAATTGTCCCTTCTACTAGTAGTAACCAAATATATGTCTGTGTATATACATACATACATATAAATATATATATATATACACTTGTGTAAACACACAGGCACATTCTTACTGGGGTAAGCATTTTTAGTGTGTCTGTTTTTAAGGAAACTACAATATGCAGGAGGTGAGAGCTGCTTTTTACAACTTGGGCAAATGGGAAGGGTTTTAGCTCTTGTAACCCTTTGTTGCAAGAACTGGCAGCCCTGGGGGCTGCACGGCGAGAGCTGCTGTCCTGGTGAATGGCACAAAACGCCCACCTGGGTAAGGGACCAAGGAAGAGGCAGAAGATGTTTAGCTTTTCATCCAGGGAATGAAGGCTGCTCAGTTGTTGGGCGTCTCAGCTGCGTTTCTCCTTCATCTGTGTTTTACTTGTGGGACTGATAGGGTTAATGACAATAGAAAGTTTTCATTTAAAAGTTGGCAAGGAGAGAGAGGTGCTTTTCCCCTGACAAAGATAACCAAATTTCACAAAATTATTTAAAAAGACAGTCCCGCCTGGTCCAACCTGTTAGGCTACAGCAACCACACAACAGTGAGACCGTCTTTATTCGGGAAAGTCTTCCTCCCCACCCCCCCCACCCCCCTTCCTTTTGCTCTGATACCGAAACAGCTGAACAGGTTAACCATTACCTTACAGCGAGGGACAGAAGCTGCAGTCAAGGAGGAAAAAACCCATCCTTGTTTTTATGTGACTCAGTCTGCTATAGATTGTGTATGATAGTCCTCCTCATCCTACACACAGCTTGATGAACCTCAGCAGGATGTTGGGTTCACATAGCAAATGTTTTGCTAGTGGGGGTGACTTCTTCCCCCCACTTCTTCTTCCCCCATGTCCAACAGAGCTAGTGCCAGCCAGCTCCATGAGGGACCTGCTGCTGGCTGAGCCTAAGCCCATCAATAACAGTGGTAGTGCTTCTGGGGTAACATATGGCCTCTGGAGGGCCACAAAAGATAATCAGAGGGCTGCAGCACCTCTCCAATGAGGACAGCCTGAGAGAGTTGGGGTTGTTCAGCCTGGAGAAGAGAAGGCTCTGGGGAGACCTTATAGCAGCCTTCCAGCACCTAAAGGGGCTACAGGAGAGATGGGGAGGGACTCTGTATCAGGGAGTGGAGTGACAGAACAAGGGGTATCAGTTTTAAACTGAAATATGGGAGATTTAGATTAGGTATCATGAAGAAATCTTTCACTGTGAGGGTGGTGAGACACTGGAACAGGTTGCCCGGAGAAGTTCCATCCCTGGGCTCCATCCCTGGAGGTGTTCAAGGCCAGGCTAGATGGGGCTTTGA
The DNA here is from genome assembly GCA_004320125.1 of Scolopax mira. NCBI lineage: Eukaryota > Metazoa > Chordata > Aves > Charadriiformes > Scolopacidae > Scolopax > Scolopax mira. The sequence continues at coordinate 5,222 of BJBW01003176.1, read as the reverse complement.
GCAACCTGGTCTGACGGAAGATGTCCCTGCCCATGGCAGGGCAGTTGGATCTCAATGATCTTTATGGTTCCTTCCAACCCAAACCATTCTTTCATTTAAGAAAGGGCAGGAAAAAAAAAAAAAAAAACAAAACAGAGTAATTGCAGCTGGAGAGAGGAGTGAAAACATGTGAGAGGAGCAACTCTGCAGCCAACAAGGTCAGTGAAGAAGGAGGGGAAGGAGGTGCTCCAGGCACCAGAGCAGAGATTCCCTTGCAGCCCATGGTGAAGACCATGGTGAGGCAGGCTGTCCCCCCACAGCCCATGGAAGTTAATGATGGAGCAGATATCCACCTGCAGCCTGGGGAGGAACCCACATGAGAACAGATACCTGAAGGAGGCTGTCACCCTGTGAGCATCCCACAGGACCTGTGGCCCCATAGAGAGAGGAGCCCATGCTAGAGCGGGTTTGCTAGCAGGACTTGTGACCTTGTAGGGATCCCAAGCTGGAGCTTGCTCCCTCCCTCCCTGTGAAAGGGACTTTTCTGCTGGAGCAGTTTGTGAAGAGCTGCTCGCCGTAGAAAGGACTTGGGGTGGAGAAGTTTGTGCAGAACTGTCTCCCGTGGGACACCACAGTGGTGCAGGGGAAAAGTGTGAGGAGGAAGGAGTAGCAGGAACAATGTGTGATGAAGTGACTGTAACCCCCATTCCCTGTCCCCCTGCTCTGCTTGTGGGGAGGTAGAGAAATGGGGAGTGAAGTTAAACCCAGGGGGGAGGTGTTTTAAGATTTAGGTTTTATTTCTCATTGTCCTACTCTGATTCGATTAGTAATAAATTAAACTAATTTCCCCAAGTTGAGTCTGTTTTGCCTGTGATGGCAATCAGTGAGCGACCTCTCCCTGTCCTTATCTTGACCCACGAGCCTTTGGTTATATTTTCTCCACCTGGCTCAGTTGAGGAGGGTTGATAGAGTGGCTTTGGTGAGCACCAGGTGTCCAGCCAGGGTCAACCCACCACAGCAGTCATGTGTAGGACGCGGCCTAATGTCTCTAAATAAATTATTGATCCAGATAAACAAGACCCTGTATCCACCAGGCAACTTCTTAGTGCACGTGGGATTTTCTCCTCATCTGTCCCATCTTCTAGAACTTAAAAATAACAAAGTTTTAACATCGGGTTTCTCCAGAGCAAGTGGTGTGAGCTGGAGGAGTAGAATTTGTTGCTCTTTTGGCATCCACAGTAGTCAGAGGCTGCAAAAAGTGCATTCACTGTTGCTGCTGAAAAATAAAATACAACTCTGTATTTTGTGTACAGTCTCTGTGTACACACTCGCCTACACTCTGTGAAGAGTTTTCTTTATGGCCAGAAAAGAATTTTTCAAAGTTTCCTTCAAGAACAACACCAAAATCTGTAGTGCTGTGTTGGGACACTCTCACAACTTCAGGCTTTCAGCCTGAGCAGGAAGAAACCCAATGCTACCGTTAAGGAGGCAAAAACAAACATGAAGTTTTTTCTCAGTGGTTAGGAACAAAAAGCTCCACCAGCATCGGTGGAGATGTTACGTTTGTGGCTCATTAGTTTGCAGAAAAATTAGAAAAAAAGAAAAGAAAAGCAGCCCTGCCAGGGATGAAGATGGTGGTGTTGGCCTGGGAGAAGAGCTATGACAACTGCAGACTGGCTGCGACGCTGACACTCCACCAGGATGGTGCTGCTCAATCCTGCTCCTACAGGAATGGTGCTCCTCAACCTTGCTCTCCTATGGAATGGTGCTGCTCAACTCCACTCCACCAGGATGGTGCTGCTCAATCCTGCTCCTACGGGAATGGTGCACCTCAACCCTGCTCTCCTATGGAACAGTGCTATTCAACCCCACTCCACCAGGATGGTGTCCTCCACCTGCTGCTATGGGAATGGTGCTGCTTAACCCGGCTCCTGGGAGGAGTAAGGCTGGGACCACAGCTTTGGGAAAGGAGAACAGTTGTGAAGCGCCTGCAGTAAATGTCGTTTCAACAGCTTAAAAGAGTGAAATTGTATTATAAATTTTTTAGATGGTTTTACTTAGCTTTTAATCCTGAGGCCTAAGTGGGTAACGGCTACAAAGAGAGGAGGAGGGAGGGAGGGAGAGGAAGTGAAGGAGGACCAAAATTAGACCTCGATTTGCACAGCCAACCACACGTGTGTCCGTGTGAGCACATCTGTGGTCTCAGGTTCAAGCTCAAGTTGAACACTCAGGTGAGCTTTGGTCTAAGTCTTTTTTTTTGTTTTTTTTGTTTTTCCTCAGGGCTGGGACCCACAAAGTAGAGTGAAAAACCTTTCAAACTTCACTCCAGCTCATTTTTAAATGAAAAGTCGGGTGTTCCCTTCCTGCCTTTGGAGCAAAAACATTGAAATACAGACAAAAAGGCAATGAACACTCTGCCATGTTTGCATTCCTCTCTATCCTGAAAATATCTTCTGTACTAAAGGACTAATATACTTTGCACTGGGAAATATTCGTGGCTGTCAGTGCTGGGATTTCAGAGCATCTCTAATTATTCCCCTGACTTAAAACTGATATTTTTAAAGAGCGTGGGATCAAGAGTCGCCATCGTAAAATTTTGTTTTGTGAGCTAGAAAAAAGTTATTTTTATGTAGTGTAAGCTGACTTATTTTTTTGTGCTGTAAATAAATATAATTTGTGAATAAATATTCACAGGTAAATGCACATGTACAGGAAGGAAACTGATTATGCATCTGTCAGTATAAACACACAACACATACAGTGAGTATAGAGGGGAAAGTAAATATTGAAAAGGGGTGACCAGAAACTAACACGCAATTCAAAAAGGTATTTCCTCCTCTAATTTTAATGGAGCAACTAGCGCACGAAAATTAACGAGGACCCCTTCCAAATTACTACCTAGAAGTGAAATAATTTTAAGCACAATAGGAAGGGGATTGTTCCTTAAGAAAAAGAACAGTAAACCCAGCAGCAGAGAGGGTTGCTCTCCCTCAGCAGCTCCTTCCCCCCTCCCCCTGTGCAAATTCTCTCGGATTAAAATGGCAGAGGGAGGAGGGGAGTGGCTGGGGACAGTATGTATGTCTGATAGGAGATAACCGCTGCTAGTCAATTTGCACTTTTAATTGCACCGGCCAATAAAAAAAAAAAAAACCAAACCCAAAACAACAAAACACAAACAACAAAAAAACCAAACAACCCACAACTTGCTACAGAAGTTAATTTGAATGAAAATAGAAGACACGCCCCACAAGCTGCTTCCCATGATTTTGTATTGTTTTGTACAGTTCGAGTCGCCAATACAAGCCAGCAGTTTGTATACTTTTATCGCCTATTTTTGCCAGGACACCCCCCCGCCGCCCCGTGTCCCTCCCAAGTCATTCCTCCCCCGAGGCCGATGTCGGGGTTGCCGGGAGCCTCGTGTGACAGGGGAAGGAAAAGTGCTCTCACTTCCCCTTCTGTTTCCGGACCGTTTTTGGGGATCCCTGCCGGGCCACCACGCTGTCCCCGACTCCAAAAGCCTGCTCCTCAGAGGGCGGCCATGCGGGGAGGCCCTCTCTGCCCTGCCCCGGCCTTCGCACGGCCCGCGGGGCTCCCGGGCAGCCCGAGCCCCCCAGCCACGCTGCCCAGGCCGCTTGGGGAGCCAGGACATGCGGGGTGTGGGGCGGGCCCTAAGGGTGTATCCTGACCGGGCAGAAGCCTGAGGAGTTCCTCGAGAGGACTCCGTGGCGATCTACAGCCCAGGGCAAGGGCTTCAGCGGCTCATTGTGACCCTGAGGGACGCCCCGGCCGGCGGCTCTGCCCGTCGGGGCTGCCGGCAGCACCCTGCTTTGGGCTGCGGCCCCGCGGGGACGGAGGCGGGGAGCGCCCGTCCATGCGGTGCCCCCGTTTCCCGGCTGGCTGCTCTCTCTCTCATCCCCTCAGGGCTCCGCTCCCGGGAAGGGGGTACACCCCCGCTCCTACTTCCCCCTCAGCGCCGCTCCCGGCCGGGCCGGGGCGCACCCCCTCCAACTCTCCTCAGGGCACTCCCGGCCCCAAGTCCTCTCGGAGGACTCCTTCCCACCCCGGGCGGAACAGCAGGCCCCCCACCCCGCCGGCGGGGACCGTCCCGACTGGGTCGGGCACAGAGCCAGGGGTCGGCCACCCCCCTTACCGAACCCTACCCGCCCGGGCCCCCGAGCACCAGAGGCTTTGTATGGAATCCCATTCAAACCACGCCGTAACCTTCCGCCACGGTGGTGGTAGGGGTAAAGTAGTCCCCCGCCACCCTTCTCCCAGAGCTGCGTTCACACAGCGGGGCGGCGGACCCCACTGCGAGGTCCACACCGGGGAGTAAGCCGCTGGGGAAAGCGGGGAGGTAGGGAGGGGGAGCGTATGAAGCCGCCTACTCCCACCGGCTCCGCTCCGGCGCAGCTCTCAGAGGAGAGGTATGGGCTGAGGCGTAGAGCTCGCGGAGCCCTCACACGTACGGCCCCAGCGATACGCCTCCACCTAACTCAGCAAACGGAAGACGCCGGGCCGGCGGGATGGACAGGGAGCGGTGACCAATGAGCGGGCGGGCTGGCCTCCCCAAAATATCGGTTTGGCCAATGGGAAGGGGGGTAGGGGGCGGGGCCGGTCTGAGGCGAGAGCGAGCAGCGAAGCGCAGGTTGAACGGAGTCCCAGCGCAGGGCTGGGATGAGCCTCAAACTTCGGGGCGATCGCGGCGGGGGATGTAGCAGCAGCAGCACCGGCCCGCCCCGGCTCCCGCCCGCCCTCGGCGCCTCCTCCCTCAGTTTTTAAACTCTGATCTCCCCCCCCCCCCTTCTTTTCCACACCTC
>BJBW01003175.1:320322-633483 GCA_004320125.1 Scolopax mira | reverse complement strand
ATTCATATTCCTCCCTAACATACAGGGCCACCCCTCCTCTCCTTTTCCAAATCCACATTCCTCAGGGGACTGGTAACCCCTTTCCCTCATTCTCAAAAATGGAACTCCAAAGGCAACACATCTCTCGGCTTGACAAGGAGTGGTTACGACAAGATGAGAAAACAAGCTTGTCACTTGTCCCTTCTGCAACACAGTGTTTGCTCATCAACCAGTTAACCTACAACTGGTGTTTATTTCTGATGACAGCATTATCTAAGAGATAAGGTGCTAGCATGTGACTCCGGAGACATGGGTTCTATTTCTGATTCTGGCATCAAGCATCGTGTGACACAGGCGACATCACTTCCCTTCTCTGCCTGGGTTTGCTTTAACCCTTTTTGTCCATTAAGAAATAAATTGTAGCAGAGTGAGGAGGGATTAAAGTGTTTGGGATTGTGGCTGTCACTACAACACTCATACTATGTGAAAATACAGCATAGAATATGGGTATACAGAAAAACCAAGATACATGATCTGGTTCCATCATTCATAAGGATGGAACAGATGCAATAAAAGACAATGCAATGACTGTGGGCTTCATCATTAAACTAAGCTGGTGTTGCTTGGTATTTTTTTTTGGATGATTCTCTATGAACAGAGAAATTACTGTTATATATTTCACTAAAGCTTAGATGCTGTGTCATCTTTCCTGTTCCCCTTTTGTCAGGACAAGAAAAATGGTCATAATGTTCTTTCTGTAGTAAAATTTCAAGATACAGCAAAATATGTTTGATGGTTGTGAACTGAGTGACCTCTGAAATACTGCTTTTCTGGCTGACCTTTGTCTTTAAAAAAAGAAAAAAACCAATTCAGTTGTGCCTAAACATCTCAAGTTTGAAGATCAGCATTAGATTGTCATAATCTTTATTTAGTACAGTGTTATGTTGAGTTATTTGTTTAAAGCTGACACTTCCTGACAGTATTAGGTTACATCTTAGGGAGATACTGTTGAGTTGTGTTTGAAGCTGCATCTTGGATTTACTGCAGCTGCTGTAAATATCAGCTAAGAAACCTTCATAAATTATGCTGAAGGCATTTCTCAGTTATATAAGAATTATTCTGGAATGTAAATGGATTTATTCCATCAGATACTTCTAAGCTATTATAAAGCTAGTGAATGTATGGCATTTAAAATTTTATATTTAAGGGTCGTTCCAGTTTACGGTAGTATTAACACATACATGTTGTATTCTGTATAACACACATGCAAAATTGACCTTGCTATTAATGTAGCTGTTACAGTTCTCCTGTAGCCTGGCACAATTTTCAAATGTATAAGAAATGTGGAATGTTTCTAGGTCAGATATTGCACAGCTGGAGAAAGAGGTTACCCAGCTATATGTTATAAATATGCTTTACTCCGAGTACTGCACACAGTCCTCTCAAGGCAGCAACAAGCTCAATATTGCAATGAGCAAACATGGACACTCTAGAATGCAAGAAAACTGCTGTCCTCACTGGTGAAGCCATGAGACAGAACCCTTCACTGTAGCAGAATTGCCTGTACAGCCTTCCCTGTGATTTTGAGGTAGTCTGGCCTGAGTTATGCAAGTAGATTTTACAGGCTTTAAGAACCAATGGAGTTAGGCACGTTCTTTAGCTTAAGCAGGAGTTGTTAGAGTCCAGGCTCGAGCCCAGTGTTCAGTCATTCCCCATGTACAATCCTTAGCTCTGTCATTGTGGGGCTTGAATGAACAGCTCCATTTCTGTGTGCCGTCTCTTTAAAATTCATAGTATTCAGCTGTAGCCCGTTACAGGTAGAAGCACATGTACACGTACTCCAACCGTGCACTTCATTGCTTCCTGGCACTGACTTTCCTTTTGATATTTCCCTCTCAAATGACTCATTTCTGATGAAGGGAAAAGGCAGGAAAGAAAGAGCCTTAGGTCAGCTTTTGAATCTGAAGACATAACTTATCAAGTGGCAACATAAGTCCTCAAAATAAAATCACATATATTCTATCCCAGAGGAACAAGCCAGTTCGATATGGGTGCCCTAAGGCTTGCAGTGGCAGCAGCTCTTCTGCACAGTTCTGGGAAAGACACCTGATGGGGCAAATTATCCAGTTCTGCATGTCACACAAGACTGTAAGCAAATACAGGCATCAGGTAACTGAACTGAATACATTTTGGGCCACCTGGGCATGTGCGAGGAAACCATTTACAAGGCCAAAGACACCCTTGGCCTTGTAGGTGGCAGACATTGTAGGAACTCTGTGATAGTCTAAGTCTTGGTGTAATGAATCCTGCCGGGCCCTCAATTATTAGAAAGAGCAGAGTGAAAATGTATAAGAGATTGGAGCAGTAATAGACACTCCAGTGACATAGTAATGATGGCAACAGCTGGCTGGATGACCAGGAAAACTAAATATACTATAAATCATTTGTCTGCAGGAGTCTGGCTCCAGATATCCTTCTCAGCTTAGTCATTCATATCACTCTTTACGTTCACTCAAATAAAAGCTCTAGTGGAGCTGGCTGTAGTGAATGCATAAGGAATAACCCCCTCTTATAAATATTGTGTACCTTTGGGTCATGTACTTTCCTCAATCTTTGTCCCATCCTTTCCCACTGGCAGTCCTGGGACTTCCAAATATAGGTCAGTCTCTCCTCTTCTATCCCTCCTCTACCTTAAAAAATATGGCCAAACCTCAGTACTTTCTTCCTCCATTGATACAGCAGTGTGACAGAGCAGCATGGATCTTACCAGCCCTTCCTGCCATCAAACCATATTATTTTACTGTAGTAGAGCTCTGTGGAGATTCTGAGCTGCTTCTGCCAAAGCGAATCTCCGCTAAGGGATAAATGAGATTTATGGATTACTTCTGTGATGCATTTCATAGCTGCCCTTACACTGAAGGAGTCCCACTAATCCCAACACAATATAGGGTAAGAATTCAATAATTAACTGTAGAGACACAAAATTTAAAATGTAGAGTCATTACAGAGAAATAACCGCCCTTCAGTACCTAGTTTACAGTAGCAGCTAGCTCCTCCAGCCAAGGCTGAACACGTGGTGGGCAAACATGTCTGTAGTGTCTTGCAGTGTAAGACATCAAGTGGCATAGAAAAAAATGGGAGGAAAATATGACAGTCAATTATATTTATAAAGGGCCTGATCCCAAGCCTGAATTACTGAATCTTTCTATTAACTTTAACACTAGCTTTGGATTAAGGCCAGGTATATTTGCAGTGGCAGTGAATCTATTATTATTATCTTTCTGTCTGTAAAAGCAAACTGTAGGAAAGGGAGAATTCTTACAGTGCAGAATGTACTGAGCTGTCACCTGCTTTTGGCAAAAAAGCTGTAATGTAGTTTTCCTATAATAAAAACAATAATAATTCTTCAGTCATAGCTTTATGATTAAACAACACTGAGGCAAAGCTTTTTTTCTTATTATTTTAATTTGCATAATTCCCAGGCTGCAATGCAGAAAAACCTTTCGAGATATTAACTAGATTATAAAAATGTCATGTCAGATTTGAAAACTGTCACTAACATGAGGGTTTTAATTATGAATAAATCAAAAAAAAAGAGAAACTGCTTTTCCTGTGGCAATAAGATTTTGCATTATGCACAACAACTAAAGCTAAGAAATGTTCAAAGGCTGAAAAGTAAAAGTGAGATAAGAGAATGGATTATTCTGGAAAATAGGCGAAAGTAAAACTGATAAAACATTACTATTCAAATGATATCTTTACAGGAGTCATTACAACAGAATTAATGTTGTTGGAACACAGAGAGAAGCAGTTATAAAGCATTCAAGCCAGTATGCCAGACGTTTATTTCAAGAAATGAATCCTAGCACTTGTAGTAACAGATTAATAACCAGAGATCCAGACAAGGGTGTGCAGGAAATGCATGGGACCTTACACCATGAGGCACATATGCACAACTTAGCAGTGAAGAACATCTGTATATTTGGCAGCAATGGATTACCTGAGTGCTGTGAAGGATACTCTGATTTCACTGTGAGGCTGCTCACATATTTCAGTTAATTCCTGGGCTCTAATGTGTGTATCTGGCTCTGTCCCCGAATGCCTGTCTTCCTTTAGAGTTAACAGATGTCATAGCTTTCCTAAACATTTATCTACTGAGTTGGACCATGGGCTGCCTCCAGCCTCCTTTCCCTCAAGAATGTACTCATAGCAAAGGTCTACACAACATGGCAAGAAAAGTTACTTCTACCCCTAATTGCATTGTGGCTTGATTTATCCAAAAGTAAAATGCACTAGAATACTTGGCAGTCCTCTGGAGATATTGTGGAGACACAGACTACGTTGGGAAAACATATTATGTGATGGGGGAGCCCATAAATGCATTTACAGAGGTAACCACATAGCAACTGGGATCTGGAAGCAGTTTAGCTCCATGTACACAAGCTTGGCAGCCCAGTGTCAGCACTGCATAGGCATGACAACCTCACATGCACAACAGCATGCCACACACCTGACAATGTTGCTCTTCAACACATGGTCTTCCTTGCTTAGATTATGACCAACCTAGAGAGGACTGCATCACGCCCTATTGCACAATGTAGACAGACTGCAAGGGACAACTACAAGTACTTGCCTGCCAGTGAGTATGTTTCAGCTGCTTAACCACAGCTTTTGCTGATGCATCTTCCCTGACACTGGTTTCTCTTGATGCCAAATTAAGCATCTCCTGTGCTGCTGCTACCATTTCCACCATAGTGTGGATAAAAACCCTGGTGAACATATAAGGCTCTTTGGAAGACTGCTTAACTCCAAGTAACACCATTGTTCAGCTGCCCTGATAAGCAGGGTGGAACACTTCTGCATCTAAATTAGATAAAATCTGTATTCTTTATGGAGGCAGGGAAGATTTGCAGTTCTTGAGATATCCTAAAGATGATTAATGTAAAGCCTCCAAATAAATAAAATCATTACCACCATCTAGTCTCCTGACAAAGATTTTTCAACATAGGAGACTAAGCATTAGCAACCCCACATTTAGGTAGGAACTGGAGTATCTGCTGAAGTGGTATTTCATGTTTAAACAGACTTAAATTTACCAGATCTAATGGATAACAATATTTCAAAAAGAGACTTAATCTATTTCATTACATTTTATATTACTTGTTTAATAAATCATATTCCACTAGAAACCCAATCTAAGATGAATTTAACAGACTTTATAAATGATAAGTCAATATCAACTTCGTCATAAATCCATTTTTACTTTGGATCCTGGCCTGCTGGGTACTTTTGTATTGCTTTCTTGCAAATTATCCATAATTCATAATTAACTTTGACTAAAAAATGTGACAATGCCTTTTCTTTTGTCAAGTGTGGGATTTTTCCCTTCATTTTTTTAGCAAAGAAAAAATAATACTACTTTAATTATGGGGTTAGATAATGCCTGGGATTGACTTTTTTGTGTTGCCTGGGATGGTTTGAAATCTGTCTAGCAGTAAGAACAGGATTAAAAATACACACTGGCAAAAATAATGCATGGAGAAACAGGCTTAATGCTTGTCAGTGGTTCAGGGAGCTGCAGGGGGAATTAATTTTCCTTAATGCAGACAAAAATAGTGGTTTCAGTTCTCTTACTACTCACATATTGGCTTTTGCAGATATTTACAGCAAACTTCAACATTTCCATGTTAGCAAGAGATGAGCTTGAGGTAGAGAAGGTTTGTTGTACAGCTAAGACCATTGACTGGAAACATTCCATCTATTTGTAGGACCTGAGGGTGCCACTTTCTAAGAAAGCCAAAAAACAGATGGGCCCTGAAAATAGTCTGATTATTGCAAAACATGATCTTTTGGAATAATCATGAGATTTCAGTGTGAGTGTGGAGGATGTCTCAAGGTTACAGTTTGGATGGGAACAACTGCAAACTTGTCTGTAAATGGAAGGAAGTCAGGTAAACAGACTGGATACAGTCTTCAATTATGTGTTGTACAGGACTGTGGAATGGGAAAGAGGATGTAAATGCAACATATGGGAACCTATTTTAGCCTCAGAAACATGACTTAACATCTGCTGACTTTTGTATGGCTTTCTTTTCTCAAATTAATAATTTACAACATCCAGTCTAGAAGATAGGACAGTGCATCCTGCTGCTTATGAACAACTCCCTCTGATACGAATGTCACCTGTGAGACCTGCACTACTGAAGTCTCGTCTCACTTGGTTCCACTCTGACATGCAACCTTGGAATCCTACTTTCAGCTGAAATCAACCTCTGTTGGCCCATCCATAGCTATACATTAACAAGACAATTTACAAGGTACACAGTTTTGGCTGATGCAGAGAATTCTGAAGCAGTCATTCTGATAAATTCTTTCAATTGTGCTAGGTGCAGGAGACTACAGTCTATAGAAATTTACTACATATCTCTCCACTGCCTCAGGTAAGATTAAATGAAAGGAGCAAGCAGCAATCCCATGTAAAGAAGCCATTTATCATAGGACAAAGTCTCAAAAGTCAAGCAAGAGCTAAATGTTCACTTCTAGTCATACCACACAATTTGAGGAAAAAGCTGACTTCTTTGCTAATAAAGAATATTCAGTAACTTCAGAGAAAATTACCACATCTGAACACCTATTCAAAAGAAAGCAGAATCTGGTCTAGGAAGCAAGTCAATTCTTCCCACAAGCAAAAGAGCACGACAGAGATGTTACTCCATGGCAGACCTCACAATCAAACTGCAGTTGTTTTTAGTAAGTTCAAAACTGAAGTTAAAACAATGAAAAGAAAGCAAAGAAAAGCAGAAATACAGTATCATAGAATCACAGAATGATATGGGGTTGGAAGGGACCTCTGGAGATCATCTAGTCCAACCCTCCTGCCAGAGCAGATCCACCAACGTTGCACAGGAACGTGTCCAGGCAGGATTTGAAATTCTCCAGAGACGGGGACTCCATCACCTCTCGGGGCAGCCTGTTCCAGTGCTCTGCCACTCTCAAAGTAGTAAGTAGGTGGAGTAGATGCAAAAGTAACCCAAGCTGGAAGCTGCAATACCCTGCTGCATGTTGCAGTCATTTTCCTATATATCACGTTGGGAATAAAATGTGAGTGATCTCATTCCTATTCAGAAGGCAGGGTACTTGCTGAGAAATGTCAAGTATGGCAGTTCAGAACATCTTGGTTCCTTTTAGATTCAATGATCAGGGTTCCTTCTTCTAGCTTGTTCTGCTCTACCATTCGGCACCTACAAAGATAGTTTTGAACCAAACCACCTGTGACTTGATTTCTCATTGTCCTGGACATGGAAAAAGTTCTTTGATGGTGAAGGATTTTATAAACTCTTTGATGCTCTTATGAGGTAGCAGCCAAGAGCACTTATCAGTGCAGAGATAAGAGAGTCCATATTACATTTTCTGACTTCTTTCTTGTGTCTTTTGTTTGAAAAGCAAAATTGTATCTGTTTTTCTCTTTGCAGGTACTCCAGTTGAAAATAGAGTACGGTGAGGTTTTCTTGCCTTATTATCCTATTTGGCCACACGTATCAGATCACAGCCTGGAAAAGATTCTCTGTGGAGGTCTTCTGGAGGGAGTCATAGATGAATTGCAGAGGAAAGAAGCAGGTAGCTTTAGAGAGAGTGGAACTGTTGTGTGCTCTCTTGACTTGGGCAATGATGTGTTTTGAGTCTTTTTCACTGTTTTCCCATATCTGATCACTAATGCTGTTTGGAAAGAGCTCTTTTCTTTCCCATTAATCATCTCTGGCACATCACTGGCAGTTTTCTCTTTTTTCCCCATGTTCAAGTTTAGCCTTATCCTGTGGCAAAAAAGCATGCACTGTGTCTTTCAATCATAGATCTGAAAATGTATGGAAGATGTACAGCTTTGATTTCTTAATCTGTTTACTCAAGAAATGTTCTGGTATTTCAGCTTCACATCCTGCCTGATAAATACATTGCAAGCACATCATCAGTCACTTTCTAGCTTTTTTCCGCAAATTCTTTACTTTTCCAATAGGTAAATGAGGGATGATTTGGCTGAGGTCAAAGTTGACACTGTCACTTAGCTCCCAGGTGCTCTGTGAGAGCATGGAGTACTTGCTGGGACCTTGATGAAGTCTGCATGGGCTTTTAGGTGCTGATTGTTTTTTCCTGTTTGAACTGGATATGGAAACACTTGGCAGTAACTGTACGTGCTCCTTTGCTCAAGGCTTGTATTATCTAGTGGTTAAAGCAGCTTTTAATCCCTGGTGAAAATTACCCCAAAATGCAGGACTTCAAAACTGTACTCTTGTTCAGTTGCAAGTTAGGAAAATAACTTACCTTGGCTAAGTATCACTCCAGTCTTTGATGGAGTGCTATATGTTCCTTGGTGTTGTAGTCAGACACCAAGAAAAACAGTATCTTTCTAAGCAAACAAATAAATACAGAACTAGCTCTAAGAACAGGCAAAATGGATGCCTGCTTATCTTAGTAGAAAGTCAAGGCTGAGGAAGGAAAGGAAAATACATCCAAAAAGGTGCAACATTGCTTGATCAGAAGGGATATTTGTTTCCTGATAGAGCTGGTGACAGTGATGGATTTAATTTTTGTAGTAATTTCCTGGGAAGTTTGGAAGGAAGCATGGACAGGGGCCAAGAGTCAACAATCATTCCCTATAGACTAGGGACTGGATAAATTAGCAAAAAAAATTGTCTGTGCTGTTTTGTTTAAAGTCCTATGATTGGGTTAAAATTCACTGTTAGGCTAAGAATGATAGCCAGGTCTATGTCCATTAGGAGTTGCATTTGAGTACCAGTTTAACTGGCCAAATTTTGTTTTAGGCTCCTGCTGCCCACATGCAAGATTACAGCAAGATTTCTCATGGAGAGTTGTGTACACAGATGGGCAGGCCATTTCAGTTGTTGATCTTCTCAATTCTCAAACCTAAAAAAGGGTATTTTCAGAAACAGATATTTCCAAATTCCCCAGGGAGATTCAGAGAATGTGCTTCTCATTCCAGACACCTTTGAACAGAGCTTCAAAACCAAATTACTAAACCCTTTTCAATTTCAGAAAAATGTTTAGTTCAGATTCTCAGCCAAAACCTCTGAGGTGTTATTTTGTATACCTGTCACTTTTCAGGCTCACTTTGAATGTCATATTTAAAAAGAAGCCTCATGTAGATTTGGGCCTGCTGCCATTCTCCATGCAGAATTCACAATGATTTGAGAAGCAGGCCCAGTAGAAAGCTACCAGAGAGAGTCTCTATAGTTTTAATGTGTGACAGGAAAGCTTTTTTTTTGCTTTTTGGAAAAAGACAAAATTCTACAGATAAAAAGTGAAAATGTTCTGCATGATAACATAAACAATTGATTTTGCCAACTTTTCAGCAGCTGCAGTGGTGAGAAACATTTTATCAACAAGCAGAATAAGCTTCTTTTGAGAACTTTGCCATTTAATAATTTCTAAGTCAGAAAAGTAGAGGAAAGGTAGGGAAGAGATGTGATAGGCCAACACAAGTGCTGACCTCATGCTACGGTAATTCTAATGCAGGGAAGCTTTAGAGCCTTTCTCTTTCATTAATATAAATCAAAATCCACTGAATGAATTCAGCTGTGCTTGTGGATTTGATTATTTTTTAGCCGAATAAGCAGAGAACGAGTGATTAAATTCATCACTGATTTTCAGATACACAGCTTTCCTTCTGCATTATCCTTCACTAATCAAACTTACTTAGCTTATGGTATCAGGGAAATCAAAAGGAATTAAAAAAAGGAAAAACAAAAATAAAAAACCAACCAAGCAAAAAAAACCCCAAAAAGATAAGAAGAATGGCTGTCAAGCTGCTGGAGCGAGGTGGTGGTTGTAACTATGATACTGCTCACTTGGGCTTTTGTGTCCCTTTTCTGCAAATGTTGTTGGTTTTACTATTTCAAGCTAACTCCTGCTCTTCCTGGATTCTGCTGTCTTTAATAGAAGCAACACTGAGCCTTGAGGTTTTTTTAACAAAACAGCCTTTGTTTACGAGTGTCTCAGATATGTTGAGAGAATGATCCTGGAAGGGAAAATCTGCTGTGTTTCTAAAGTACAGGAATGGGTACTTTAGACAACCCTCAGCTGCCACGTGTAAAATGGGGATATTAATAATAATTTCTTTTCTCCTGTCTTTGTATGTTCAGATAGAAAACTCATGAGAATACAGTTGTCTGTTATTTTCCCCCTGGGCAGTGAGACTCATCTTGGTTAGGGTTAAGTATGCTATGACTGTATAAAGAAATACCTATCTTATGGTTATGTCAGTGGTGACTATTACCTTGGCAAGGACCTTCAGAAATGCACTGTTTTCAATTTGCCTGTGCTCAAACCAAACTATTGAATTCTACCAGTGACTTTGAGGGCGTACAAATTACTTTAATGGGAGGAAAATTAGGGCAGCTAATTAGGGCAGAAACACATTTAGAAACCCCACCAATAATGAGATACCACATAAGCCATCTACTGAGGTACCAAACTGGACTTTACTGGTTTGTGTTTTATGCATGCAAACACCGTGCCCAGAGGTGGGTTTGCCTTTGTTCTAGAATTGCAAATCCATTATGGATACTGCATGATTAGAGGCAGTAGCATGAATACAGCCTATGGTAGCTGAATAGGTTCTATTGGAGCTAATGGGCATCAGATTTGAGTAACATCTGTAAGATTTGGCTCCATTGTTTGTATTGTTATTAATTTGCTGTCGTGTACAGTAATCAGTTTTTCATCTTTAGAGTTTTTTGGTGTCTTGCCATGTCAGCTGACACAGGATTGATTCAGGAAAGGACATTTCAGTTATTTCTCTCTGACAGCTCAAGAATCTGGCATTTCTGACATGAGTGAAGGATAAGAAAAAATGAGAAAGTCTACGCTTTTATTCACAATATGTTACAAGCAGCAAATGGCAGATAAATTGACATACATTAAATTCCACAGTTAATCATATTTCTGGCCCTGTGCTCAGTTGTGAAGTGATGAAACAATTGAGGGTAAAGGTGAGACATGTATTAAATGAACTGGCATATTTTACATATCAGGATAAGTCTCACACATTTACCATTGTGATACAGGGGATATAGGAGCTGTATTCCAGGATTGTCTTGGCAGAAAAAGATTATCTGATCCTAACCTGGATAATTCTAATCAGGGTGGAATGTGAATGGCATAGGCCTACACAAAACTACACAGGGTCAAGTGTTTTCAGAAGAGATTAAGGAAATCCCAGTGTCATAGACTTCTCTGAAAACTCCAGCCTGAGTAGCATGCATTCGTAATGCTTGGTAACAGTTTGCTGCCTGTGATCCGAAAAGAACAGACTGATGTTTCAGAGATGATTTCTTATCAGTGTTATCATCTCCTAGCATTCAGGGAAACAGGATCCACTTGCTAAGCAGGTCATGTATTTAAGAGATGGTTTCTTCTGTAGTCATGAAACATCTGCTTAAGCACATATGTCCCTTAGCCAGAGGCTAGAGGACGGTTTACAATTCCAGTTGTGAGCATAAATATAGTTCTGAATAGCATCTGGACCATCAAACTAAATTTAAAATACTGAATTGCAGACATTTAGGGGAAAGGTAGCTTGACTAATGCTCAATAATCACCAATTTCAGATGAAACTCATGAAGAAAAACAAGACGAGAGGGAGATTATGGACTAATTCTCAATTTTAAAATAAATTTCAAGAGCATAGAATCTGGCAAACGAATTCTGTTAGTGACTGAAATTGAAACAGAACTAAAATTTGCTTATGAAATGCAAATTCTAGCTTCATCCTCTTCCCACATCAATGTAACTCTCTGTCCTAAAGCTGGAGTCTTCCAAGGGGAGCAAACAGCAATGAAAGAAAACTTAAGAAAAAGGTTTATCTCTTTTTCCCAAAATCATGAACCCTGGTTTTCAAAAAAAAGAAGACAAACATGATAGCTTTAGGACAGAGGTAGGAGAGGTTAAATTAAGCTAATTTGATATCTGATTAAAAGATATTTTTTTTAAAAAAGAGAAGTCATAATGAGAAGATTCAACTTCTTTCCCAGAAGAACTGTAAGTGGAATTAGCAGATTTTTTTTTCTTTTTGATCTTTAGATGTGAATATAAGTATTACAGAAAAGTAGAACCACCCATATATCATGGTGATGACATCACCAAGACAGATAAATATAAGAAAACTCCTTGTATGTGAAAGCTTGCCCCCAGCAATTTCAGAGAAAAACTCCAATTAAAACTGCAAAGGAAGGGAAGGGAAAGATTTCACCTCAAATAATTTTTAAGCACAAAAAGTCTTAATAGTGCAATTAAAAGAAAGGTATCCTACTACCTACCCACAGCTCAATCATCTTCTTACACAAAGATGGACTTTTTAAAGATGTAAGATATCCTTGAGGAACTTACTAATGCTGAGATGCTTACATTTAAGCATGACTAATTTCACTAAAATTGTTGGTACGAATAATCCGCTTTAAATTTAACGTGTGCTTTAGTTCTGTGCACGCTGGTGTCATAAATTGCAGTGCTGCAAGGCACAAGCACAGCAGTTATTCCCTAAGTTTTAGTAGGACCATCCCCCATGAGCCCATTATTACCTTACTCTTGATGAACAAGACATTCAATAGAAAATCTCTTAATAGTCACAGTCAACTAGATCAACCTCTAGCATCTTTCATTGCAGAACTTTCTACAGCCTTAAATATTGTGTCAAAAAGCTTTGTTTAAACCAGGTAGGAGGCAGTGAAATCCCAAAGATTTTACATGAGGATAAGAAACTTAGAACTCATTGCTCTGAAGGACCATGAATAAGATTGCCTTCAAGCAGCTCTTCCTAAATTGTGGGCTATATTCTCTTGCAGCTATAAGTCCCTGTGTTGAATGTGAAGTAAATAAAATGCTTATTAACATACCAATATGCCACTCTGGTATTTTCTCTGAACATTTGGGAAACCCGTGGAGGAGTTTCTAAAATCTCATTATATTAAAGAAAAAGTTATTTTAGTTGCAAGATGTGAATTATATGGATGAGTGAGCATCAGTAAACAAGCTTATTTTAAACTGATACCTTGGAAAACCTATTTCTAAAAGCAATTAGTGATGAATTACTTTTAGCACTTGGAAAGGTCATTAAACTGTGTTCCCTACATTAGCAATTACAAAGAAAATTTACAGCTCAAAGATGGGAATGGGAATCTATGAAGTTTTTTCCAGCCAAGGAAACATATTGGGCAATGCAAATTGTAGGCTTGGAAACAAACGGCATCCCCTCATTCTGTGCATATGGGAAGGAAGTCCAAAGGGGCCAAAAGTACATAAAACAGCAAAGCCTTTCAAATCTTCCAACAGCTCTCAAGCATCACGTTCATCTTAAAAATATTTCAGGATTCCAAATTGACCAAAAATTGAGGTCAATATTTTTTGTGCCACTCTAGCAGTTCAAAGACTTATCCATTCGCACTCCTTGTAAACACTGCTCTATCAAACTCTTTCCTCACCACCTTGCCACTGTTATGCCAGAGAAGAGAAAAAATGGGGAGCCCAAGAAATAAGTATAATAGATCTACTGTCAAGACTGTATTTGAGGCGATCAATCTGTAAAACGACCTAGGAAGGGTTCCTAGGAAACTTCAGCATGTTTTATCTGCTGTGGTTGGATACTAATATACAATTTACAGAATTCAAAAGTGAAGCAAGGACCTAGTTGGAAACGTATTTATTTTTTTACATCATGTTCAAATTGGACTGTACGTTATGATTGTCTGAAGTAAGAGATGCTCTCTGGGTACAAGATTTGTCAGATGCAGAAGAAACAACTTCACTAATGTGGACTGTGAATTAACAATGTGGATTAAAATATTAAAAGACTATTCGGAATAAAGAGGACAGTTGTGGTTGAAACAGGGGTTGAAACAGCTTGTGTTCTGGACTCAGGCTTCTACTTTGTCTTCCCTCAGACTCCATCTGTGATTTTGCTACCAATGTGAAGACGTACAGGAACTTCATTTCCTCGTGGATCATACCAAGGTAATGACACCTTTTAGCACCCTCCCTCTGTTTAGACTGACACTAGAAATCATGTCCCCGGTGAAATTAGCTCATCATTTAATCTTCCATAAGGTGTTTTTACCAAAATGCAAATAATGCAGGCTGCCCTGGTGATGTAGAGAAAGGTGGAAGAATTTTACCTGAAGAACCTAGTACTTGGTGGCTTTGTACCACTACAGATCACAGAAGACTTATCTGAAATACAGATAAAAGTACAAATTAAACCAGAGGCTCTGCCCAGCCAAGGTTTTCATGTGTGTATCCTGCATGTCAGTTTCTGATGGAGAGGAAAAAATTAAGCTATCTGTTTTCCCTAAAAGAAGAAGCAATGCAGATGCTCTCCTGATAATCATGATGTTCAAGTAAAAAAAATGGATTAATAAACCTGTAATTACTGCAAGCCATCCTCTTTTTTTTTCTGCTTGGTGACAGGCAAATCCCATTCCATATTAAGTGCAGAAGACTTCATGTCTCATTTCAATAGGATTTGCTTCCAGTAATCACTGGGTTCAGTTTAAAAGAAATTAGTTATTTGAAATAAAATTAGGTAAAGAGGAGAGGCAGAACTAAAAGATTAGGTAGATAGTTACAAGACCAGATATCTATCTAAAGTCATGTTTCCATCCAGTAAAATAGATAATAATGTCAAAGGATTTTCTCAGCTGACCATTCATCAGAGCAGTGTGTGTAAAGTTCTCATTACTTTAAATGTTTGACTTCAATTGTCAAAGAGAGAGAAGTAATTATTTTTCAAAGCTCTTCCATGTATGTAAACAACTTGATGTCTAATTTTGTTGGTGTCTGTACCTTTGACACTTACTCTTAAAAGAGACAAATTGGACAGCTTTTCTTTAGGTAAAACACACATATAAATCAGTGCATTGGAAGCACAGGGACAGGAGAAGAAATGAAATTGAGATCCTTTGGGCTACAGAATATATGAATTCCTTTTAATGAGATTTTGATTACAAGCAGCAGTGCCTTGGAGCAAAAACTACAGCAATAATCTCTAATGTATTATTTTGGAGGAGAAATTTAAACATTATAATGTTAATCCAATGAATGTACATTTAGTCTGGCTAATGATGAAACACTGTATATTACATAGTGCTAACCAACTAAGATGAGGAAAGATGTCTTTTATGGGATTATGTAAAAAGAGATCAGTTTCATCAAGAATGCAGTTACTCGCTTGGAAACCTTCCCATTTACTGAGTCTCAGGAATCATGAGGGATCAAAACCAGATATAATGAGATCATTTCCCCCAAGTAAAAATGCAGTGTGTGATTAGCCATTATTGACTATTAAACAAGATGAAAAGATTTCAATCCCACATCCATATCCTCTCACATGGTGAAATCTGGCTATAGAAAGAGGCCCATAAACATAATCTTTTTGATTGGAGGATCCGAGTTCTTTCATTATGGAGACATACTGTAAAGGGAAAAATGGCGGCATTATACATTACTGATAGCTTTTCCTGA
Source organism: Scolopax mira (assembly GCA_004320125.1). Taxonomy (NCBI): domain Eukaryota; kingdom Metazoa; phylum Chordata; class Aves; order Charadriiformes; family Scolopacidae; genus Scolopax; species Scolopax mira. The sequence goes on along the minus strand of BJBW01003175.1, from coordinate 617,979 downwards.
GAGGAATGCAAAACTTCCAAAACAAACCACAAAATGGATAAATTCACTCCACTGTGCTTCAGTATTAGTTCAAATGTCACAAATTTCAAAGTTTATCAAACCATTTCTGTAAGTTGGAGTATAAACAGCCTGAGCTGCCTTTCCTGGACTTTTATGTTGCATTTTCCATTTGGCTCCAGTTGAAAGCTGGTGATTTGGAATGTTCTGGTCGGAATGTGTTTACATGAACAGAATCAAAATAAGCACCACAGTCGTGGGCTGTAAAGTTGTGTGGTGAAAAATCTTGCAGAGACCGAAGGAATGCTCACCTGAACGTACAGAGATCTTTGAGGATTTTGCTGACCTGAAGCTCCAAACTCACATCCTCTTCTAAGAGGTCCCAATACAAATCTCAAAGCTATACTCAAAACATCCAATGCTAGCAGCATCCTCAAATAATGAAAGTCTCAGCACTCCTGAAATCCAATTCCTTTATTTAGTTAATTTGTCTGTTTCTTCATCCTGTTTCCCCTCAGCAGTAGGGGAGGTAGCAAGTGCTATTAGTTCCTGCACATCCCAGCAGAGTATGAATTACGAGAGTGTTTTTCTCTGCCATCCAGAAAAGAGGATAAAGGATCCAAAGCTCTGGACTGTGCCTTGCAAGGAGGCAGTCTGTGGTTAGCTTGTGTTTTTTTACAACCCTCTAAAGCTGAATTAAGTGAATAGAGGAGAAAACTGCACATCTGCCACAACACAGTAGAATGAGTTGCCGTCTGTTGTACCTGCAGAGCTAAGAAATCTGAGCAAAAAGAGCAGTCCCTAGACAAAAGCTGGAACAAGCTACGATCTGTCTGGGAATCCTGGGTAGGTGTTTGATAGCCTGATCTTCTCTCCTTTGTATATAGTTTCCCCTGACATGGGAAAAGGAATAGCTTCCCCACCAGTGGCTAAAGCAATTACTCCACAGGCTAGTGACTTTGGAAATATATTTTATGCTTTTCTGATTTATTTTAATAGGGTTTAACTGTTGGAAATGAGGGGAGATAACATGTGCCTGTCAGAATACTCAATGGAATACCAGTGAGCTCTCATGTTCCTTGGTGGAAACCCAGCAGTGTAGAAACTGTCAATGCTGCAGACCTGCTGTTTGAAACTCACTGCTCTGTTTATCCAGTGGATCACATAAAGCCACTGCAGAGGCTAAGATATGGAGCCTGAGTTTCATACAAGACTCCATCTGCATTCTACAGCTTGAAGTCTAGAGCAAACCTATTCTGACATGGCTGAATGAAAATCAGTATCGCTTCTGCATGAAGATGCACACAGAAATGTACTAAAAAACACTCCTGTGCCTCTGGAAAAAAAATGTAAGGGAAAAACAAAAAAGCTATTATTATGTAGACAGTGGATGCAGTGGGAAGAAGAGGAATGCTGTGTGGAGCAGATGGCACAGGAGGCAGCCAGCCGGCAGCCAGCGCAGCACAACTGGCTTGGAGTAACCTTTGTGTGGTTCTGCCAGACACAGGGTGTCTCCACGCAGGGAAACGCAGCTTCAGCTCCACAGCAGAGCCAAGGTGTTACACCCCAGGCAGGAACTGAGCTCCTTCAAACACTCACTGGTTTAGTGCATGAGGAAAACACAAAGAATCTTCATAACTAGGCTCGCTGATGGAAACCACAATGTGCACAAGCCTTTTATGTGAAAGAGAAATCTTCCACTTTATGGAACTTCCTGGTCAATGGGCTATAGCAAGAGGGAGTTCCCTTTTCTTTCAGTAGAGTAAAGAATTACCAAGGGCTGGGTAGCAGGCTCCCCTCAGCAGCTCGGGAAGGGTGCAGCACAGGCCTAGCCATGCCCTGAGTGGGTAAAAAAACTGTCTAAAAGACAGAACCCAGAGGGTTGTGATTAGGGGCACAGAATCCAGCTGGAAGTCTGTAACTGGGTCCAGTCCTCATCAATGATCTGGATGAAGGATGGAATGTACCCTCAGCAAGTTTGCTGATGACACAAAACTAGGAGGGCTGGCTGACACCCCAGAAGGCTGTGCAGCCATCTAACAAGACCTCGACAGGCTGAGGAGTTGGGCAGAGAGAAACCTAATGAAATTTAACAAGGACAAGTGTAGGGGGCTCACCTGCTGGAGAGCAGCTCTGAGGAAAAAGACCTGGGAGTTGTGGACAATGGGGTGACCATGAGCCAGCAATATGCCCTTGCGGCCAAGAAGGCCAATGGCATCCTGGGGTGCATCAAGAAGAGCGTGGCCAGAAGATTGAGAGAGCTCATCCTGCCCCTCTACTCTGCCCTGGTGAGGCTCCACCTCACCATTGTTCTAGGGCTCCCTAGTTCAAGGACAGGGAACTGCTGGAGAGGGTACAACAAAGGGCCATAAAGATGATTAAGGGCCTAGAGCATCTCTCCTATGAGGAGAGACTGACGGACTTGGGTCTTTTTAGTCCCGAGAAGAGAAGACTTAAGGGGGATCTGATCAATGCATACAAATACTTAAAAGGAGGACGTCAGGAGGACGGGGCTGGTCTTTTCTCGGTGATACCCAGTGGCAGGACAAGAGAAAATGAGCACAAACTTGAGTATAAGAAGCTCCACCTAAACATGAGGAGGAACTTCTTTACTGTGAGATTGATAGAGCACTGGAACAGGCTGCCCAGAGAGGTGGTGGAGACTCCTTCTCTAGAGACATTCAAAACTCACCTGGACAAGTTCCTGTGTCAACCTGTTCAACCAACCCACCTGCTCTGGGTGGACCCACTCTGGTAGTGGGTTGGACTAGATGATCTCCAGAGGCCCCTTCCAACCCAAAGTGCTTCTATGAGGGGCAAGGGAGAGTGGGAGTGAACCAATCAGGGAACACCTCAGCCCCCTGCCTGCGCTGGATTGGCTGGGCCTGGCTGAGGTGAGGCTACAAAATGGTGGCAGAGAGGGCTTGGCTCTTGCTGCAGGAGCTGCTCTCTGTGGGCCTTTTGACTTGGCTGGCCAAGCGCCTGGGACTAGGTAAGGATGACTGTGTGTGCATTTTCCTGCCCTTTGATTAAGGTGTGCAATGGCTTAGTACCCACTGGCTGAGTAGGTGCTGAGGGTGACAACTAAGGGCTTTGGGCTCGTGCTGAGCCGCCATTTGCTATTGCTTGGCTGGAGCCAAGGTCAAGGTTTGTAACCTCTGGGTTCAGAGTGAGGTCTTTGTGGCCCCGCTGGGCTGAATGCCATTTGTGGTAGGAGAGGACCTAGTAACTCCTGATGGGTTTAGGTGTCTTTTGCAGCCTATTGAGTGGGTGTTGATGGAGAACCCCACATTAAACAGTGTAAATAAATTCTGGGGAAGGTGCCTGCTACCTTTACTTGTCAGGGTCCCTGCTTTCCCTGAAGAGGTATGTTTTGCTGTGGTTGTAGGCTTTTGTTTGTTTGTGACTCTGATGGGTATCTTTTTTACTACTTTTCTGGATGTTGCTGTTAATTCTATAGAAATCATTTTGCATTGCTTTCTGTGAGCTCTTTTAGCCTATTTGCTGTGAACTTTTAGCATAAGCAGTTGGTTTTATTTGGAATAACCCTTAAATGCTATGGGTCACACCTGCTAAAAATCAAAGGCAAAGCCAGTAACTAGCCAGGTGTAGAAATTGGGAGAGCTGAAGAAATTAGGGGTATAACTGCACTCAGGTGTTCCATTGCCAGGTGGTTTCCTGTTAATACTCAAGGACCTGAGTGAACCTACAGACTGAAAATGTCTGGTCAAAAGATAATAAAAAAAAGTATGTGAGTTTGGATGTTGGCCTCTGGGGTGTGAAAATGGGGACTGCATCCTGAACTGGACAACCTGCCTTTTTCTCTGTTCCTGGTCTAGGCTTTCAAGAGTTCCAAAGGTGCACTGGTTGAGAAAATGTACATAGAATGGCACATTTACTGGCAATGTCAGCTGATGTTTTTATGATATAATTAAGTAGCAATTACTTTCCTTCCTTCCTTCCTCCTCTCTCTTCCTACAGAGAGTTGTGAAAAGAGCATGTTGAGATCTATTCTTGGTGAAACTGTGCAATTGCGCTTCTTTTTTTAATTATTTTATCAGACACTTTCTCTGCATAAATCCAAAATAAGAAACCTGCCAGCAATGTAAGGCACACAAAATCTGATGTATATTTTCCTGGGTCAGTCACAGTGCATTAGTAATGTTGTATTTTTAAAAATACTTTGTATTTTTGTATATAATAAGAGCTAATAACAATTCATTGGATATTTAACGTGTATTCGACTACTGCCTTTTGAGTTTTGTTTTTGCTGTAGAAGTAGTTTGTTTGGGTTAACTTCATGCCCAGTCATGCTTATTTTCAAAGTTCATGGGTATTTTGTGTCATTAGATTACAAAATTAAGGTAACCTGTGGTGGTCAGACTGACTCACTTGTTTCCTGCTTTCATCACACAAACATTCCCATAGATACATTTGTGTGTGTATGAATTTACACATATAACTCTAATGTAATTTAATCCTCTATATTCCATGTTTCTAATAATGTTATAAGTGAACTTGAGATTTAATTGTTTTGGTACTGTGACAGGTATGGAGTCCTATGTGTTGGATGTGGCTGTATCTCTGAAATAAAACAAAGTAAGATTGTGTAACATATGAAGAGAAATTAAGATCATTTAATATTACGACAATGAAAACAAATCTAACTGTCTCACTTTTCCAAGAGTTAAATTCAGACTGTTAGTCCTAACTGCTCTTAACTCCCCCAGGGGCAATACAGTTTCTTCTAACTGCCTGTGTGTGGTGTTGAGTTTTATGGTTTTATGTAAAATTCCCTCATCTTTCCTTTACGTTTTTTAACTGATTAACCCATTTTCCAACAAAAATATACTTACACAGTTGTCCTCAAGGAAACAGTCTTGACATGTAAAGCTTGATCAAGCTGTGGGTAAGCACTTTTTTGTTTCTCCTGCGTTTTGAAGTAACATCAGCTTAAAGTATAAGGCATCTGTCCTTAAAGCTTACCCAGAACAGGCCCCGCATAAAATGCTTCTGAATGATTCACCTTTATTAATTTATCAAATGTATTGCTTTCTGCTGCATCCCACAGACTATGGTGCTATGTTTATTTAGTACCTGAAGTCTTCTTGTCCTTCAAATGAGAACTAAAATGAAAGAAACAAGGTCCTTTAAAGACTGAGCAAAATGGTATTTTTGAAAAGGGGCATTTCTGTCACTGTTACCTAACTGAAGTGAAGCCATGTTTGTTTGTGGCTACACAGATGGAATATCTCACTGGGAACAAAGGGATGTTGCCAAAGAAGAGCTTGAGCCCTTGAAAATCTGATTATCATTTTATTCATCTCAAGTAGACCTTTGCTAGGACTAGAAATTCCCAAACCCTAATGGCTTCTCCAGAGGAAAGGTCTTTTGTTTTTCTTTTAGCTCACTCATGAGTGTTAAGATAAAAGTTTATTTTCTAAACTGGATTTCAGTGGAGTTTTGGGAAGGAAGGAAGAAATACATTTCAGGTTCAGTCTCTGAAGGAAAAATGACTGTGCTGCGAGTCTAGTACTTGCCCTAGACCATTTTAGTGAGTATGAGAATAAATTTTTGTTTTGTTTTGCTTACTTACATTCTTGTTTTATTTCTGAAAGGTTTTTTTGTAGTGTTTGTCTTTCAGTGTATTCAAACATTTTGTTCTCTGTGGTTTTTAAGCTTAACATTGTTTCTAAGGAAACCTTACAAAGCATTGACTATGATTATAACTCATTAAACATTTCTGATTTTTCAACCCTACTAAAACAACCATTTTATATTAGTAGAGACAAAGTACTTTACTATATCAGCTCATTTATTGACAGTGTGGGTTAGTAGGAGTGTCAGCAGAATGACAATCAAGTAAAATAATTATGGCGCTCATTATGCTTTTTATCAGAGTTAGCAGAAACAACTGTTAAGATTTGCTATATATCCATCTTGCTCTTTAATAACAATCAAACAATGTAGGTAGTGTGGATACATCTTATTACAGGGGTGACAAATAAAATTGTTTGCTCTGTACCAAATTGGCAGATGCTGTTACAGAAAAAAAACCCCATGTGTTGGACATAGGTGCTGTTTATGGCAGTGTCCATAGAGGTGCTGAGTGGAGCAGACTGAAAATGGAAATTTTTTCACATCATGTTAATTTTCTGAGAAAATCTAAGAGAAGTTTTCACTGGCCACATATAATTCTGTAGGAGTATGAAGAAATATTCTTGCCAAAATCCTAACACCTGTAGAGCTAGGGAAAATGCCTTTTACCTGTTGGGACCTGATGTCTGTCAATACTGCAAATAAACTGTTGACTTCAGGGCTAAAGCCTGTGCTCTCTACCCAGCCTGTTTCTGCTGCTTTTCACTGTGTGCTTCCCACTTCAGTTTCAGCTTGGATGAAGTAGCCCAACAACATTGTGTGTTGCAAGAGTCAATTTGCTGTATGTGTTCTATGCTGGGGCAGATGAATGTGTTTGAGAAGTTCTGGCACAGATCTAACCTTACAGTAAGAACTAGCTCCTGTGTTGTCCACCTTTCCCCTCTGAGACTTCTGTGTCTCTCTAACCTATCTAGACTATGTATTTAAAGTAATTCCATATCAGTGCTTTCCCTCTCACACACAACTGTAGTTTGGCACCAAATATCATGTAGAGGAGATAAAACTTTTAAAATATGTTCATAGAAATAGTTTAAATCACAAGAATAACGCAGTACAGAGTGTTCCTGACTGCAGGAAACGGAATTCAGCTCGGATATTGTCAGATTTCTGGAATCAGAAAGAAGTATTGAATGTTGGAGGTAGTTCAGAGGGAAGAGTGAGCTGTGGGAACTTGCATAAAAAGAAACATTAAAAGAGTGAAACACGTATAGTTTGGCTGAGCAGTGGCTACAGAGAGACATAACAGCAGACAAATGTTTGAAGGATCTAAGCACCAAAGAGGGAGTGGGATTTTGAATGCTAAAAAGGGAGTAATGGGCAAGGCTTTACACAGCACTTCAGGAAAAGCTAGAAGAGCCCTCTGCTCTGGAATACAGGTGTAGTAGCCACTGCAAGGGAGCTCAGAAGTGCCAGAAAAACTAGACTAGAGGCAGCACCAAAGAACTTTTCACTACTGTACAGGCTTTTGTTTTCAGGCAAGTTGAATTTTCTGGATGTCATTCGTTGCTTAGTTTTGGAAGTGAATGTGGCTGCCACCCCAGTCAACTTTTTAAAATTATGGAATCTGTACCACCATTCCAAAGCAGGCTATTTAGGTGGTAAAGACCTGAAAGGTGCTTACTGTCATAGGGGAGAGGACCATTAAACCCTGTGATAGAGGAGGTGCATTGGATATGCAAAAGAGCACCTGCATTAAAGGCTTTACCTTGAAGATGGAGCTGAAAGCACCTGCAGTCTCTTTTTAGAAAGGAGAGAAGAACAATACCTTTTGAGCTGCAGAGATCTTGCCAAGTCTTGGTGACTTGACCTAAAACTGAGATAAGCATAATTTACACTTTGTTCAATTTCTATTGAGGGGTTAGTCCCTTTGGCAAGATGCTTCTCTTTATTGAGCCATCCATTAGCCAGGTATAAGATGCCCCGAGAGTCCTGCTGTATATATTTTTATCAAAACTGTTCAGTGCAATTTGTATCTTTACGATGTTTTTGTGTGTGGCTATGATGTGACACCCCTTACCTTTTCAGAATAGCTCATTTTAGCAGGTCATTTTTACACACTGTATAAGATAAGAACTCTGTATTCCTTCAATGGTTGAATAAGTAGCATTTGGCATCTGAAGAACAGGCCTTTGTTGTGAAAATGCTTCTGTAGCCATTAGCAACTCTGGTTTGCTGTCAGGTTTAACTGTTCCTTAAAACTGAAATTACTTGTCCTTGAAGATGGTGAATAATAGCAGGTGTCTCTGATAGTAAACCACCATGTCTGTCTCTCTTGATACTGTGTTTCTTTTAAAAGTAGAGCAATACTTTGATGTCGTAAATAATACACAAAATTAGTAGTAGGAGAGGCAGTCTTAGATAAAAATACAAATGCATCTTTCAGTTAATTTTCCAAGATATTGACAGAACAACAGATAAATTGGAGAGGAACGTCTTACTAAATATATGCAAACTGCCTGAAGTTTTACAAGGAGTCTCATGAGAGAGATTAGAGGAAATAGGTGGAATGGGGTTTAAGAAAAAAAGGCAACTATCCAATGGTGATTGATTGAAAACAATAGTTTCATTGGCACAAAAGAAATGTCACTGTTATGTGAATTGTACAATGCTACATGTTAAAGGGTTAATCCTTTTCAAAGGAAGTCAGTGATGTTTTGCCAATAAATGCAATAGCAGCAGAACTTCTTCCCTTTACAATATTGGTCAGTGCTTCTACTCAAAATATAAACCACCAAATATAATAGCTGTTGAAGGTAGAACTTCAGAAAAATGGGAGTTTCACTTGGGTGGAGTGGATCGCTAAGTGGAGAGTGTCTAGAACAAACTTCGGCTGCAGATCAAGAAGGTTTGGCATTGCAGCATTCACATGGTACCTCTTTTACTTCCATGTACCAAACAAAGCTTAAAAGTGTGGAAGCAATTGGGAAAGGAGACCAATTTAACTTAATGAAAGGTTTGTTGCCGCAATGGATCAGATAAGCTAAATTTTCCCATTGAAAATTGAATGTTTGGCATCATATTTTGTGTTTTTATCCAAAAATGGGAAGTTTCTTTGGAAGCTTTAGGGGACCAAATAAAAGCATTTACAAATTCTTATGAAGTTATGTATGTTACTTGGCCAGAAGTCTTATAATTCAGATAACTTGTTCAGGCAGAGAATTATAAATGCTGAGATCTTCATAGTTTTGTTGATTGTTCAAAATGTTTTTCTGAGGTTAATTGTTAAGTTTCATTCCAGAGTTTACCCTTTGCTTTTTTTAGAATTAAGCTTTCCAGAAACAGAGAGTGATGTCGAAAATGTGTTCCCTTTAAAATGCTATTTATAATTAACATACTAGTGTCTAGAAGTATATTTATAGTCTTACAAATGCATCTGGAAATAAATACTGTACTGAAAATAGCCAGATTTTGATTTATTCAGGGTGCCTAATAACAAGGCAGATGTATCCACACCCTGTTGTTAAAGTATCATGAATTTATCATCTGTCCTTGCAAAGTAGAGACAAGGGCAAGTTGTGCTGTGGTATAAATAGGTGTGGTCCTTGAACCCATTTGCCCTTACTTATCTAGGTCAGGACACAATCCAGAGAGAGAAATACCTTCACTGACAGATTTGGGTTTTGTGTTGCTGCAGAACTCCATCAAAAATTCCCACCATGTGTGATCAATACTGTGACCGTTGAAGCAAAAATAGAACAATTAGTAACCCAACTGAGCAACATGCGAAGGTGAAAGGAGCAGGCTAGTGAGGAACGACACAGATAGATACCAGCAGTAAAGAGTGGGAAAATAAAGTAGAACATCTGTCCAATTTACCTAATTGTGTAATAAAAGTAAAAGAAATCTTCTTGAAGTAGTGCACTGAAAGTTCGTGCACGAAATATTCCAAGCATGGTGCAGTTTGAGAAAAGGAAAGTTGATACCCTGAGTTGCTGGAAACCTGGCTGGCAGGTTTTCCTTTGGTGAAGGTCATGACCGACGGTTTCAATTAGTGGGCTGAATCCTGAAACAAAGTCAGAGACCTGGTTTCTCTTTCCAGGTCCGCTTTAAACCAGCTGAGTATATTTTTCACAATATGTGGTGTTCTTTCATTTTTCACCTTTGGTCTGTCTTGTGTAAATCTCGGGATCTTTAGGAGAGGAGTAGATTTGGGTGGCTGTGACTTCAGTCTTGGCTAGTATTATTGTATAACATACAATATCTCATGAGAAATCTGTGCCCAAATATCAAGGCAATATTGGATAAGTAAGAAAAAAAATTCTTAAAAGCATGTATTAGATATGTGGGAGGGATAGAAAGAGGTCTTGCTACTGTAGTACGGGAACATCCTGTTTGAAATTCTTTAACTCCATACTTGGCAGAAGTTTAGTCACCTGTGTCATGAGATGACGTAAAAAAAAATTGGCCAACCAAAACCTGTAAAATGAATTAAAGACAAATTTTTCAACATAGATTTTTCTTTTTTTTCCCTAGATGTCTCTTACCTGGGAACCCTGCAGGGCAAGAGTATTCCGATTCAGATGAGAAGCAAGTTTTGAAATACAAGTGTTTTTTGCAAGCTGAAATTTCTGGAGTTTCACTCAAGTCAGTAGGAACCCAACAGAGCATAGGTAAGTACTGCATATTCTGAGGCCAAAATGTGTTGCATTCTTTAATATGGCAGCTATTAGCAAAATATGAAGGAACAAAAGTTTCAGAGATATACAATAAATTGGGCTTTGAATTTCTATTAATAATAAATTTCATGTCCAAAACATTGGACAATGCCCCCTTGGAGAACAATGAAGAGAGTGAAAATCCCATAGACAATGAACGTTGAAAGCTGTATAATAGTCTTATCACTTTCTGTAGCAGCCTTGGTTGAGAGAGCTGTAATTAATTATAAGAAAATGACAAATGGTCAAGGCTATGCTGAAGGCAGTGGCCCTGGTACTTGACATTGTAATGCAACTGGGGAAAAGCTTGTCAAATCAAGGTTGTGTTAATTTATTAGGCAGCTATTCGTGCCAAGTTGAATAAAAGGAAGAAAAATAAAAGGTGTAATGCTGCTGCGAATATTAAATGGTTAGGGGAGTTTAATAAACTGTATAGTGGAAAGTAATTTTAATTTTCTGAATTCTGCTCCAGGTGCTTGTTTACATGTAAATCACACCTCACATAGTAGACCAACACTGAAAATCCGTACATTGTTATTAGTTGGTTATATCCTGTAGTGTTAGTGGTGTAAAATCTTATTTTGGCCCAATGAGGATTCCGCTGCTTGTCAGTAAACTACAAGACTTTCGTACTCTATCTAGTTTAATTCTTTTCAAAGTATATGCTTCAAAATGCTTCCTTCAGCTTTTCTGATTCTTTATACATGTCCTCTGCAAAAAATCAGAGTCCCATTGTTAAATTGTTTGGGTTACCACTCAAGGAAAGTAGATTCTAGCCTTGGCTGGGCTGTTGACTTCTTGTGTGTACTTAGGTGACTGCTTATTATGCTTCTTTTCAGTCTCACTTATTTCAAACAAAATTCCAAAACCAGGAACTTCTTTTGTAGTCATACAGGTCCCAACAAAGCTTTCAATAGTAGTAAAATTAAGCAAAATATTAATGCTTGCATGTAAACTGAAGTGAGCTGTTTGGTTTCAGCATGCTGTAGCATGCCTCTTAGGAGAGATTTGTTCTTTTTTTTTTGTACATGCTAAAAAATATGGCAAAATCCATTGACTGAAGGCAGGTGAACAATATGTGAAGAGCAATGTCCAAGAATCCTGAACCCCTGTCTCCTTCCAACATTAATAAGCAGCCCTTGGAAAATGTTATTGTGTTGTCAGTCCTTAGGGAGCATCATGATACTGTCCAAATGAGCTCGTGTAGGAAATGGGCCTTTAAAGGCCAGGAAATAGTCTACAAATGCTCCCTGAGCAACAGCATATGGGCATTTAGCACAGATGCTTCTCTAATTATGATACATTGGGAATTTTATGTCAGTAGTCCTAAAATCTGCAACTCCAGTTATACAACAGACTATAGGTAGCAGTTATTGTAAAGCGTAAGGATTCTTAAGAATCCCCTAATCTTCATTAATCTATGTATCTTGGTTTTTTGAAGCTTAAAAAAATTCTGTAAGGATAGAAAAAAGCCTTTATATAAGTGATGACACTTCAAATTGTCTTTAATTTTCTCTGGACCTTGACTGCCTGGCTATTTAACTAGTTAACTGGCATTTGACCACTCTTGCATCTTAGACCAGAATGTGACAATGTGTGATGGTACTGCTTTTGCAGCTCTCCAGGTGGCTGTCACCAGCACATTGCTCCTGTTTTTCACCATTCATTAAATTATATCAGGAAGATATAACTAATCTAACTATAAAATAACCCTTCCTCAAAAAATCAGTAATTTTTTGCTTGATCGGTTGATTACAAAGACTTATGTCATTTTGCAGCGTATGTCTGATTAGAGACACCTTTTGCTGAATGTCTACTGTGATGCAATTCCAAGCAGTGCTATAAATCTGTCTATATAAGCATTTAATATGTGGTTGGCATTCAGAAATTGTTCGAAGTGATGAATTGCCAATTAAATTCTTCGTTTGCTCTGTTGGCTGGAGCTGGTGCTCCCATGGTTTGCTAACGTGCAATTTCTTTCTACTGCCGGACTTCATATTCAGAGGATTCTTGCTGTTCTATTTAAACATGGCCTGATATAGATACATAGTCCCTGGACTGTGGTGTAGGGTTTTGTGTGTGCGTATAAATATCTATATGCTGTGGTGCTTATACATAAAAGCCATGTGTGGAATGCTTTGTGCAGCACTTCTGATGCTGCAGCATACTGGTGATGAAGTCCCAAATAGTGGTGCCACAACGCTGCAGTAGCAGAGCAACCCACTGCCCCTGCTTGCCAAGAGTGAAGAGACAGACTGGCTGCTATGCTTCCATTGTTACTGGCTAAACAACACACAGTCACCAATTTATTACCAGAGGGGGGCATTCAGATGAGGTAACACAATTAAAATGAGGGGATTCTTGACATGGGTAAGAATCCTGGAGTGGGACAAAGCCACTTTCACATCAGTGGTGCAATTTAAGTTGGCCCTGAAGCAATTTTCTTAGTGCAAGTTTGCTGACTGAAGATGATGAGTCTGTGTTTTTATTTTTTTGTTTCTGAGGCTCAAGACATGAAAATGTGTTTGAAGTCTTTCATTTCCACCTATTGAAAATGCTTTAAAAAAGAAAGAAATAAACAGATGGCTCTCATTAGCACAAGAGTGCTTTAATCCTTTGCAAGTTTTAAATTTTATTTTCCTTTCAATGTTTGTAAGTAAATTGGTATAAAATTAAGACTTCACCAGAGCAATTGAATTTCACACATTTCAATCCATGAAAGGAGAGGTGGACTCCATCCAAATTGCGACAAGTGATGTAATCCTGGCTTCACAATTATCTATTATGATCAACAAATACATTCTAAATGAATGAAATGCAGCGAGTCTGGCCCTTACATGTCTTACTCAAGCAAAACTCATTTGAAACCCCTGTGTACCACTGGGTATCTTGTCTCTGCAGTTCAGCCAAATAATTTTTAAGCTGTAAAAATGCAGAATTTATCATCAGGGAACACATGCAAGAAACTGTGGATAAAATTTACTATTGGTGTAAATTGCTGAAGTTGCAAGCACATCAATGGAGCTATATAACTTTCACCACAAAATCATCTCCCAATAACCTGCCATGGGCATCACCTGATAAAGATGTTAAAATACCTTGATTCTTCTCATGGCTCACTAGTGTTGGTGTTCAACCAATGAGGTAACAGGACCCTAATACCTGAAGAAATAGAAGTTGATATAATCTCCAGTTTCAGAACTTTGTGTCTTCTTTGTGTCATTCAGTCTCAGCACCTTAGATGCAGTACCCCAGAAAACAGCTCTATGATGCCAGTCTTTACTGCCTATAGATTTATTTAAAAGGCTCAGAAGAGCAAATAGGGGAGGAGGGGGACAATTGAGGACTTAAAAAAAAAAAATTCCACTTAAAAAATTTTTCATTTTATTTGAAAAACAAGGATTTTGTAAATCCTTCATCCCAAGATATCTCCTTTCTTCCTATCTTCCCTCCTTTTCTGCTCCTCCTAGCAAATAGAAAGGAAAGCCTTTTATTTTCTGTGAGGTGTCTATAAGCTCATTAGTTCATGAAAAGATATCTGAGAAGATGACATTTAAACCTTTAACTGAAATTATTTATGAAGGCTTTCTGATGAGTATCTGACAGTACTAGCTATGTATGTCATGGATATTTATACAGGGGTTTCACTGGTGGTTTTCTAAAGGAACATAATAATCCATAGCCCCATATGAATTTCAGACATGCGTGTCTGAGGGCAAAACATGCCCCAAAATTTTAAGATGCTGCCTCCATTTTTTCTGCATGTTATCCAGGTAAATATTTTTTATGAAAGAAATTGAGGTCTCTGAACGTTTGGAATGCTATACTTGAGTATCACACGTGATAGCAACTATCCTCTGATGTGCAAGACTGCTACTGTCATTCCATTGGATGAGTTACTAACAGACTACATGTTTTTATAAGACTATGTAAATCTTATTTTTTAATGAAATTTGGCAAGGCTTATCTAACCAGAAGAATCTTTTTCAATCTCTTTCAAGTTGAAGTAAAGATTTTCTTTATTATTAAGGTTTTGGTGCTGGTAATTTGAACATGTATCTATATAAAAACAAGCTATAACTGTTCTTTCTTCTAGCAGCTAATACTGTGGTAGTCCCATATGTTTTCTTCACAACAGGTTCTTCTCTGATGTTTACTCTTTCTCTGAAATATTTTCTTCCATCGAGCTCCCGTTGCCTTCAGTATCATTCTCCTGTCATCTTCAACCCCTCCTCTTCACCTCCTGTCTTTTCTAATAGGCCTTTCCTCCCTACTGCTTCCTGCGGGCCCCCTTCACTTTGTTCTTAGTAAAGTGATACTGTTCTTTTCTTTGCAAAGTTCTGTCCCTCTTAGACATCAAATCATTTCTCTGTCTTTGCCATTATATCCTCTTGTAGCTTTTTCTCCTCTGCAGGCCATCATTGCTGGCGCACTCTGTCAACTTAAAAAGTCCTTGTCTGCCACAGTCATTGTGTTGGGTCATCACTGCCTTCCCCTTCCCATTACAATGCATCTTTCCCCCCTTAATCTGCAGCCTGTAACTCCAACTTTTAGTGCTTCTATAGTTACCTCTATAGTGATTCTCTAGTTACTTCCGTATCTGAGCCCTTGCCCAAGCTCTTATTTGAGCCCAATCTGAAACTGAAAGCAGAATTTATTCTTTGGTTTGACAAGGGAGTCTCCTGTGCAAGAAAATGAGAAGGGGTAAGAATAGTAAAACTTATTTTCCTGAAAAACCTTTTAAAAGTTATTTAATTCCTTTGGGTGTTTATTTCTAACTGTCCTGTCAAAAAGGTGAATATGCTTCATGACATTAGGAGACTTAAACTGAAATTAGGGCAATTCAGAACTTAATACAGTTGATTTGTTGGTATTTTTATTTAAAAAGAAGTCATTATTAACATAAACTGTCAGACATTGAAGCAGTGGCAGTGTATGGGATAAATATGCTATACATCTGTTTCTCAGCGCTCCCACTTTAACACACCATGTCTGTCCTCACACGTGCTGTTCTTCGTTAATAACTTTTCAAGCTTGACTAACAGAAAGAGGATATCACTGTGTACTCCCTCCAGGAATATTGTAGTTACTTGGTGAATAATGGTGCATTAATAAACTCAGGCAAACACCTAATGCTGATGCCAAACCAATTGCTTTGCCAGCCCTTAAAGCATTGGCTTTATTTTTAGCATTGATCTAGACCTTGGGGAAAAGCTGTCAGGAGATGAACCACCTATTGATTTGGTCTACAAGGCTTTCTTATATGTCAGCTTCTGTGAGAAAGCTGTGCAATGTAGTTAGACGATTGGCAAAGAACAATTTTGTTTTGAATTGTCAACCCTTCCGTTTGAACATGAATTGCATTTTAGTTTCAATCTCTCTGTTGAGTTTGTATTGTAATTTTTGGCCCATTTTGAATTTAAGTAATCAAAGAAGAAAGTCTTTGGGGTGTGTTTTCCCCTTTCCTTACAGTTTACAAAACCCTGGGTTCCTTGTCCCCTGTCTAAGGTGTCAGTTAACAGTGCTCTGAAGCAAACAGAGAACGCCTGTTTAAAGAAGTTACATGAAATAAAATAGATAGGAAAAGAAAGTGGTTTTTTGTATGTTCTGCAAATAGGAAACTGAGGCAAAGGGATTCAAGGAATTAACCAAGGCAATGAAGGCAGTAGATCACAGAACTGATCTCTATTGTAAATGTACAGTCTCCTCCTGTATTAGACTTATCTGAGAGGTGAACCGAAGTCCAAAACAGGCCAAAGTTGCTATAACATTTTAATTACCACTTCTGCATACTGTCAAGCATACGGAGCTTCACTGTATACTTATCAAGTGAGACATAAGTGTATTGAACTGAACTGTTCCCTTTTACCTTACTGAGAGAAAAATCTGTGTCTTAAAATCTGGAAAATGAGCTGAATTCTCAACCCTATAAGTGATACTGTGTTAAGCAGCCAAGAGCGATGGCTTGGGAGTACATCTTATGAAAGATCTAGAAGAAGTGACCTTGTCATCCCACCTTCATCCATTGTCAAGAAATTTTACATTAGTGTTTTAAGTTAGGACTGCGCTATACATAGCTTTGTATGTTTGTAGTTTTGTATGTTTATGAATTGTTTGATGTGTGTAGATTACCTGCTGGATTCAGCATCTATCAGAGGAAGATTAGAGGAGCTGGAGAAACCAGGTTTCGTCCTGGCATAATGCTTCTGTTTAAATGAATTCACTGCTCACTTATTAAGATGTTGAGAAGATTTATTCATCAGAGTCAAGTCAGAAGCTAGTGTAGACAGTTGGAACAAATTCCTTTTCATGTTTCCCTGTAACTTGGATTTAACTTTCAGCGTAAATGGTGGGGCTGTAAATGCTGATAGGGGAAACACTGCTGATGCTCTTTAGAGAAAATGTATCTGTTCATCTTCAGCCAACTCATATGAAGACATGAAGTACTGAGAGGAGTTAACACTGGAAGGAAACCTCTTTATAGCACTTAAAAAGAGCACAAACTTGCTAAAGCAGCTTTCTTTCTCTTGCGCTACAGAAGGGTAAAGTATAGAAAAGTGAAATATCGAAGGAATCCTTAACATCACAAAGCACAGAGTTTCTGCAGGTGGTGCCATAATATAGAAGACCCTGGCCCTAAAGCTGCCCTTGTCCAGGTGTGCAGGGATCAAAAAATGTGTCCTTTCCAAGGGGCAATGCTGTAGCTGGGCTCCAGGGTGGAAGGAACACAATAGCTCACTAGGAAGTTGTAGCTACAGGCAATGTGACAGGTGTCACATCAATGCATACACCAGCTCTTATTTAAAAAAAAAAAAAAAAAATGAACGTTGTATTCAACTTCAGTCCCAACTGGCATTTAGCTTTTGATTCTATTACAGGAGTAGTAGTTTCAAACAGCGTTTGTTGCAATCCTGGGTCCCTGGGAGTAGGGATGGGAGTCTAATGGAGGAAATGAGTGGTCTATGCCAGTGCCTCTCTAATAAAACACTAATCCTACCTCTTCTTTCAGAGTTCTAGGAATATGCTCTTCAAATCATTTGTAGAGTTTGGCCTTTTTTTTTTTTTTCAATCTAACAACTAACCAGTATATTAAAGTAATGTAATTTGATGGGTCCACCTTCCCGTTGTCTTTTTTCCCAGTTCAAACATTACATCTGTTATCGTTTGTGCTGGAGGGTGTGATTATCCTCTATAGATAGAAATGTTCTATTGACTGAGTCAAAGGCATTTAGCTCGTCCAGAGAAGTTATTGTTTGGAGGCCAAAATGTCTCCAGTTCATATCCTAGTTCTTGTTTCCATTATTACATGTGTGTGATATTAATTTCTGTCTTTGAGGGGAAAAAAGAAATCCATCTAGTGCTATGAGAAGAGGGGAGAAATGAAAGTGAATTTCTGTGGACATCTCCCCTGGCATATCTTTTCATTTTGGCAACAGCAAATAGTAAGGGTTTCAATTTAAATTCACAAGCAATTTAAAAAAATGTTGGAAGGTGTCCCAGTTTTTCTCTGGGTTAGCTTGCTTTTCCTTTACTCACTCGGACAGGCCTTATATCTTTATGTAAAATAATAAGAAATTAAAAAATATCGAGGAACCCCAAAATCCACGATGATGCACACAACACTTACATGAGAGTTGTAGTTCTCTCTAGTGGGGCCTCCTATATCATTTTAATCTGAACAAATACAGATCTTTGCTGTAGGAGTTAGTAAACTGAAACTATGAAACAGTTAAGCCAAATATCAAAACAGCTGCTATGATTTATATTTACTTAGAGAAATGCATTAAAGTCATCATTGCCTTTTATCTTAGCCATAGTGCAGAAAACTACCTTCCACTGTCACAATTTGTAAAATACTCTTTGAATGTTTATCACTGATATGCAATCATTACAACAGCAGCAAATGAGCAGGCTTCTTAACAGCTCTTTGTGATAGTCAAGTAATTTATAACAAAGGTAGCCAAAAACTGGCAGAGATGGGGAAAAGAAAAAAGTAATAAAATCATTGAAGTCACTTTCCACTAATAAGAGCTCTATTACTTAGGAAACTCAAAACTTCCTGAAAAAAGGTAACACTTGTCAAGTAAGTGTGAACACTTAGAGAGGAGAAGTGTGAGACAGAGGTCCAGTAATGTGCTCAGGGTTGCCAGACTGAGCAGCTGCAGATCCTCAGAGGTCTAATTCCCAGCCTGCAATTCTTCTCTCAAGCACTGTTTTCATGCCTTCTCCCAGTGTTACTGGAAAAAGATCTTCATTTTTCCAGTAATGCTTGCAGTTACAAGCTTACAAATTTGGCCTTAAAAGTTCCACCTCTGAAATAAAAATCTAATTCTTTGGCATCCTTCATCCATACCCGTATCCATTTAGCAGTGTTATTGTATAGCTGTCAGCAAGCCAGAGCAACTCAAGTCCCATAGAACAGCCATCCGAAACTGAACGCACTTACAAAAAGATTGAGGGCAGAGAGCATTCGAGTGGCTACCCTCCCCTACCTCTGTGGAAGGCAGCCAGTTAATTTATTTAAAATAAAAGTATTTCATCCAGCTGGATAGTAGCACTTGGCTGCCCTTGCAGGGCCTCTTTGGCATTTACTCTAGCCATGGGGTAACTTAAGCATTCAGAATGTGTAGAGGTAGCTGTCGATACCCAAGGCTGTACACAGAATCAAGAAATACAATACCTCAGCAATGAGTAGTTCAGAATAGCAAGCTAAAACACCCAACCCTGACCCTTCTTGTTTGGCCAGTATGTTCGTGCTGCTATTCCTGGTGTTGGAATAGGTGGCTGACTCTTCTCTGTTCTCCTGGAGTCACCAGTTAGGCCTCTTACAGTACATAATGCACAGGACTGGATACCTGTTTGGGATTTCAGGCCATGGCAGGAAGAATGAGGCGGAGCCATGAGTTAGGAGTTAATTTTAATTTCAACAAGTTGTTTCTTTGAACACCTCAACGAATGCATATGGCTGAGTGGACATCTGTGACATCTCTTGCATACTGAGTGTAAAACAGTGTCCTTAAATTGAAACACTTAGGAAAACAAGGCCTTACTCATTTATATCTTCCCTGATAGGACACTCTTGGCTTTGAGGTATCATCAGGTTTTGGAGGTATTTTTAAGAAGCTGGACAGATGTGTTCTGCTGTGTGTGTTGGTGAAGTAGAGCTCCCTCTTCATTGCTTAGTCTCCATGCAAAGTCTCTATGGAGCAGTACTCTATGACAGCAGTCAGAAGGGTGCTCTTCACCTTGGTGTGCAGGTTTCAACAGAGCGGAGTCATAAGCTGCAAGGATCTGTTTTGTGTATAGTCCAGTCCAGACAAAAAATGCCTGTTCTTTAATTATGGGATTCAGTACAAGCACTCTCAGTTTTATAAGCGTACCACAGCACTGGAATTATTTAAGCAAGTATTACTACAATTTCTTCTATTCCTTATAAGAGATTGATGTATTCAAGGTCATGACTCTCGCTGCATTGATTTCTTGCCAGGGGATTTAGACTTTAAGTGATGGATTGTGGTGTGAACTGATAAATTTTTTAAAAATTAGTAAAACTTCACAGTATACTTTTAATTGTTCATATTTACCGAGCTGTGAATGTATCACAGCTCTATGTTCTATTACTGCTTCCTTCTGCAAAGAGCATTTAGATAAAAGTCCTTTTCAATAGCCTGCCATACTATTTGAGAGCTCTTGTAAATGCTTTCAAAAATTATAAGCAGGATGAGTTGGTATAAATCCTCCTCACCCCACTGGATTATAGCAGCTGTCACTCTCCAAAGAATTGTCCAAAAGAGCCTTTCACCAGCTACCTGGCAGGGTTCAGCAGTGTCAGTCTGTGGGCTCTCAATGGCTGTGCATGTGAATTGCCCTGATGTGGATTGATTACTGCACCATCCATACTCTTTTGGATGCTGGGAGACTTTGTGCAAGCCAAACAGAACCTTACTGCTGCTGGGCCCAACTGCAAATGATAGCATCATCATTGCTTCCTTTCTGCTCCACTAAAAGGAGGTTTATAAATCTGAACCACAGCTAAGCAAAACTGGTCAGCTAGGACTTATTTAAATCTTTAAGCCAGTTTTCTTCAGTGATATTTTCCCCTGTATTTAATTTTCTACTTTTATTCTGAGTCTTTGACTGTGATGACAAGAATGCTGACTTAATTTTCCTTTTCTTTATTTTAATAGAAAAAGGTAGCAAAACCAAAATAAAACAGTGTTGCTTTCACTACCATGAGTATTTATGCCAGGCATTTTTCTCCCTGTAGATTTATCTAATCATGTGAGCACGTAATCTAGTTGTCCGGTGCCAACTGATTGAAAATTTGAATATCAAGGGGAAAAAAACGTCCCTGAGATGTGGAAAGTTCAGGAATCATTCACCAGAACTCATTTGCTTTGATAGGGTTGGGAGGTTTTTGTTACTTTTCTTTTTAATGTTCTGATCTGTCCTAAATAGAATTTTTAGTAGAGAATGAGAATCCACTAAATTATTGGCTATATATGTTCTATGCCCAGCTGTGCTCTGCCCTTTTTCATTTGCTTGTTGGTAATCTATGTGAATGTATTTGGAAGAGCATCCAGATATTCGGGAAAAGATGGACTTCTGATGAAAAATATCAGTGTTCTGTGAAGTTAAATGCAAAGCCTTTTTCACTCTATATGCTGCTGCTACTGGATGACTGGATTTTGGCTATCTGTTATCATAACAGTGAAGAGACATTCCTCTCTGGATATGTCTTAGTGTTTTCTTACACCACTTGTAGTGAGCATAGTGACCATAATGAAAGTGGGCATAGACTGCAAACTACTCTGGGATGTCTTTGAATTGTTTAGCACATCCAACACAGTATAAATAGGTGTCGTAGAGAGCTTTCCAAGCATAAGTCAGTAAGAACACTTCATAATAGTATGAACCCAAATGGATTTTGATTATTAGAATTAGTAAGTAAATTGCTATTGATAAATACCTCCATGTCATAGGTTTAAGAATGACATAAAACAGTGACTGTATCAAGAGACAGACAGTAGTTTGCCTTGATTCATGTGGTTAAACCTGTGTTGGGTATTTGCCATCACAGCATTTATCTGTATGTCCACTGGAATCCCATGCTGAGAGTGACTGCCCAGGACAAAGATGTGCATTCACAAGTGCAGTGGCTGTGGCTACATGGAAGAGATTGTGTGGCCAAAAGCAGAAGTTTCTAATTGACATACAGGATTTAAGTGTGTGAATCCATTGGTTTTCTGTGCATTTGGAAATATCCTTGTAATTTCGCAGGTTGTAAAAAAGTTTTTGTGGTTTTAGTGATCAGTACCTGATTACAAATATTTCTTAATTACCTCTCAGAACATCAAATGATAGGCACAGACCTAAGACCAAGAACCATACCTCTATCTTTCCTTGCTTTTATGAGCCTATATAGGAGGTTACAGAAAGGCATGGGGCTCTCTGCACCATTTGACACTATGCCAATATGACTTGCTTCACGCATCAAGAAGTTGGGTCCCTCCAGCCTGTACTGAAATAAAACCTCTTGCCATTTCATGCATTCTCACATGAAAATAAAGCATAAGTGTGGCCCTTGAAAAACAAAATCCCATTCTCCTCCTCACCTATTCACTGTTTAGCATTCATCACCATGTGTTGCGGTGCTAAGACTCCAATAAGACTTCATCAGTCATGGTTTTGCAGTCCTGCTAAAAAAAGTTCAGGTTTCATTAAACAGTGCTGCACCATGAATGGATAGGGTAAAATTTAGTGAGATTAACTGGGCTGTATTTTAGATGCCAATCATCTTTAAAGCAATGAGCAATGTCAAAATAGATGAAAAACAATGTACTGGAAAAGTGTCACCATTGGGAATGAGATTAGTGACTCCCACACAGAGAGAGGGATGTATATATTTGCTTTAATAATGTCTGAATTACAATCTCAGTTTTAATTTTTCATAACATCGTTTGGCAGATTTTGAAGGCTGATTATATTTTTCAGGAAAGTCTCATATCTCTTCTTCTACATGTTAGCAGGAAAGAACCCCTTCTCCAACCTGTTCCTGCTAATTGTAATATTACTCACATACTCTTGTAATTATTTCAGGATCTGTTCCAAATATTTTTTAGCTGGATCCTGATGATAATGAACTTCCAAGGCCTGTTTTCCTACAGCTTGCAGTGTCATGCTAAATGGACTGCAACAAGAAATGTTGCTGTGCCTGAGCTCTGTGTTAGAGCCAGATCATAATTTGCAAATGTGTTTTTTGGGAGCTGCTGATACTTCTCACCACCTCCTTGCAGAGAGAGCAGAACAGTGCAGAACACTTCCCACTGCTGAAATTTGAGTGTGAGATCTTTTCAGGCTGATCTTCTTGACAGTGACCGTTAAAGCATAAACCAAGACTTTAAAAAGGGCTAAGAAATCTGGGGTAATGCAGTTCCCTTTTATTCTCTGACAGACACTTGAAAAGGCACCTGGCATTTTGGAAGGACAGAATGTTTGCCTTCTAACAGGTAAGCCCCACCATAGGTATCTCAATTTACCCAGGGAAGCATCTCCAAAATCAGTAAGTCATGTGATCACTATATTACTGGATTATTTAGTACTTGCCCAACCAGGTGTGCATGTGAGTATATATATATATATATAATGTCTCTCTCTTTCACACCGGTTTCTCGCTGTTACACAAAATTAAAAAATGCAGAAGTAGTGGAGAGTAGAAGTAGGCAGTTGAAGGATTAGAGTACTGATATTAAATTAGATGCTTTAAACCATATGGAGTCCAGGAGTCAAATTCTGAGATACAATTTAGCTTTTAAAGTCAGTGAAACATTAATGCAGAGCACAGGTGCTCGGTGATACTCCAGCCTCAGTTCCTGTATGAGCAGGACACACTGTGTGCAGAGAGAATGGACAGGCTGTTGGGTAACCATTTGTTTAATTGGCAGTCATTATAGGAGCCTGGGTTTCGCAACAATGAGTAGAATCCTGGAGACCATTTGGACAGGAACATCTCAAATTGTTTTGAAGGCAGTATGATTATCTGGAATGTCTTTCTTTTTTTTTTTTTTTTTATCCTAATGAAGTCCTAATTAAGTGGTTGAAATCTTGCACAATTTCCACTAGTCATTTCCCAAAAAAAAAAAGAGCTAGCCATACTCAACAGATAACAACTTGATTTTTTTCTGGTAATATTTGTAAAGTAATAAACCCAACAACATTCTTAGGTGAAGTAATATAATTAACATATTCTTTCTCCATAAGGACAACATATTTTCTTCGGTAATGACTTGGGTGGCTTGATGGCGAAGTTATGGGAGAGAGGTTTATTCTTGTTCTTCAAAGGCAACAATATTCTATAGTGGAAACATACTGTAATTTTTTCTCCCCTTATCAGACATTTTATTGTTCAAGAAAAAGTGTTTCAGAAAAAATGTAACATAGAATGAATGAACAATGTGCCTGCTGTTTGTGGAGATATATACAAAACAGACAGAATGGAAATTAAAGACTCATCAGAAGTGTCATTTTTTACCACAGTGAGAATGTTTTCTTCAGCACCATAATAGAAACTCCTAATGTCAAATATTAACACACTTCCTCAAAAATAAATTCCAATCACATTACAGCAGTTATATGTAATTTGATGGCTCTTAGCATGTGGGACAAAAATGTTCTTCAGTAGCTGACCTCATTATTGTCACTATTAGCATCTCTCACATGAATTTTTCCTCTGGATGCTTACCTTCTGTCAGAGGGAGGTATTTGTTCTGGTGGCTACAGTGAGGTAGTGCTTTGGGAGCTTTGCTTCTGGATTTCAAACTTACACCAGCAACACAGGCAAAGCAAATTGACAGACCTTGTTTTCAGTACTGCTCTATTCTTAGACAGGAGCTACATTAGGAGGATGAGTCGTTTTAAAGAGATTGCCAGCAAATGATAGATCCTCTTCTGGGTCACGAATTCTTGTCACCTTGTGTATTAATAGGACCTGCTAAGGTTTCGTCATAAGTTTCATTGCTTACAGTAAGTAACATGGGTAACAGAACCATAAAGAGTTGAGCATCTGTGACCCATATACCAAAGAAGAGAAGGGAAGAACAGCCGAATAAGGACACAATGTTTGAGTCAGGAGTGTGATTGGCTTAACAAAAATGTTTATGCAATGCTCTGAACATCAATTGGATGGCACAGTAGCAGGGTAAAGCATTTTAAGCAACGTGGGATTATTTCAGTTCCCATGTGCTACCCTCACACCAAACTATGTTAGTGTTATGGGGAGATTTGGGGAGCGCCACATTCAAACACTATCCTCTCCCACTTCAACAAACAAAAACCGTTGTAAGCTTTCAGCAGATGTCTGGCCTTGTGTATATAGTTACAAAGTCTAGTACCACTGGCAATAGGCAGTGATGCCCCCACATGTCAGTCTAAGTGTTACATGCTGTTTATGATAAACAAGAGGAAAGTTCATTTCTTGGTTGTGCTTTCTTGCATTTTGAATGGTCAGATGTTAGAAATGTTTCAGAATCGTGGTACGGCAGACTTACCCTGAGGGACTCACAGCACCTCATCTGAAGAGGATTGCCCCGCTGTCAGCATATGGTATTTGTTCCTAGGCAGCCAGAATATTTTGGACCCACTGAAAGACACAACTTGGAAAGATTTTGCAGCAGGACAAATTCATTAACCACAGTGCATGCCTGTGACTTTGAAATTTGAGGTGGTGAAATAACTTTGCAAATTTAATGGATTAGTTTGTCCAAACCGAAGATTCACTCTATTAGAATGTGAGTTTTTCTCTTAGTGAGAATGGAATTGCTGCTGAGGAAGGGGGCAGGTTCTTTACTATCCTCCATCCCTTCAAAATCTAGAAGCAACTGAGATTTTCCTATTTTCACCCCTTAGTATCTTTTTTTTTTTTTCAACGCTGTTGACCATGGCAGTGGTTCAGTGTCAGAGGTGGAATTGCAATAAACTTCCCTATGCTTTGCATCTGTTGCTGATTCCAGCAGACTGAATCAAATCTGAATCTGCCCTGCCTGCCCCTCTGCAGGAATAAACCCTCTTCCAGATACATTGAGAGGCGTGTGGCAGGTATGACCAAAAGCATTGTTCTGTGGAATACGGGAACCTTAGTTTGCCTACTGATGTCAGTAAGTAACACTTAGCTTTTTAATTAAATGATAGAGAAACAAATCAATAATTAGCATATAGATAATAAGAATTAGCCCTTATGTTATATATTAAATTCTATTCCAGTTATTGGACTGTAGTGCACAGTTGCAAAGTACTAAGCTGAAATCCATGCCCTAATTATTTGCCATGATGTGCACGTCACAGCTTTTGTACTAAATGAATGTAGGTAAAGATAAAAACGTATTACAAAAAGCTGGGATTCTAATGTAAGATAGGCCAATGCTAATTACTGCCTAATCATTGTGTTAAAGTAATTATATTATGTGCTTTCGCAGCCTTGGTTAGTGCCAAGTTGAACACTAACATATAATTTGTCAGAGAGGAGTTAATTTTTTCTTGTTATATTAACAAGATTGTACTTTCCTTTCTTTCTCAATGTTTTTTAGGTATCTCTGATTTTACCACTGTTTTTAACATGTTTTTTCAGCCATAAGGTACTGGTTTGCTAATGGTGGTGGTGGTGTCTAATTTTGGGCAGGATTCATCCTCTGCTCCTTTAATGGGAGAGAGCACTAACAGGTCTTGTTACTGATTAGTTAAGTGGATCTGATGATTATATAAGCCTGAATTTTCAAAATTATTATTTAGTATTGGCCTCCTTATTGGAGCCAGGCAGAAACTTTTCTCAAACAGGTACAATGGCAAGGAGTCATTTTTTTTCATAGCCAACTAGAAAATATTCCAGGCCTGATGCTGCTTGCCTGACAACCAGTGACAGCCTTCTCTTTCTGGACCCAGAGCAGCGCTGTCCTGTACTTACAATGCGTTCAGCATCCTAAGTACCTGAAATAAATACAGTCATGCAAGCTGATAGTAGTGAAAGTCAACACAGTATTTTTAAAGAACTGTTTACCATGCTAGCAATTATGGGAAGATGGATGGTTTGAATCTCAAGAGCAAGTGAACAGTTAGAAACAGATATATTCTTTGCTTAACTTCTGTGCCCATTATTCCACAGACGTGTGGAATATATCATTAATTTTGAAGAGGGAAATAAAACCAAACTGAAGGACCTAGATTCAAAGGCAGTACCCAAACATCACCATTTATTCTCTCTGTAATGGCTTGAAAATCTGTGTTGAGTTTCTTGTGACAGAACTGGCAGAAGAGTTCTTCCAATTAAATGCAGATTCTTTGCAGATCAAAATTAGAAACTTTTGCTAGGTGAAGGTGACTCTGTTAAACTTGGTGGGGACAAATTGTTCTTAGATTCCTAAAAGTTAAACACTATCTGCTTTACACACACAAGCAATTCTTTCTGTCTGGTTCACCTAATATAAAAACTGTACTTTCTCTTTATTGGGTTTCATTCAAAAATAATGATTTAATTTAATTTAGTTCCTGCAAAATCTTTCTATCCTTGACATACTGAATCCACTCCTTGATTTAGACTGTTATGATCCTGGAGAAGTGGCTAGGTTTTGTTACATTTTTTAGCTATGTCTGAAAAGCATAGCTTCCTTTTCTGAAGATTCTGGGGCAGGTTTTCACATGTTCATCATGATCTCTAATTGGAAATAATCTTCAAAAGAATTCAATATCTGGCATGCTTTTATGAGAGGCTGGTCACTTATTTTAGTACCTGAATAGATGAAGAGCTCTTTGGAGAAATCTGACCCCAGCTGTAAATGCTGAACACATTTCAGAATCGGATTTGTTGTTTGCCAGCCTGCAGACAGTGAGATAATTACCTGTCTCTGGTATTAATAGTGAGGGAGAACCATGCTCCCGGTCTCTTGCCAGGGACTCCATGACTGCATCTATACAAACAAATTAAATGGACCTTGGGCACAGGCTCCCACACAAGGGCTTGACCATCCTTGACATTCACACTGCTAAGGCCAGTGTCAGCTGGCCCTTTCCCAGACAGTACCTGGCCATGGTTTGGAGTAGCCAAGGACCACTTCCACTACAGACAAAGCTACTTTGTGTTGCAGGGGCAAAAGAATTAGTTGTAGGGATGAAAGCTTGTACATTTATTGGGGTGAGGGAAACCAGCAGGATTTGTTTGAGCTAATATCTGAATAGGCTGATGGATCCAGCCAAGGAACTGACAGATAATGATGCTGTTACTGGAAAACTCTGAAGCATTATTTAGTTTTGTCTACTGGTAATGATAGTTCCTTTTGTATCTGCCTCTTTCTGAATGATTTATTTTTTGTGAGAGGGATGTGCTTTTCCAACACTGCCCTGAATGGAAAGGCTACTACCTTTTCTGATTTATGGAGAGTACAAGTCTAAACTGATGTCCCAAAGATTGCCTTTAGAGGCTCTTTCTCAAAATGTGATGTTACCAAGCAATTTGGCTCCACATTACAGGATGACACAGAAAGCTTCAGAGGAAGTTAGTAGTAATGGGTCTCCTAAAGATGTCACTAGTGTTGGCTCCTGTGACAGACATAGTGTTAGAGCTATCTGTTTATATCTAATATTAATGTCTTCAGTTTTGAAGAGGCGGCCTAGAATCTAGGCTGTCAGCAAAAATGTCCCCTTTCTTCATCTGATTAATCTAAAGAAGTGTCTAAAACTGACAGTGGAATCTCATTAATGGGGGGAAAAATACCGACATGTGAAGACTTCATGACAAACAAATCTGCGGTAGGAAATCAGGAAATCTCACCTCTCTTTTATGTTTGTGTTCTAAGCAAACGACACCTAAGAGACACCACGAAGTTTCTGCAAAGACATCAGAACCACCCTCTGTGTTATGGGAAGTGTGCAGTAAAGCTCAATAACTGAAGGTCTGATTCTGTAACAGAGCCAAACACTTCCCATTAACTCACATATAGACAGTCATTGTTGCTTCTTTCCAGCTTGATCCTGCTGCTTTCAGAAACCATAACAAAATATGAAATGGCTTATTGTGAAAATGGGCCCTGAATCACAGTTAGAGCTAAGGCAGTGATTACTGTAGTGGTAAAGGCTGGATTGTAATGCTGACCTGCTGTAAATTCTTGGACAATCTTTTCTAACTTTAAGTTTCTGTTTACTATCTTCCACTATTTGCCTGCCTAGATTGCCAAGCTCTGTGGGGCAAGGATTGGTTCTCATAATGTTTGCTGTGCTTTGTATAATAGAGTCTGAATCTCAGGTGGCTGCTATTAATCATGAATTATGTATTAACAGTAATGTTTTGGAGTCAACTCACAAAATCTTATCTGAAAATTGGCATAGATGAGAATTACAGGCTGTATTTTACAGGTATGTAAACTGTGCTGTAAGTGGCAGAGCTGGGGGATTCAAGAGCAGAGTTGCCACAGGAATAGTAACAGAAGAGAGGCAGAAAAAGGGACTTCACATTTTATGAAGTATGCTTCTGTGCACGTTACTTCTCAGTTTGCTCTGTGACTTTGAGATGGAAAATCAGTTAATCCACTGTGCAAGGTCATATTAATAAAAGATTGAAGGAAAGAGAGAAGGGAACCCTTGAGCAGCCCATTGTAACTTCAAAGAGCTTCTCCAGAGTCAGCCATTCTGGCGCTGACTATGGAGCTGTTGCCACGAGCAGGTGAGGGCAGACTTGCTGCACAGAAGCGGTTATAGTGCACACGGAAAGCTGTAGGAGGGAGACAAAATGCAGATTAGTGTCTGTAGTTTGATACAGATACTGAAATAAGAGAAGAGAAAGGATGCACAACAGAATGAGAAAGAAAAGGAACAACCTATGCGTTGCTATAAATCGCCTGACATCCATGGATAGCTGCTTCAGAATTCTGATTTAGATTTGTGTTTAATTTTCTCTTACCATGAAATTAACAAAAATATTATAAACAAGGGAAAATGAAAATTATTAAAAAGGAAGGCAGCTGTCCCAACATCAAAGCAGAAGCAAAGAAATCTACAGATAACAGTGCAAATATTTAAATACATTAACAAAGTCACCTTCGTCTCCTGGAAGAGGTAGCCCATTTCATTCTGATATAAGTCTGTTGCAGTAGATTTGCATCTGGAGTGAATATGGACCAGTGAATTGACTGAGCCTCTGGCGTGCAATACTTGTCTAGCACATTTTAACTGGAGGGAAACTGATGCAGGTACCCCATAGATACTGAAGTGCAGGAAAATGTAATAGAGCAATGTCTGTTGTTGAAATTATTTGGAAAGCCACTTGTACACCTGAGATTCTGCATGTTCTTATTGGTCAGTTAACAAAATATTGGCAAACAAAGTATGTATCAACACACCAAGACCATTTAAAAATGGCAAATCTGGCACTCTGCTTCATGTGATGGATTGCTTTGGTGAAGAAATCATCACTATTGACTACAAATGACATCTCTGTGTGAATTTGTAACCGAGGTATTCAAGCCTGAGTTGGGGAAATGCTACACTTAAATGTTTGCAGAATTGGGCCCTGAGTATGACCTGCTGCTTACTTACAGCTTTTCTATTTGCCTCTTGAATGTATTAAGGTGATAATGGCTGGGCTCATCCAGGAACACTAGGCAGCCTGTGGTTTATGGCCATCTTTCCAATTAGGGATTTAGCATCCTGATCCTAATCCAGGCTCTGGCTGGTTGCTTGACACCGCTGGCACAAAACATAGAAGAAGGCAAAATACAGCATTGATGTGATTGTGAAAGTGGCTCTTTGAAAATACAGCTCAGTGCTATCTGCTGTCAAATGGGCAAATACAATCGTAGGAATGAATAGAGAAATCAGAGTAAAAGCAATTGTGCTGCCCTATAATCTGCAGTGCCCCCATACCTGGCTGCAATGCTGTGGGAAGAACCTGCCACCAGATCATGTGTGGATAGTACTGAAAAATTAAAAAAAGGCATGGAGATTCTCAGAGGCAGAGCGTGGCTTACAGCGGGAGAGAAACTAAACTCGGCAGAATTTACCAACTTGAGCTGGAGTAGGTGTGAGATGTATAAAATCATGAGGGAGATGGAGAAGGCACATAGAGAATAGTTAGTTATTACTTTATTGCTTTCTGTAACACAAGACACAGGGTTTCCCAGTGAAATTGTCAAAATGCTGGTTCAGAACAAATAAGAGGAATGAATTTTTTTTATACAAAGTGTAATTAAACTGCAGATCTTGGTACCACAGTATGTTGTAGAAGCCAAAAGAATAAATGGTTTCAGCAAATTCATGAGAGATTGGCTAGGTGTAAGTGGCTTTTAAAGAAAATATCCTGGCTGCAGTTTCCAGCTGAAGAAGTTACTGAACCACTCTCTGCCAGAGGAAGATCTTAAAAGGGATAGGAACCACTTACCTGATTTTTTACCCATTTTGTCTGGGCAGTGTGTTTTATCCACTGTCAGAGGACACTGAGCTAGATGCAGCCTTGATCTGATGCCATGTTGTTGCTCTTAGGCTATTCCAGCAGCCTATTTTGGGCAGTAACTAATTAGCAGAGATTAAGATAAAATATCCTAATTATTTGTGGTGTATGACACTCCAGCTGCCTTTCCTGTTCTATTCTGGAGACAGAAACCAGGTACAGCAGTCCTCTGCTGTAGTAATGCTGGTGAGAATTAGCAAGATACTGTCCTTTTCAGGGCTGTTGTTGCTGTGACAAGCTGGTTAACACACTCCTGTTGTTTAGTAGCTCTGGAAGAAGAGTCAGCTCTTCAGTTGCAGGATTTTGGTCAGTGGTGATTGCAGGATAAGACCAGAACCATTTTTTTTCCCTCTAGAGAGAGTTAGCTCAAGTATTCCTGTGTGGACTTGTGCATAGACAGCCCTGCAATAGCCAGTGGGTGGCACTCTTGCTGCAAGGAAACTTAAAATAACCACCCGTGTTTTAACACTTCAGAAATGTTGGGATGGAAGTTTTCCATTGAAAACAGCCGTTTTGCCGAAATTGAAACATTTCATGGCGCATGTCGCTTCTCAATGAATTTTTAATGGGGGAAAATGTAAATTACTCAGTTTGACTTTATAATTGCAATTTAGCTTGTTTTCCCTTATATTATTGATTCAGTTTATTAGTTTAGATGGATATCCAATTTCAATATAATTCTTAATTTAATAGGGTTTTTTTTATCCTAGGGACTTAAACTCTCAAAAATTAAATTATTTTACTTTGTGTAAAAAGAAACATTTGGTATTTTTAAAAATAATAATATTTTTAAAAAGTCTTTCAAATGCTGTTCCAGGGAAAATACCATCACGGACAGTCAATGTGGGACAAAAATACGTTTCGGAAGGTCCTGATGATCTCTTTTCTGACCTGCTCTGAATGGGTCTTGACAACAGAATGTGCTTGAGGTGCTGTTTCATGGTGCTGTGTGAGTGTTAGTGCTACCCAGCAGAACATGCACTATAGAGGGACATCTCAGCCCTGCTCAAACAGCTGCTCATTAGTCTGTGGTGTCAGGCAGGTGGCACCATATCTTGGTGTCTTTGTAAATTATCAAAGCCAGGAAATGGTTCCAGCATGGGGCTGTAATCTCAGAGAGTTATTGTTTTTTGAAAGTAACCCATTGGTGGGGTCCAAGTAGGAACAGCTCACTGTCTCAGTCAGTTGCTTTGGTGGTAGAATGATGAGTGCCTACAGAATGACTAAAGATAGTACAGAAACTGGGAGGAAAGGGAAAGAGAATTAGAGAATCTCTTTTTCTGTCTTTCAAAATAAATAAAAAACCAAACCAACCCCACTATTTATTCATATATGGCTTGTCTTTTTGTTATGGCAAATGTGCAAAATGTGGTTTTGTTCTGCATAGGCAGGGTAAGTTATTTATAGTGACTTCTCATACAGTCTTATTGGAGGAAGCCCAAATTCTTCATTCTGCCATATGCAAAACTTACTGCAGTTCCTGCAGGCTTCTTAGATCCTGCCCACCTCATGACAAGGTAGCATTGCTACAGCTTCACTGTGCAGAGCAGTGGGATGTAAAGCAACATACAGGGGGCCTGTGGAAATAAGACGAAATGTTGGCTAGAGTCCAGAATCAGTATCTATAAATGTACTTGTTTTTTAATTGGAAATGAATAATGGCCATATAAGCTATTATGAGCAGCCTGTGTCCCTCTGGATTGCATGGCACAACTACTGTGACACCACACAAAAAATGCTTAAGCATATGCAGTCATCTCATTGAACTCAAGATACCTGATTAGGTAAAGACAAATTCCATGGAGATATTCAAAGTAAGTGTGTACATAAATGTTGTTTTAGATCAGGGCATGGAGAAGGACCTCTAGATGTCCCAGAGGAAGTCTACAATTTCTCTGCTCTCTTCAGGGATACATAGCTGTGCGTTTGTTCTCGTGAGGGCTGCACTGAACTCTTTGAGGAAGGTTAGCAATAAAAAGAAGCGCATCCTTTTTCGGTTTTGTTTGACAGTTACTTTGGTGACTGTGTCAACGGTTGAGAAAGAACCAAATTGTGTTATTATCTCTGTCAGTTCTTAAACAGCACTGCAGAGTCCACTCACCTCCCCAAATGAGGAAGAGAAATTCATGCTATCATTATATCATATAATATTATATCATAATATTAATAACTATGGGGCTTTTAATAATTAACACACCGCTAACTGTAGCAGAATGCTCCTTTTTCTGATTCCAATTACAGAACCGTTTGGACCAGGCTCAGCTGAGGGAAGTGTCTGAGGAGCAGTGTTATAACAGACCTAGATTTGAGTGAAATTGTTCTCCTTTGGCCTACACACTAAATTAAAGAAAAGTTAAAGGCTCAAAGAGTGGTGAAGCCAAAGTACTTCTGTATCCCAGTCATTCCAACTCAGGGGTCAGTTTTAACATGAGAGCCAATTCCTGGAGCCTGATGACAAATACACTCACCTGCCTAATGTAAAATGAAATGTTCCTTTCAAAAGGTGACAACTGCTCACATAGTTGCTACTTTTCCCCAAGATACTGCTGAGTAGGAAGATCTTTTTGCCTTTTTCTTCTTTGTGGGATGAAAGTATGTGTTCATTGGTAGCATGCTATATCCTGGCTACATTTCTTAAATGAGAACTGCAGGTCTTACCTGCTTCAGCAACACATTCAGAGTTTCTCATTGGCTTAACCTAAAAATATGCATAAGAAGTACAATTGGAATTACAAGCAATTTTATATTCTGGAAACATCAAAAACATTGAAGTGAATAAAATTAAGAAAGTAAGAAGGGTTAAGTTTTGAGGATAATCTGATAATCAAAAGATGACATTTCAAAAATTTTAGCACTTATACAGAAAGTCAAATAAAGTTTTTCAGATCTTTTTAATTAAAAGAATTCTAACAAGCTGTAGTTGGGAAAAGTAAGTACTCTCATTTTTATCTAACATCAAAATAAAGACAAGATTGCTTCACACATTTTGGACATTTTGGTAGAGGTTGTTTTTTGGTTTCTCCAAGCCTGTTTACCCATCTGTGATCCTTTCAAATACCATTAATTGAAAATGTTACACCAGTAGTGAGAATAAAAACTTGCTTCAAAGAAAAAAGCATGTTGCTTGATAAAGTGATAAAAGCAGAAGAAATCTCACTGTAAATGCAAGTTTAACAGATAACAAAACTAGAGATTAGAGATCAGACAGCATGGAAGGCAGTTGAATGATGGTTTCATGTGAAAGATATTGGACAGGATCCTGAAATCCTGGGTTCGGTTCTCTGGGTGAAACTCTGTATGACCACACGTCAGTTGGGCTGTTCTCCACTTATGACACAAGGATGACAATGCCTAAGGGCAGAGACTGATTTCTTAGAGTGTGTCTCATAGCACTCAGCGCAGTCCCACTATTACACCTTGCCAATAATGGGGTCTTGTAGGTTTGCCTTGACTAAGAAGTTTTTCTGCTTTGCCAGAAATGTTTTTAAGATTTTGAGAAGCATCTCAAAACACATAGAAATTGCAAGTCTGTTGCAGAACAAACTAAATACAGTTGACTGTTTACATGTAGAAAAGAATCCCTGGTATCTTACGGTTTTGTGACTCATTGTGTGTTGGGGAGAGAAAAGTTCAAGTTCCTGCTTTAAGTTCAAGTTCCTTTAGACCCTGCTGAGGGATATTCAGATGTACTTTCGCTCTGTGTTTTGAGAAGAAATCCCATCCCAGATACGACCAGCCTTCCCATAAAACTTATCAAAACCAACATTCTCTGATTTTAAGTTGCAATGTCAATTTCTTTCTCTTCTGAAAATGTATTTTGTTGGAAAACACTCAACCAGCTCTATTTTTGGTAGTACTGTGGTATTAGCTGTAAACAATATTTAAGAAGAGGGGATTTTAAAAGTCTCTGCAGGTTCAGATTAGGCCAAAAACCTAGGTTAAACTTTCCTGGAACACTGGAAAGCACCAGTTAAATTCCTGATGTGGTGCTTTGTTATGTCTGGATTACCCTGGTTCATGGCCATGCAGACCCCAGAAAGGCAATGGGTTAGCAGAAATGCAAATCAAAGGGGAAGAGTTGCTCTTTAGGACAAATTTGAAATTAGTATGCTGGATTTACCCTAGGTGAGAGCAGAACTTGTAATTAACTTTGCAATCTTTGTCACAAGATGATCATAAGATACTTTGCCTACATTTTGATAGCCTTTCAAAGTCTACAGGAAGATGCAGGTCCATCACCATAGACAGTCAGGATTCTCATCAGGAAAAACAGCCAACACAGACATTTTGAAGATAATCCATGAAGAATAATCTATGAACAGCTCCCATTAAAATGCTTAGGAGGTGGAGATTTCATTTTTAATGCTGATCTTTTCTCCCTGCAGAATATTGCTTCCACCTTATCAATATTTTAGAAAAGAAAGAGAAACCTTCTGCAGCTGCACAGGCAATTTGGAGGGATTAAAAATTTATCCTGTTTTGAGCAAGGCTTTCAGCAGGTGCTAGAACCCACTTAATCACAGGTGGGTAACCTGCGCAGCCTCTCTTTCCTGTGGCTAAAACTGGAATGAAAGTCCTGGCAATTTTTTCATGCAGGGATCTTCTTTCAGGACCTACTTCCAATTCCAGCCATAGTGAAGCCACATGTTTTGCCTAGAATGGCAAAAAATTCAAGTTCGGGATGTAAAAGTGACATTTTTTTTCAGTTGGTGAGGAAGCAGTGTCAAACCTGCTCTTGGAATGCTCAATTACCATGGCAGGGTTACACCAGGCTTTGAATTTGGTTCTGTAATTAAAAGGTCTAATTAACATCATCTTAAACTAAGAATTTGGGCTCTGCAGGAAATTCAGGCAATTCCATGTTCATTTTCACTCTGAAGTGGAAAGAGCCATGTGGTTTAGAAATTTCTCTCCAAAATATTCCCCGTGCCAAGAATTTTATTGGGGTGAAAAAGGAGGAAAATAGAAAAACTCCAGTTGAGACTTAGAAATCAAAACAAAACCTTAGTTTGTAAAAGAATTTTAAACATATATTTTCTTCCCACCTCTGAAGGAAACCTAATTAAAATGTTTCCTTTCAAGTATTTTTCAGTGAAATTTCATCATGATTATAAAGTTAAATTGAACGTTTTGCTTAAACCAGCATTTTTCAGGTGCAGAAACATTACCTGGGAGCTGGGCAGACTTCTTCCTTTTCTGACTTGGTCTATTTGACGTTATCATGGTTGGTTTTACTAATCCATATGAATCAGCAAATAAGCACCATTCCTAAGGACAGAGCACTTTTAAGTTTTATCTTCTCTCAAGAGAGCAAGTTGTGGCTGACAGTGATAGACTGTGTAGAGTAACCATACCATTTGTTTACAGATCTGCATGTAATTTCCACCCACTGGAACTAATTGTTTTTATCAACACCAGTAATTAGAAGCACCAAAGAAGCATTGCATTTTCTGACTTGGCATGGTATAAAATGGTGTGTAACAGTGTGCTGTGACAGTTTAGACTAGGGCAGATAGCAATTTGGGGAAAGAATATAGTTAAAGAGCTTCTTGATATATAGAAAACTGATAATTGGAGCTTCCCAGTACACTTGTGGAGAAATAGTGTAGATCCCATCGCAACTTCTCTTGGTCATTTTCTTTAGAACACTGGCATTTACAGGGGCACATCACTTTTGATTAACCTTTTGTTGAAAAAGTTTTCTCAAATGGAGGATTCTTCTCAAACAACAGAGAAGAATCACTGTCTGATGCAAGTACAACAGAACAGTTGGATTGTCAGGATAATCACATAGAAGTCAAGATCTCCAGTTCAAAAGCAGTGCTTGCATCTGTCTCCCACTGGAGACATGAGCATTTTCATCATTTCATCATCAGGGTGTTTGAATACTGTCATATGGGTGTCTATCAGCTTGGATCCTGTCCCGTTATAAAATAGGAACGTGTTGGAGAGCTGGAAAAGCTAACTGAAGTTCAGTATAGGGCTCAAGTGAACCTATGAGAAAAGCAATCCCCACTTCCCATCCCTGTCCTTCCCTTCCCTGAACCACTGCTTGGTGGGAGAAATGCTTTCCTGGACACAGGGAAGTACTAATGCCGAGATGGCATTTTCTACCTACCCAGCCTGTGAATGTATCCAGCCTTGTGAGAAGTAGTCCAGTGAAGGGGGGACAACAAAAGACTAATTTTTCAGACAGAGGATTCAAGCTTTGTACCTCAGCGCCAGACAGGTTTCTGCATCATTTGTGATAGGTAATAATGGAAATCTATTTCTGACTAAGCTCTAAATAATTACTGCCAGAATGCCATCATGGTGCTGATGACTATTTATCCAACAGAAGAAAAACAGCATGTTGATTCTTGAACCAGAGAAAGCCATAATTGTAATTTAAAATCTGGCATGTTGTTTAAAATACTAAATTCATTATCTTTCAGAATCTTTATAATTATACATCTAAACTATCACTCTGAATACATTTGCAAGTGTAAAGAAACAGACATTTTTTCTGACAAGGGATTAGACTATTGCCTTGTTACATTTTTAAGATCTTCCTAAACCTAAATATCAAACCTCAGGCTCCAGAGATACCAAACTGTTATCAAGGACTGTGACAGTGTATAAATTTTCAGAAATATTAAAAGGGGGGGGGGGGGGGGGGGGGGGAATCAAGCTTTGACATCAACAAGATGATAAGAGCCATTGGCTCTTGTTCACTGACTTCCACCCCAGAAGTGGGGTGTATGGGCAGCTGAAGCAGCTTTTGTATCTTGGATGTCTGGTGTATTATTTATCAATAATAAGAATTTATGGGCTTGGTATCAAGATTATACAAGGATCTGTAGTTCTGAGACACATGACAAGAATGTGGCCAGGTAATCTTAGCATGTGTCTGCAGGCATCCGTGTGTGCTGGGCTGGGTGTTGGCATGCATTTCAGTCTCCTATGCACTAACAAATGCTGCAGCATTTTAGGCACCAACCTACAAAGCAGTCCCTATGAGTGGACCCCTTGGCAAAGCCCTCTGAATTCTGACAATCTTTGTTTGCCAGCACAGGAGAGAAATTTGCAGCTTCTGGAAAAATTACATTGACGCACATTTGTAAGAAACCTCAGCTTCCTGCTATTGGTTATGGATTTTGTGATACCTGCATTTGAAGCTCAGATTCATTCATCACTGACACTTAAACTTTAGAGAAAATCCAGCTGTATGCCAAGGAACATCTTAGGTGTAGTTTGTGTGTTCCTTGTACAACCTGTGCAATTTGGCAAATAGGAAGAAGAAAAAACACTTTGCTTAAAAGAAATTCTTTCAAAGTT
This sequence comes from Scolopax mira, assembly GCA_004320125.1. Taxonomy (NCBI): domain Eukaryota; kingdom Metazoa; phylum Chordata; class Aves; order Charadriiformes; family Scolopacidae; genus Scolopax; species Scolopax mira. Next base: position 579,867 of record BJBW01003175.1, on the reverse strand, counting down.
CTGTTGCATATGATGTGTTTTATAGAAAGGGAATTGAGCTGAAATAGTACTATAGTGACATGCTTGATCACTAAAGAGAGGAGATGTAATGATTTTGGACAGTAACTGTCAGGGTTAAGAAAGTTATTTGTTCCATTGGTTTATGGCACAGACTAGTAGTATTTTATTGTCAAACAGAATTACTTTTATATCAAGAAGAGTGATTACTTGGGTTCACTGTGTTTGAGATTAAACTCAATGATTTCATGTCCATTATTGATTTAGGCTTTACATTCAGAGAAGTAGCAGTTTATATTTTACTTAAGGGGATTTGATCACATGAGATGGAATCTTCAATAGTTTCTGCAAACAAGTTAGTAAAGTTTCTGTGCCTCTTACAGTAACTGAAGAAAAGTGAAGGGGGCTAGAAAAGGCCACCTTATCTCAATGAGGCCAGTGCAGAAATGATCTAGAGAAGATGCCAAAAAATGCTGCTTACCTTTTCCAGTGTGCAAGGGACATGCTAACACCAGAGTACAGCATGCACAAAAGAAAGAATCACATGGGAGATACTCTGCCAATGGCACATTGCAGCCCCAGACTCAGACTATATGTATTTGACAAAGGGATGCAAAAAACCTTACTGTTCATTGTCTCTTGTAATTTATCCTCAAATTACACCAAAAGGGGGGGGGATATCCAAGGTGCTTTCCAATAGTAGAACAGGGTCAATGAAGCACCAAATGTCGGTGGCCTTTGTAGGAGGCAGATGTGCAAAGTGTGTAATATGTGTCACTAAAAATAGCCCCTTTTGAATCATCTTAAATCAGACAGTTGGTTAGAACATGCCACGAGGACCAAACCAAGCAGTGCAGTCTGATGTGAGTCCTGCTCTGCTGCTGCTGGGGAAGCTGTAGCCAAGAGAAGACAGATGGCTTGTGGCCAGACAGAGTTCTACTCCCTTGGGCAGTGGTGCATGTCTACAGATGGAGAAGATGTAGTATTTTATGGAAGCCACTGTCAAAAGTAGGCCATATCAACTTGAGAGCTCTGCAGCATTTCTCAAGGGATGGATGGGATGGGATGCTGTCTATTGTACCTTCATGTAAGTAGCTGTGGGAACAGCAACGAGTCCTGCTAGCTTTATTTAGAGCTGTCATAGGCAGGATATGATGTTTCCAACCTCCTCTAGCTTCCAAGTTACTGTCCTTCGTTAGAGTTCTCCTCAGGCACAGATGTCTCAGTAGATGCTGAACTAGCATGACTCCCTTAAAGAAATTGTGGGGCTATTTGGCCAGCACTGAGTCACTCTACCCTGACTGTCTTCTGCTTTCCACCCTGCCGTGTGCTTGTATGTTACCTCTGTGACTTAGGCAGTTTTCAAACACACTGGAACAGGGATCATAATGCACATCTTTAAAGGTATTTAACTTATCCAACAACTGTGTGCACATAATTTTTACCTGCATGGTTACATAGCCTTGCCCTAGCCAGAACCCCTGTGCAGTTAACCCAAAAAAAACCTCTCAGTGCAGACAAGTCTGACAGAGTGTGGAATGTACTGAGCTCTGGCTCAACCTTGCATTTAGGCCTCAGCTTCCATGAGGTTTTCTGTCTCCACACCTGTCCATATATTGCCTGCTACTACTAGGTGATAATTCAGGAAATAAATCCTAAATTGTGTTATGTTCCTTACCCAGAACGCAGTGCACAAAATACCCTCTGTAACTAAGCATTTGTTGGACAGTTAAACATTAATAGCTACCAAGACGTCTAGCAGCTGATGTCGGCTGAGACTCATGTAATGATGTTTTCCCTTCTGTGGTTGGGGTTACTCCTAGTTCTTCGTTCCCTGCAGTGTATTTGGTTCATTAGGGACACAGCAAAACACAGTTTTGCCCATTCTGCAGTATCCCCAAGGGTCCTGTGTTTACTAACTCATTTTTTTCAATTAGTGCTCTTTGCCTTTTGTCCTTTTACTGAACAACATGGAGAAAAATCTGGCTCCATCTTCTGGATTTCCTCCCATCAGATACTTACAAACACTGTTAAGATTGCCCCCCGAGAGGCTGAGACTTCTCCTGGCTAAACAGTGCTGGCTCTCTCAACCTCACTTCACATGTCAGATGCTACAATCCCTTAATCATTTTAGTGCCCATCCTCTGGACCTGATACAGTATGTCCATGCCTTTCTTACAGCAGGGCATCCAGAACTGAAAACAATACTCCAGATGCAGTCTCACCAGTGCTAAGTAGCTTTTCCAGGCTTTGGAAAGATGTCTCCATTCCAAAGGAGAAAGAAAAGGAGGGAAGAAGCAGACACATTGTTTTGAAACTAACTGGATGCATTCATTGAGATGGAATGAAAAATGAAAAGCTGTTGCCTAAAGCATTATTTTTTATTATTTTTTTTTACTAATTTGGGGTATTGTTTATCCTTTTTGTTTCTCGGTTCAGTGAACTGCTGCTATTTAATGGATCACTAAGTTATGACTACAATAGAAATGACAGAGCATGTGCTTTTAATTTAGGTGTATGGACAAGTGCCCTCTTCTGCAGGAAAGGGAACAAAGCTAATATTGCAAAATAGCAAAATAGTTGAACAAAATGTTTCTCAGTATAGGTGGCAAAGTGACACATATCTGTTGTGGCTCTGATAAGCTTTTCTTAGTGTAATGCTTAAGCAAAAAACCTGCAAATGTGACAAAGTCTTGCTGCCTGACTGTCAGGTCAGGGCATAAATCATTTATGATGCTTTGGAGAATGTTACCCAGTGTCACCTGAGAACAAGAGCCCTGTTAAATTTCAGGAAGATTTAGCCTTCTTCCTGCTTAAAAGTTTTGTTAAAGGTACTTGGACGCTGAAAGAGACATCAAAATGGATGTAGATGCCAAAGAATATTGGAAAATCTTAGTAGCTTTTCACTGGGGCCTCATTCTCACGCTGGACTGGAGACAGTTGTTGACACCCTTCAGGAGGACAAAGCTCTGGGAGCTGCTGTGTTTCTCCCTGCCCATGCCCTCCTCTTCCCCCTTGAACAGCAGAAGAGGCCATTACTGCCTTTTTCTCTGCTCTACTGCAGTGTAGGAAAGCAATTACAACATTTTTTGTTTGTGAGATATTTCTTTTCCTGACTACAAAACCAAAGAAGTCTCACAGTAAAAACAAGAAATAGATACAGTAAAAAGTATACAGTTTTTATACAGTCCTATAGTCCTAAAAAGTAATTAGGAGATCTGGCACATTTCTAACACACTTGCCCCATTCATGTAAAAAAGAGAAAAGCTGTGAATCTCTTCTTCTGTTTTCTCTTTCTACTGCATACAGATAATTGCATGATGTATCATTTACAGAAAATGTGATGCTGTTACTGAGAAAATGCTAACTATTGCCAGCTTCTGTACTGATGTGGCTACCTCAGTGTTTCTAGCCTCTGTTTTATCTTTTCTGTCAGGAAATAAATGTTTGTCTAGTGCTACGTTGTTACCTTTCATGAAAGGGATTTCCAAGAAAGATGGGAGAAATCTCTCTCTTTTCTCTCTTTCTCTTTCTCTCTCTCTCTTTCTCTTTCTCTCTCTCTCTCTCTTTCTCTTTCTCTTTTTCTCCCATGCAAATTGCCAGGGGATTAACTGCAGAAATATCTAGTATCAATTTAAACGTAAGTCATACTGGCCATCCTCTGGGGTGAATTTTTAATATGAGGAGTGCTGTTTCCTACAGGTGAGCTCAGGTCCTATGGAAAGGGGCACTTCTTCTGTCCTACAGGAGTCCTATGTCCTTGCTGAAAAAGCATCCTGTGCACATAAGCAGCAGCTGATTAATTTTAAGCAGGAGTCCAAATTAGTGGCCAGATTGAATGGCTCCAAGGGCTTGTATGAAGTAATTTCAAAATTTTCTTATTTAAAAATGGCAGAAAATGAAGGCGGAAGGCAGCCCCTTGAAATTGTATGTCTCTAGGCAGGGAAGCTATCAACTTCTGGCAAGTCAAAGGAACTAGTTGACTTATGTACAAATCATATTATATTGACAAAAACATACTTCCATTATTTGGATTGCTGGTACAGACAGTGCTGACTTGGGTCACTAGCATTTCCTTTTAAAGTAGCATACATCTTCATGCATTGCAACGTCCAAGGGCCTAACTCAGTAAGCCATGGTAAAAAAAGGTAGCACAGTCAAATAACAGTTGAACATACAGCAAAATCCTTGCTTTGAGCTTTGTTTGCCTTCAGAAATACTATGTCAAGTGTTCTTATTTAAATGAAGCTTTGTTTAAAGTGGAAGCAGTTGTCTCAGGGATGCCACAGTGGTTCCTGGGTCTATAATAAACTTGTTAAGAAAAGGGCTGGCTGATTTATACTTTGTTGCTGATGTAAAAAAACATCACCAGCACATGGGGCTTTTGTGTTTACTGTGAGGTTTTCTTCTCCTCCTGTGCTGCCCCTGTCTGGTTTCTGGTGTGCACCAGCAACACCCTCCCCCCGGCCAAGGAAGCCCATCTCCATCTGCTTCAGACAGGGGCCAGGAGCTGGAGCGGTCGCATGGTTCTCGGCATGGCACCAGCAGCAGTGTCTGGTTACTTGAAAAGTAATCAGAAATTCCAAAATGCCCCATTACATCTCTGCGTTATCAGCTATCCTGCCAACTTTTCTTTGTCATATGTCAACAGAAGGAAATGCAGGAAGGTAAGATGAACTCTTTCCAAATCAGGGAATACCCTTAGAAACTTGGGCTTTTAGAGACCTTATCTAAAGGAATGCAGCTTCTGTGGGGCAGCAAATTAAATGGCTTTATTTATGTGCTCAGCTTCTTCTGGCGCAAACTCTAAAAGCCTGAAATCTTTTGCTAGTCTGTATTTTGGTGATGCGTGCTTTTAAACCAGGGGCTAAGTTAGAAAGATGCATTAGAGATGGCTCAAAGCCAGAAAAGGACTTGAGCAACACCACTCTTCTGCACTGGACCACATCTAACTGAGAGTCAACACCGGCACCAGACACAGTATTTGTGAATGTGCCAGTCAAAGGAGCTCTATTTATGCATTTATTTCCAGTAATCATGTAACCATGTACCTAAACAAGTGTGTATGCCTCTGTGCTGTTACATTATGGAGCAGCTTTAGAAAAGTAACTGCATTTACTGTATTGAACCATGGCCTGTATTTATCTGGCATTGGCTACAACTTTTTTGTGTGCGTTGGTCTCCCGGAGATGGTATTGCACAAATCCACGCTGTAGGCTTTCTTGACATTTGCCGAATCATCTCGTAGTGGTTATAGACTTCATGTCAGCATTAGATGGCCTTTATTATGAGCCAATGTAGCTTTTTTCAGGTTAGATTTTTTTTCACTGAAGCCTGACTTTTCAGAGTCTTGTGTGAGCAGTGTTTGTGGTTTCAAAATGTCCCTTCAGTACCTTGCTGTGTAACAGAGCTAGACCGTATCAGCCATTGCCATTTTTGTGTCACACACAGGGACCTTCATGGCACTAAAATAACATCAGAATAGTCCCCTTCTCTTGTTCTTGTAGGCAGACTCAAAAAACAGTTGAAAAAGGCCTTCTGTGCTTCCAGTAGAGTGAGAGGATCCTAACTCTGCAGTCTTTGATAGACTGCCCCAGAAACAGAGATTCTTGTAACCTGTCTTTGTAAATCAGGCTTTTGGAAGTGAACAAGCAATTTAGATTTACAAGGAAAGATCCCACAATATTTTTATTTATATTGGCCAATTTAGTGCTATTAGCTATTAGCTATTACATATTAGTAATGATGCCTGTACGCTATATGCATTGAAGTGGTATAAATGTGTCTTACTGACTGTACATGGATTAAAAGAGATACCTATATCCAGACTATACAAACCAAGGGGAAACCTGAACAAAGGCTTAACTATGATTAGGCAAAGAGTTCTTTCCTATAATCTTTATTTCCTTGCACTAGCCAGGTGGCTTTAATTATTTTGCCTGCCGTCTGGGTTTTGGCTCTGACCATTCACTGTATAGCAAAATTGAATTAAATTGGGAAAATTAAACACACTTTTAATCTAGCTATTGGAAATAAAATTAAGTACCATGTCAAAATTAATTTTCCATGGAAGGAGGAATTTTTTACCTCAAGTGAAAGGTTGATTTATAGCCTGCAGTATAGTAAGTGGCATCTGTTTATATATGTTACAATGTTTTAAATATTTTAATAAGTTGCTAATTTGCAATGAACAATAATGCCGCCTCGTGCTTTTTCAGAGAGGTTTAGCTTTGATTATGGGATTTCTGTGTTTCTGTTTATTCTTTTTAAAGAAGAATAAATTTTTTAAAGCACTTTCCATGATAGGTGACATTTTCTGTTATGAGAGAATCACTGCAACGATTATAGATGATGATCTTCAGCTATAGAGTAAATTTCAATTCTTATTTGAGGGCTGATGTTAATCCACACTAGACCTGTGCCCAGGCTCTGTATTTCATCTGATATCTTGATCAATATTGGGTGCATAGTGTATGGATCCCTTCTCAAGAATTGGTATGCATTTTAATCGACTTTTGTCTGTTTTAAGATGGACATGTCTAAAAAGCAAAACCTAAACTCATAGAAATCCATTCTAAAAAGTATTGATCTGACTTTATGAAGAAAGTACACACACTTGAAAATATAGACACTGTAAATTCCACTGGCACATGTACTCAGAAAAAAGGGAGTCTGGAACAACAAGCAGAAGAACTTTTTAATATTAAGTATTGATGTTTATGTGTGTTTCTTTTCCAGTAGTGAGGGTCAGATGTTGGCCAGTCCAAGTGCTGTGGACTTTGGTTTGGCTAGAAGTGGTATCCAGAATACCAGGAAATCCTGATTGTATTTAAAATTGTGATTCCAGTGACACCAAGATTATGCCCTACTCACAGCATACTGTAATGCTTGCTAGTGTGCTATCTGAACACAGGAAATAACTAATGGAAAAGATTTCAGTGTAAATATACTGAAAAATGTCATCATTCTTTCTAATGAATGCATGTTATTAGCATAGTACAGATGGATCTAGTTGAAAATGAATGCTTTGTAATAGTCATAGATTTCAGTGCAATCAGAATTTTGTTCATGTGGACGATGATTTTTCGTTTTTAAATCCTAGTGATTGGAAAAGAAAAATTCCTATAGCCAATGCTATGTCACAGGAGAGTGTATCCTGCTCTGCCTACCACAGTTTTAAATTGGAGGATTAAAAACATCCATTGTTCATTTCCATTAAACCTTGTGCTCCTTGCTTGGTTTTTATATCATCAGATCCCATTGATTTTTTAAATAGACTAATCCTAGATTATCAGAAGGAATGATACAAATCTTCATCTGCATTGGTTTGTAAATCCTTATGCTGATAGGTATGTTTTTGGAAGCAAGAATCTTGGAACAGGTCTCAAAACATCATTCCATTCACTTTGCTTTATTTTCTTAAATAAGCTGCCTCTTTCAATTAAACAGCTCAGTTTTATTCCTTCAGTAACCAAAATTTTGCAGACACTGGCCACATGGATCACTGGAATGGGGAAAAAAAAAAGAGAAATATAAAGTTATGCTATAAGGACTATAATTAGCTAAATTAATAGCTAATTTTGCACACTGGCTCTGTTTTCACTGAAAAGAATCCCTTAAGCTTCATGAATACTACATAAGGCAACGTGTCACCAGTTCCGTGAGCATTAAACACCATCACTCGTCCCCTTTGCCACCAGCTGAAGGTGCTACTGACTGGGAACAGCAGGGTCCAGTCTGGTGTAATAGGAGGATGTATCCAACCTTCCAGGCCCCAGACCTGACTGGTAATTGTCTCGGTCCTGTCTCAGTCCAGCTCCTAACGAGAGCAGTGGGAGTTTCCACTGTGACAGCCTTCAGGATTTGGCCTATTTAATTGGTGACAAACATCACAATGGCCTTTTGCCTGCCAAATCCTCAGCGCTCACTTCTTTGGAAGGAAAAAAATATTTTTGTTGGGCTATTTTTTCCCAAAATGAATGCAGGTAATTATTTTTGGTTACATAGTGCACAGACAATGGTAGTTAAAATTTACACCTATTTTGAACAGTAGAGAGTGTGCGTACATGTGTGTGTGTAAAATACAACTGTACAGACTTTCTGTAAAAGCTGTGATACCTTTAGTTAAACTGAATAGAGCTGTGTGGTGTGAATAGATCCGCTGGCATCTCTTTAGTAAGATGCTGCTAAGAGGAAGGGTGTCATAGTAATGGTCAAATGGGGACCAAATATAACTGCCAGTACAAAAAAAAAACCCTGTCGTTTATGAAAAATGTTTTTCTTATTTTACTGTTGAGAATACTAAGCAGTGACTGGAATTTGTGCCTAAAGCACATTAAAGGTTAGGTTCTTTGAGGCACTTCCTAAATCACAATTTTCAAGCCATTCATCCAATTGACTTTATATAAAACCAGGTTTCAATACATTAGAGATTACAATAGTGGTCACTAAATCATTCAGGGGATGTTAAATGGCTTCCATTAGTACAAAGGCAGCCCATACCTTTTCAGTGAGTTTGTACAGTCAGATCTCAAATGTGGTCCAGCTGAAAACAGCCAAGACGATGGAGGCCAGTACAGGTGTCTGTACTGTATTGTCTGTGGGAGACCCGACACCTGGTACTGCCACCATCTCCAAGACCTTTGAGGAAAAGCTACAAGCTGAGGCTCAATTCCCTGTTTTGGCATTAGCAAGCTACTTTCAGCTCTTGTGAGGAGGTCAGTGGTCACTTAATAATTTTGAGATTTTTACTCTAGTGGGAAGATAAGGAAATTCAGAACCCTGAATCAAAAATCTAACCTATGATGGCTCACGCTGAAGAGTAAAATGGAGAGATTGTTACCTTTTCCTTTAAATCCAAACATACCTCTCTACTCTTCTTTGCAAGACAATGTGTTCATGTGTTCTTTACATTTGGTGCTGGGAAAGGATGAGTCCCTGCAGGAAGAGAGGGCTGGAGCATTGTTTGCAGGGACAGACTGTATAATCCAATAAATTGTGTTGCTTTGAGCCAGGAGGCACACCAGCAATCCATGTGCTGGTGATTCCACTGATTTACTCTTCACCCTGCACCGGCCTATCACCCTCAACCCAACCAGCAGATCACCCTGACCAATATAAATGCAAAATGGTTTACTCAGTTTTAAAAAAAAAAAATAATCACATGAACATTATGTTTATTTCTCCAGTAGAATCTGTTTCTTTCACAATCTTTCAGTTGCTTCTTTTCTTTTCTGAAGAGTGAAGTCTTTATTTCAGACATCTGCCTATAGAAAATAAGTTGTTTTTTTTAAAGAACACATTTAAAGATGAAAAATGAGGCTTGAATGACTTAATTAGCATACAAATTACACAGATATAAAAGTTCTCTTTCATTGTCTTAACTTACAGTTTATTTTGTACAGAATTCATTATGTTATACATCTAAGACTTACTATATTGTATAAATATCTTGGGTGTGATGTATATACATATTCAGTGTTATAGATTCAGCAATTAATGTATGCATTTCACAATACACTCTAGTGTATTTCAATGTAGTGCACATGATTTATATTTCAGATAAGAGCATATCCGCTATGAAAACTCGGTATTTCATTCATAGAGCACTATACCTTGAAATACAGGGTTTTTTTCCATTATATAATGGACTGTTTGTATCGTGTCGTATGGCTGTAAGATTTTCTTGTACATTCCCCGATATGAATTAAGAAACAGCAGCTCAGTACGTTAATATATGTGGTTCTACATCAAGAGGAGAGCAGGGCACTGGTTTCCTAAGGTCTCAAATGAGAAAGAAGGTGTAGACAAGCCACATGGGAAGAGGGGGGGTGTGATGACCGAATGAAATTAAAAGTTCTGCACAGATGAAAACTACTGGCTCTTGCTTCTCCATTCTCTGTACATCAGTGTTCAGCTGCTGTAAATCACTCAGCTCTGATTAACGAGTTGAGGGTCTGGCATCAGCTTTATTTTTAAAGTCTGCAAATTCCCCATGTTCCATTAACCCACTCTTCCTTTACTTACAGGATGTTTCTGGGTGTCTCCTGGTGTATGTATTTGTACTACATCCTCTCTGTCCTTGAGAGCAGGCAAAGAAACTCACTGACAATGTCTTTTCTGTACATGCCAGAAGTAAGATGTGCTGTTTCTTCGGTATTAAATTACAGATGTTGCTTTCCTGGGCACCTACTGAAGCTTAATTCTAATTAATCTGTCAGTATCGTTTCCATTTTCTGTTTTAGACAATTCTAGTTTCCTGCATACACACACACACACGCAAACATATTGTGTCTTTTGATCATTTGGCTACCTTTGCTTTGTAATCTCAAAAACAGAGATTCTTTTATCAATGTATAAGTGCTGTTTATTTAACAGCAAAGTGGAATATTATATATTCCATCAATAAAAACCTTTCTTGTTTAAACGAGTCATTGAAAAAAAATGTAGCTTAATCAGAAAATTGTTGGTTTAAAAGTAATTTTAAATTAAATTTACTTACTTATAAAGTATGTCATTATTTTTAATCTAAAATATGAGATATTTCATTAAAAAAGGACTTATCAATCAGAATTATATTTCGCATCAAATGTATTCATATAATTTATTTTCCTTTTGATTTTATGAGAAGTAGCACAAACGGTTAAACTAGCATAAATCCAGAACTCCACTTTATTAGTGTTATTCAAGTTATACTGAGATTAGAATTCTCTCTTCCCGCTTCTTTTATTTTTGTATTGCTATTTTTCCATATAAGAACTTTGATGTAACAACATGTGATGTGAAACAAAAGGTTATATGCACCTGCAATTGGAGGTGTTTTTTTCCCTCCATTGCCTGATTTGGGGAGGGGTCTGGATTTTTATGGACAGCTGTAGCCAGTTCCACTGTTGGGCTGATCACCAGTAGCAGCTGTACTCCTTTCTAATGGGCTGTGCTTGTAATTTAACTTTGGGATAGATATGAGTATGATGCTCATGACTGCAACAGTCACAGCTCTACAAAAGCCCCACATTCAGCTTCTGAGCCACTAAGAACTTCATTGAAGAACATCATGACCACGCTGACAGGGCCACCCTTTGGTAAATAACACACAGACCAATTATCTACCTGTAAGGTTCTACTCCAGAGTGTATTTTAAATACATGCTTAGTTGAACACCAGAATGGACGTATTTCTGGTCCAACGCTAACAGCCCTCAAACCCTGCATTTATAACTATTTTCAGCAGCAACAACTGAAAGCACAGGGATTTGTGAGCCACGTGGCTGAAAAAGCCTGAGGTCTCCTATGGTGGTTTTTAGCACTGCATGTCCTTCCTCCATACAATAGTGTGCAGCATGAACATATAGCCACTATGGACAGCCAGGGATTAGACCTCAGGTACACGTTTGGGACTCAGCAATGTGATAGGCTTAGTAGAGAGGCACCCTGACTTGGTGATCCTCAGTCTGACAAGCCATAGTCCTTGAAGGGTAATTTCCTCAACAAGTTAGTGAAGCTGTTGTCTTCTGTTACCCAGCAATGGGTGAGAAGAGAGCTCAAGTCCCTCAGCACTGACTAAGGATGGAGTTCAGCAGCTGCTGGGGTAATTGGCAGAACTGGGGCCATGCTGAAGAGATCCCTGCTGTGAGACCAGAGCCTGACTGGCAAACTGGTGGATATATATTCATGAAAACAGCTGTGCTGTTGCCCTCTCCGACTACCATCAGGAAGTTGTTTCCTCTGATTTGAAGACTAAATTTATTTGTGATTGTTTTATATTCATTTACTCTTGCACAAACAATATGCTTGGTTTGTGGCTGGGCTAAATACAAAAGAACATGTTTGGAAAAGATGTTAAATTATAAAAAGGGATTTTTATGTTGTTAGTAATAAGGATCATAGGAGGAATTAATGTTTCCTTATGAGGTCTGGATCATTTAAAGAGGAGAGAACATTTGTTAAACAACCCAAGATTTCATTTGACGTACAAGTGCTGCATCACTTATGAAACAGAAGCATCTCTGTGGTCTATTATTTTATCTGCTTAAAATTAGATTATAACAGATGCCATCCCGTTACTGTGCAGTGCAGTGCCAGCGAATGTAAGTCTCTAATCACTTACATAAGCCGGGTGTCTTCACTTTCTGGTCTCACCATTAAAATTACTTTATAATTATAATACTGCTTTTTGCAGCAGCTATATTAAATATGTTCCCAGTTGTAGATTAGGATCCAAATGCAGAATTTCCCATACTTACGGTTGCCTGACAAAATTCAAATCCTATCTTGGGCTACCCAAAAGATGGGAACTATGGTATGTACAGCAGTTGTAATTTGGATATTGTGTATATTGCACAGGATCCATCACAAGAACATGTGCTTTATTTTTTTTTTTTGTTAAATATTACGTAGATTCAGTTTTTTTCTCACTGTAATTTTCAACTTATTTCAGTCATCCTTCAGTAAAAAACTACATGTAAAGCATATGAAATGGCAGCTTTGAATCCCCAGCATGTTTTCCTTGTTAAAATCAGGAATAGTCATGTCTTTCCTTCTTCATTTGTTAATGAAACCTGGTGTAAACATTTTCTCTTTAATGGCTTTGTGGTCAGAGAAGTTTTAGAGGAGGTCTGGGGCATTAGCATGGACTTCTTTACCCTACTAGACTCTACCATCAGTGTATTAATTAATACAGAGTAACAGTGACTCCAAACCTTTGCTTATTTTCTAGGAAGTTTCCTTCCTATTTTATGCACTTTTTAATACCATATTTGACTTTCTCATTCTGATAATAATGTGTATTGGCAACCAAGCTGCTGTTTCAGCAAAGCATTTTCCTTTGAAGTATGTGCTGGTTTGTTGCAGGTTACTTTTTCGTGTTAGCAATGACAAAAGTAAGCCCAAAGCTACTCCTTGTTTTTTATTTTCCAGGGTTTATTATTGTATTTACAGTTCCCTGTAAGAAGATACAACCCTTTCCCAGTAAGAGTCCTAAAAGCTTTCTATCTTTCAAATACTAATGACTCCTATATCCATATGGAAAGGAGAAAGATAATCAGTGATGAAGTAGGTATCTCTGGGGGCTGATGCAGATGAATAGAAAACTTAAATCATTATAAATATTACCATACTACACTTTGGTACAACCAAAAAAAATATCTTCAATAAAATATTTAATGTTCCTTAAGTCAAATAAAATTCATAAACAATAGGAAATTAACCACATGGGGATTTTTATATCTGTAAAAAATAATAAGACTACTTGGCCACATTGCACATAGGCAATAAAATTCAATTAATTCAGATCCCTTTTAATGTAAGCCTCGTTTGAGGCTGTAAGCAAGAAATGTCCACTGTGCTTTACAAAGGACAACAACTAGAAAAATCAATGCAAACAAATATCCGTTTCTTTTCTGATTTACCATTTATCATGAGAGATGACAAACAAATGAAGTCTCCTCTGAGTCTGAGCGTAGTTGTATTAGCATTTTGCTAGTACCAGGCAGTATACAAAAACAGCCATCGCGTGTGACACCTCCAACACCTACAGGTAGCTGTTTTAGGGGCACATCCTGGTTTGCGGTGAAACAGGTTTACCTCAGCCAGCCTCTTGCACCTGCTCAGTGATATCAGGTTATCATCTCAGTAACTCCAAGGTTGGACTGTCTTGTTCCTATTGCTGACTGGACTGACTGCTCCACCATCCATAAACAGAAGGCATAAAGGTGATTACAAACATAAGAAAGTAGTTTTACATATTGTCTTGCAGTCTTTCCATATAGTCCCTAAGTTCCTTGGAATCACCAAGATTCATATCTTGGCATACCCATTTAATATTATCATCACTGTCAAATAGAATTGAGTTGGTGTAGGGGCCTCCATCCTCTGGCAGTATTGTTGTATATGAAGTGAATTTTACTCGCTTCTGCTTTGGCCCAGGATTTATAGGTTCACTTTTAACTTCTTTTTCACAAAGATACTCAGAAGATCTGAGGATATGATTATGAAGAGTCTTCTGAGAACTCCCATTAAGGAGAAAGTTGCTTTCTTCAAACTGCATTCCTCTGTCAATCATGGTAGTGCACTCCTCTGATGGGAGCGAAATGTCAACTGGGTTTTCCAGCAGTTCAACCTCATTTCCAAGCCAGACCCAATCATGAGAATGAGGGATGTTGCCTTGCTCACTCACAGCAAACCTTTTATGCCTGTACTTCCAAGCAAATGCCACGCAGTTAATCAAAAAGACCAAGATTGCTAAGCAGAAAACACACAGCAGGGCATACATGCCAATCTCCAAATCTGTTAATCCTCTTGAAGTCAATGTGAGGTCACCGGGATTGTTTTCTCCTGGTATTTCTACTTGCGTAGGGAAACCTGTGAAGGCAGTTGGGTTATTTTGGAGCTGGCCATCCTCCAGGGACTCCAGATCAATGGGAGATATGAAAGTTGTGCTTTTGTTTGCATTGTCCTCATAACTGGACAAGTCCTCATGGTTTTTGGACCATTCCTGTGCTGTCCTCTCTTGTTCTGCAGATTTCTCTATTGAATTGCTTGCATGGCTTTTAAAATCTCTATCCATATCGTCAATGTCATTAGTACTTCCTTTTTGGTCAGAATCTTTTTGACCAAACTTCACTTTGACACTTCCTTTCCCAACAGCCAGAATGCTCTTCCGCTTAGTCTTCTGACATGGCTCACTGATCACCATTTCAATTTTAATCAAAGGTCCTTGCCCATCCCCTTCTGCCACTACCCCAGGCCATTTAGACTGAAGGTTTTGGTGTGCAGACACGACCATCTCATCCAGTGAAGTGATGGTGATTGAGAAGTCCTTGGAGTCATAGATATCTAATGGTGTCACTGACCCATCACTGAACAGAATCCAAGCACTGACTATGGCTTCCTGAGGAGAGAAAGAATGAGAAAAAATCAAGACTGAAAGGTACGAGCGCATATATCAGACACTCAGTTGTTCAAATCTGTTTGACATTGGCAAAATACAGTTTAGCTTTGGTTTATTTTGTATTTTTAAAAAAAGAAATGTATGCTCTGTAGACCACTTAGGCATTTATACCCCATTCAGAAATTAGCAAAGACATCACCATCCAAATTTAATAAAAGCTGCTGACAAAAAGAAAAAAGGACAATTTTTTTTTTTCAGTCTCAAGTGAGAAGCCTCTTTTGAATGATGAAAATAATATGTCCAAAGCCCTGGTTAATTAATTTTATAAAGGACCTATAATGGGGATTTTCTTTAATACTGCATTTCTGCTGTCATATTTAATACTGCGTGCAGAGCTGTTTATGTGTCATAATGTTGATCCCATTCAACCCATAGAAGCAAACTAGGTTAAGAACACATCTCAATGCAAGATTTTAAATTTTCTGTCATGCTTTCCAACAGACAAGATTATGTGAAGTGTACAAAAGTGACTGTAGTCTTTTCTGGGTACTATAGAAACACAAAAATGCTGTTATTAAGGATGTTTTGACCAAAATAATTTGTCTTCTTACTGCAAATTGCTAGTGCTAAAAAGATAGTTACTCTTTCTCTAGTGGTACAATGTCTCAGTTCTATAATAAATACAGTAAAAAAGATATATGTAATTTATGCTGTGGTCTCATCGAAAGCTATTCCTAAGATTATCTGGTTCAAAGTAAGCACAAACTCATCAGATTTCAGCAATGCAGATCATCAAAACTTCTGTACACGCAGCCAAAAGGTTCCTTTGGACTGTCTTTGTGAGACTATTAAGGCTTCTTCCTCTGCTGACACAGCTAGGCAATGCTTGCCCATAGATAGAGTGTTGAGAGGCACGTCCATGCTTTCTACAAGCCTTACACGTGCACAGGCGTGTCCATCACTTTCCCTGGGCTGTCCAGGTCTCCAGTCTAGTTCTGAAGAGCGCAATGGTCAGTCTGTCTGCACATCTAGGAGTTGCTCAGTAAGATCAACAGCCTTTGCGAGACACAGTTACTGCTTTTGACAAAGCCATACGTTTTATGTGCTGTCTAAAATTTACAGCTTTTCCCTAGCTTCTGGCAAAGCACAGTAAACAAATAAGTGAATTCTGTATAATATTTTGGACCATACCTGTTTCGGGCTATGAAGGATATCATATGCAGAGGTGGTAGAAACGATTGCTCTCTTATTTCCTTTGCTGATTTGTAAGGAGACGGACAAGCCTGAAACTAGTTGCACTCCTAGATCTGTAATGGTTACACGGTCATCTAGAACTATCACTGTCTTCTCTGCCAAGATGGAATCGGAAAGAGGTGACAGAACCTTGAAAGAGAAAGCAAACATCTTGTATGAAACAGCAATGGACTGTATTGTCAAGCAAGATTAGATTCTAATTGGCGTAACACCTCAGATTAATCTTGGGTTTGTCACATCCATGTGTAAGCTATAATTGATGTTTTCCCCAAGACATTACATTCATTTGCTGCTAAATTCATTTATTTACAAAAATAATTTAATATAACAGCCACTCACTTCAAAATTACAGCTTCATCTCAACAATGGAGTATAGATTAAATTACATGGATTTTTTTTTAAATGTCATATTTGTGTTGTCTATAAATGAATATAATATAGTACAAGACACAGTGTAAGACACTGATTAACACTGAAACTCACTAGGGGAATAAATAGGTGTACAAAGCCTGGCTGATAGGAACTTGGCCTGCTGCCTTTATAGGGACAGAGGACCTGAATGAAATGAAAGTGAGATTTGCAAAAGGACTTTGGAAATCTTACTGGGTGCCTGCCCACATTTTTCAATGCCAAAATAGTCTTGCCAGTTTGCTCTAAGACCTAGTTTCTAACATGCTCAGAAGGAGACAGTCATCTTTCTAGTGATGCCAGAAACAGCTGGTTCAAGCCCAAAATATCTCAGGTGCGATTTGTCTAAACTAATAGGAGCAATGTACAGTGAAGCTCCTGCGTTGGAGCTATCTGCCTTCTGCTCTTTCGTAGTCACTGGAGTGAAAGAGGCATTTTAAGGGCAGAAATCCCCTGACCTCTTTGGGATGTTTGTTTTAGGCTGAAAGGAGCTGAGCCCTAGAAGTGTTTGTTTCTTTGTGTTGACTACAAAGGACACTTAGTATGACTGGAACATTACGGAGAGTTTCAATGCTTGTATTCCTGTGTTTTGATTAAGAAATAGAAGTAGACAGAGAGACAGGTAGTGAACATAAACTCTGAATATTATTTTTGTGTCCATTTTTTATGTTTCATTTTGTGAACATAAAGGATGGATCTTTCAAACATATTTAGGCCTACAAAAATGAACGTAGATCTCTGGTAAAATTTCCTAACAGTTTGGTTCATAAGGTCCCACTTAAATTAAAAGTAGCTAGTTGTGTGCATCATGTAACCTGTTCAGAAAACCTCACTGTGTTGCTAGTCACATTAACGTGGGTAAATCCCTTCAGATGTTTCACCTAACAATATTTTACAAAAGTGACAGATAGTAAAAATTAAAACCCATTCAGACTTCCTTTTATGTTTAGCATATAAATTTTTTTCAGCTGTTTTGAAAGCAATTAATTTTATAAGATAACTAGCTATTGTGTGTCCATCCAGAACTCTTTCTATGGAAGCTGCAGATACATCTCAGGCTGTACCTGGACAGTGGTGATGCCTTGCTCACGACCAACCAGAACTCGGCCATCTTGAAGCTTAGCGATCTTGGGTTCTTCTACCTTCATGAAATCAGTCACAAGGTCAGTGATGTCAAACTGCCACTCAGAACCTAGCATATAGGTCAAGTGGCCTCCAAGCTCAGAGGATTCAGCTACAAACTGTGTGAGGACTCGCACCATGGCGTGCTGATACTGGAGGGTACAACCTTTTCCTTTTTTCTCATCATCCTCTTCGTCCTCACTGTCACGGGTAGGCCTGTAAATAGATCCAGGTTTGTTATCTGCATTGCCATCATCTCCCTACAACACTGCAGAGCTTCAGTTGCATCTTATTTTCAATTGGATTAATATTATCATCATCTGCTACTGTGTGAGAAATAGGGAACTGTATTTTGGATGTGTAGGTTACTAAAATCTGAGTGAGGTGCTTCTACAGCTTTTTGTGCTGTACAATTTCAAAGCTATTGTCACTTCTGTTAGTGGATTCTTTGTTTGAGTGGGACCTCCCAGCAGCTTAAAAATATGTCCACCACTGCAGAGGTGTCAGTGGAACCACCACTTGTTCACTGTTCTCCAAACAGCAGTCAAATCTTGCAGAGCACTAAGGAAAGCAGTATAAAATGTTTATGAGAGGGCAGTTCTGGAAAAAGGTCTTGTAGCAGCTCACCAGGGATGGGAGAAGATGTTTTAGCATCCTTTCCTCCACCTTTGCCCATAACATTTGTATCACTTTGCTCATCTCTTCAAAAACTATTCTAACAGATTTGGGTTTCCCTGTGTAGGTAATGCAGCCCCACTTTATGCCACATCTATCTTATTAATCCCTCTGCATTTGAGAAATATACCATGATTTCACCTTAAATCTCATACAGTTCAGGCAAGTGTCTGGTATATTTAGTCATGTAATGACCATATGGGGCTTTCAAAAAACCAAACGAAGCACTTAATTTACCTCTCAGGCCATCAATTACTCAGGTGTACAAATACCATGCTGGACTGGTGGGACTCCCACTCACCCCACAGAAACAACTGCAGCATTACACACACTTTCTTCAACATTTTCTGTCTGTCCTCCTTGCAGATCTAAGCCATGACAATATAACAGCTTCCCATAAAACTTATATAAGGCATCACAGTGATTTGTGATAGCAGGGGTGTCATACCTCACAGAACTTTGTCTGGTTTAAAACCCAGCTTCCCATCAATTCTTCTTTTTTATTGCTATTGTTTATTCCTTGGGACCCACACATGGATTCTCGTGTCTCTTTCAAGTCAGGGATTAAGCACTGGGTGGTCACGCTTTTACTTGTTATGCCCCTATAGTGAGGAATTCATTGCTCAGAAATAATATGCTTTCCTCCTTTACTTATTTGGTGGCCTCCTTACTTATTTGGCCTGAAGCCACCTCCTTCGCAAGGTGGGAAATACAGGGTAAGCCTCTTATTTTTCACAGTATTTTGGGAAGTAGCTTTGTGTTTACTGTGTTCCTTTATCTTCTCCTTTGAAATACCAGCTATGAAAAACTATTATAAAACAGAATTGCTTTTGTTATAAATTGTTTTATGACAAAGTTGGCAAAGAATAAGCTGAAAATATAGCTAAGAAAAGCCCTTATATGTTCTTCAAAATGATAGAAAGTCCTGGTGGTACAGAATCTAATACACTGGAAATACATTTTCAATGTATCAATTGTTAGATTAATATATATATATGTATATATTCCACCTCAAGTAAATGGTACTTGGTACAGCCTTTTTGTTTTTTTGTGTGTAAAAACAACAGTATCCATCATTAGTTGCTGAATGAAACAATATTGAATAACAACTGAATTGTTAAGAAAAAAGCAGGATCCTAAAATAGGATTTACATTACACAAAGAACTAAGTCTTACAGAATTAGACTAGCTGGCTATTTCAGGGAAATTTTCAATTGTTGTCTCCTTCCCAACACAAGTGTTAATCTGGACTTTGCCAGTCAGCAAAACAGCCACAAGGAGAGTAGTAGAAGGGGGATATTCATAAAGCTTATGTGGCCCATGCCTGTTGCTTTATAACACTAAAAAGATTTTATGAACTCCTTAACATACCCAATTCCAATTTGTTCCTGTATCCTGACCCTCTTCAGCTCATCTAAGCCATAACCAGCTCTCTGAATAATCTCAGACTTTGGGAGAACCAGGTGTAGTTCTGAGATTTCAGAATTTAACCCTCTTTTAGTAATACAGACAGTACTATTGGTACCCATGCAGAGCTGGAGAAGAACGTGCAGGAGCTATTCAGGTAAGAAGTACTTAGGAGATTTGGGGGAAAAGAGCCACAAAGCCAGTGGGAACCAGTTTTCTTATGGGAAAAGAGATGCAGAACTGGTGTTCTGTGGCTTGAAGAAAAATGTTCACATGTTCAATGTTCAACCCAATTTAGTGGTTTTTTGCAGAACTCTGTTTTCTGTTTCTGTTCCATGTCCAGATATTTTACTCAATTCTGATGTGTTGCTGTTATTATTTATTTCTGTGCTTATTTATTTCTGCTTTCTCTGTTTAAAACTTTAGCCTGTTGGACTGTTGAAGAGGAAAATATTCAAAACAACTTTCAGAGAAAGAACTTTTCAACCCTAGTCCCATCCAGCTCAGAAATGTCCTCTGTGGGAAGAATGACCAGAGATGAGGAATGTTGCACTGAGGGAACATTCCTGCCCCTATTTCCAGGCTTCTGACTGTATGGGCAGCCAGCACTATCAATCACTAAAGGATGATTCAAGTACAACTCTTTCCTTGTGGTATCTCAAACGAACAAAGGTAAGGGCTACATTTTCCTACAAAAACATTTACAGGTGTTTTTATAGTTCTTCATAGAAATGCATGGTTTCTATTGCATGAAAATGTGGAATGTCAGAAAATTATCCCTGAACCATGGAATGTACTTTCTCACGTCAGTGCAAATTAAAAAGAGAGGTGTTTGAATTTTCAATGCAAGCCTTGCAAGTCTGTTTTAACAGGTACCAACTCAAGTTCATTCTTTTTTTAAACAGATGAGATCCATTTCCACTTCAAAGCCAGAAACCCATGATTCAGTTAGTAAGTCAAAACATCTCAGTGTTTTGTCTCTATGGGCCCAGCAAAATGTCTGAAATCCACTGAATTGCATAGTTCCCTTCCGAGTCTTAAACTTGTTACAGTGTTTTCAGTAGGCTTAAAATTCTTCATTAAGCAGTAAGCTCATTTTCTTTTTAACACATATTCTCATGAATATAAGCTATTGCTGCACATTGTGCTTTTTTCCCCCTTGTTCATCTCTGAGGTTAGCTCTGGGTATCTCCCAAAATCCTTCTTATCCTATTTCTTACTGGTTGGCAAACTTGCTTGGAAGATTTTTGTTCTTTTCTGGAGTGAATCTGGGTTTCCAGAATTACATTTAATTTACATTTCATAGACTCTGCCAGAGAGCAGAGTTAAAACAGCAGCCCTGTTACAAGGGTGCCTTCTAGCACTGATCTCATCAGTGATCTGTCAACTTTATATTATAGACACAGTCTGAGCAGTTTAAATATGTCTCTTTTAATTTGCACCACACTCAAACCAGGCATCACTTTCTTGGGCCAGATGCTAATTTTCTGTTAAAAAACCCCTACAGAAATCAGTTTTGCTGGTTTTGAATTTGAAATACTCATTAAAAAGTCATGTATTTAAAAAACATTTTCAACACCTCTAATTTAAAGAAAATCTATGTCAGTTACAAAATATAAGCCACTACAAGTTGATTTAGTGGAAGCTACAGAAATAAGTTGCCCATAATTCCACTCACAGTTCAAGAAATGCAATTTGGTGCCTTTACAGATCTTGAAAATACAGTCTACCTATTAACAAAAATCTCTCTGGCCTTATCTCCATAGGACATTAAAGTCAATTAACTAAATGAGTGAATTTACAGCTTGTTCAAGCTTTGTTTGGATGTTGTTATTCACAAATGGAATGGTTTGAATCCAGTTTCACTTAATTTGCCTTAAAGTATGGCTTTATTTCTGAGTGGCTGCATTCAAAGAGAGGTTTAACTAAAGCAGTTTATTTTTTCCTGCATTTGACTTAGGTTAACTTTCCTGCTTTTGTCTCTAGTACCAGACAGGACCCAAGTAGAGCTACCACCTAATTAACAGTTTATCTGACTGCCCTTCATAAGCAAGACCATGCCTGTTTTAACTTTGTTTTGTAGGTTTTGAAGGTTTATGCTACTCAGAGGTTTGCAGTAATGGCTTTATCAGCCTTTGTTCAGTAAGGCCAGATGCTGATAAAAGGCCAGTAAAATCTGTGCCTGGTACTGAAGTGTATGCTGGAGTCACACTGGGAACTCATGAAAACAGTGTGCTTTTCCCAGTTGTAAATATTTAGTTAAATTAAATTTCCAGCTTGTTCTGTGAGACTTCAGCTGTGCAGCTCCTGTTAATGCAAGTAGAAGCTGCTCATCCCATGTAAATGTATGTGGATAGAGCTAGTGCAGCAACTTCAAGAAGAAGATAATTTTGCAGATGCATGAGGAATCAAAAGAAATGTTCTTGTTAGACTAGCAGAGTCTGCCTGGACCTCTTCTATGCTCTAATATTTGACATTAATTTAAATATACACCTTTTGTTTGCTGAGATTGTGGGCTTTTTCTGGCAGCCCATTGCAGGAGCAGAGTTCCTGTGAGCCCACGCTTGTTCCGTGGAACTGACTTTCATCTGGAAAGAGAGGTCCTTCGTATCTGGAGTAGCACACACCATAGATCAAATTCTCCTCTGGATAATAATAAAGCTTTGCCATATATTTACAGACCAATCTGGTAATTTGTATTACTGCTTCTTTCCCTGGTTTCTGGCATAAAAGCAGCCTGTTTTTTTCTTTCTTACAGCAGTTCAGACCAGGTGAAAACTGATACAATTCAAACTGAGCTAAGCATGTGGCATTCCTGAAATTTTTGTACAGTCCCTGTTTTTATAATTGCTTTGTGGAAATTATTCAAGAAGTTAGGTAAGCAAACATGTCTGTAATCACATGTAATTTACAATTACAAACATGGCAGGGTTTATAGGGAGAAGCAATACATTTTATTAGATCAACAAACATCACTGGAAAGAACAGATGTGATTGGGGTATATAAATAGTTTTTCAGGTCTGAAATAGAAGCAGTTATATTCAGATGAAGAACAGCCATGCTGAGGCAGTAGTTTCACAAGTATTTCTTTTGTTGACAGCACCAATAAAAACATTTAAAAGATTCTTGTAAACCTGGTTATATTTTGCCATCTGGCTCAGCCCCTCAGACAACTGAACCAGCATGGCCAGGCTGAGCTCGTGGGAAGGAGGCAGAGAGGGAGCTGGAGGAGGAATGTTTGGAGGTTGCTGAAATGTCTCGGCACAATCCCTGTAAGAAGTTATCAACAATTTTACCTTCTGTATAATGATGAATTACTTTATAGCAATGTTTTGTTCTTGCCAAGAAGACAAGGGAATGGTGTGAAGATACCAACCCTAGTGGACAGGAGAAGAGTAGAAAATTGTTCTGTCTGTGGTGAGGTGAGGAATACAGAAGACACATCGCAACCCTTCCATGACTAACCCTGAGAACAGTGGTATAGTTTCAGTTGACCTGTTGACCTGTGGGCCCTGAACGTAAATTTAAGACTGCCTAAGCCTGTTGGCAGCCTGGACTACCACAAGAATCCAGAAATTAGATGCCCTCATCTTTTCAAATTAGTTTTCTTTAACGATAGATATTAAAGACCTCATGTAAATTCCAAATACTAGCAATGAAAAAGAAGTTGAAGCAATACTATGCTATGGCTTCCACACCTGCTAGGAAATGCTTGGATTTGGGGTTCTTAAAAAAGAGTAAAGCACTCTCTCTCCCTTTCAAACTTATTCTCAGGTATCACACAAGACAACCCTCTCACTGTGCAGCACTAACCTTGTATTATGCATATCAGGAGGGCATTGTGAAGAATTACTGGCAGAACCATTGTTCAGAATAAGTGAATGTGGTCTTCTGGCTGAATCACTGCATGGGGATTCAGGAAACCAACCTGCAGCTCCAAATAACTGTAGTCCAAATGTCTTGTGTGCTTCAGGTCACCTTTTAAAAAACTCATCATAAAAACTGCCCCACATTTAGGATATTGAGAAATGTGTAGCTATGAAGGAGAGGAGGTACAAGCAGATGAAAAATTAAAGAGAAAAAAAAAAAAAACAACCAAAAAAACCAAGAGGAAAAGCCCCTAAATCTCAGGTAAAAGCCATCCAAATCTAAAAATAAAGGAAACGTCAAAACCTTATGTACAAAGTAAATGTCAGTGTGAGCACAACTAATGCTAGGCCTAGACTGCCTATTGATTTAGAATACTCCCCCAAAGTTAAAAAAAAATCCACATGAATGTTCCATAAAACAAGAGATAATTTATTTCTAGTTGAAACCATTCCTGTTCACATGGGCACGGACTGCTGACACACAATGTCATAAACTACCAGCTGCAATTCTAGGGAATGATACAGGGTCCATACTTTCTCTTCCACCCTTCATGGAAAATGCTTGCTGAAGACGTGCCAGCAGTTCAGATGCAATCTGAGCAGCAGCAAATTCACACTGCTTGCCAGCTTGCAAACAGAACAGACTCTCAGACCATTATCTTTATTTCAGCTGGCCAAATAAATCAGAACTAGACACCAGGGGGTAAATTTCCAGCACTGTGTGTAATAGGTGTAAAGTCAGAATGTCCACGACCGGTAACCACAGTTGACTGTCTAACACACTGAGCTTGCTGCTGAAAGTTTACTCCTGCAATAAACATCAACAGCCTAATCCTGACACCTTTTACTCATCGAAATCCCCACTGGTTTTAGCAGGAGCTGTGCCTAAGGGAGTGTTACAGCACTAGCACATGACAGACAGAAGAAGGTAATTTAAGTGAAACTTTAGGCAGGTGGCATATGTTCCATTCATTCATCACCAAGCACATCCCTGCCTGCCACAAAGGGCAACTTTGCCTTTACCACTGAAGCAAACACAAATTTCCCTTGTGCCAGATCCTCACCACCTCTTCTAGCCAGGAAAAACGACCACATAGCCAAGAGGTATGTTAGTCCCCTTCTTTGGAGATCATCATCTGAGTATCCTGTAAATTGCCTCCTATTACCCTGAGTTTTATGCCCTCATAAAGTGTTAGATAATTCCACTCCACTGCTCTCTGTTCAGGCTCTTTAAGGCTCTTCAATAGCAGAGATGTTCTCCTGGGCAAAGAAGGTGCTTTAGCTGGAACTGCCACTGTGTTTAGCACTGCAGTTACTGTTGCCAGAAATGCTTTTTCACTGTATTATAAATTTGAGCTGGTATCATGCCTTGTTCTCCAGTAGTATTTGTCAACAAAGTCTGAAATCCACCAATATAGCAGTGTTTCTGAAAGTTATTAATCATGCAAACTGTCCAAATGATTGTTATTCTACAATTAGTATTTCAATAGGAATGGATAGAACAGAGCTCAAAATCCCTGCCCTCCTTCCTCCTTTCTTTTCCTCTTCCATATTGGTCTTGGTACAACGTGTTCATCAGAATATGGTCTTCAGTAGGAGCATAAATGTTTTTTTTTCATAATTCAGATCTACTAAAGAATGCTTCAGCCAGGTCTGCTGAGAGTGCATTTGTACAAAGATTGAATAATCATCCAAATCACAGAATGGTTTGGGTTGGAAGGGATTTACACACACACACACACTCTCACACGTTGACACACACTCATACTCTCACTCTCTCTGTGACATACAGGAGGAGAGAGGTCCTGCTTCTTTTCCTCAGACTGCATGATACGATTTCCTGTGTGGAACTAATTAATACTTCAGGCAAAGGCACTGACTTTTTAAATTATGTGGATCAGGATAAAATGTAGCCTACCAGTACCATTGTTGGATGTTATAATGAGGGCTAAGACAGACTGTACAGCTTTTTTTAAAAAGGAAAGTTTAGATTCTGAGAAATCGCCTAAAAATTGTTGTGTTCAAAAATCAGAGGCCCTGTGCCCATATCTGGACTGTACCAATGCTGTGAGAGTACCTTTTATTGGTGGTGACGGGTATCCTCCAGCCTTTGATCTGGCTAAGCTCTGTGTCAGAGATCTCGATCTGCAGCGGGAGCCGTGGAACCCAGACCGTCACTTCCAATTGGGTGGTAAAATGCTGGTAAGTGAAGTTAACTATAGTATCCACTTTGCTTTTCATTTCCTTGCCATTAACGAAGATGGAGTCACATCTGTCAGAAACCTTAAAAAAGAAAACGATAAAAGATTAATTAGGAAATGAATAAAAGTTCCTAAGGAAGCACGAGGAATGATACATCAGTCCAAAGTCAACACTGATAGTGCAAGTCATGCATATTGTATTTTCAGTTTTCTAATTAGTAGCAAACAGTGATAAATGGACTCCAGGGAAACTGTTCTGCTTTCCTCAATGGATACTACTCAAACTACAAAAATAATTTAATGATGTTATATACCTATGTGAGTCTTTTATACTAGGCAAATTAAACTCTTCATGAATCAAACTCCATGTGCATCAAAGTTTATGTTTACAACTTGCTTAAAGAACCTGGAAAAACGAGGCCATATGTTAGTAAGAAAAAGACTGACTCAGAACCATAAAACAGAATTCTTTCCCTTTCCTTGAGCACTGTGATGCTGAAAGACAAAGATCCCCTTATGGCTCATGATCAGAAATGCAGCAGAAGCATTAATTTTTAGAACTCCTCAGTAATTGTTTTAGCAAAATGTATTCATAGTTGCTTTGTGTCATTATATGAAATTACTGTCAGAACGAACGCGTGGGCTCTACACTACAACTCATCCCCCCTCTTGGTTTCAGGGATCCTTCGGCATAAAGTCAAGGTCCTGGGCACAGATCCAGTTGACCTAAGGAATGTGACGTGGCAGTGCATTGGACCTCATCCTGGAAAGAAGGAACTCCTTCTTCGTGAGATACAGGCTTATAATATATTTATGAACATGTGAGTGTATACTTTCAGATTACATAAATACATACACACATTTAGATTAATATATAACATGTTTTTATATATGTATATACCATCTTATATATGTACATGCATATATACTCATATCTGTATCTATATACAGGTTTGCATTCTGCTTTGAAGCCAGAGAGAGATAATAGTCTCCAACAGAGTCCATGTACTGTGGTTTTAATCTTTTAAAACCATGGCTTATGAGATGTAGTTGTGTTACTGAAATGGACTCTGTGTCACGTTGTACAACACACTGGGACTCAGAGATGAAGGGACCCTGGCTAAGCCAGTGATTAAGCCAGAAAAGGCTGGTTTACTGGAGTTACTGAGATAACTCATGTAGACTTCAGTGCGGAATATGCTAAAATACAGGTTGGTCTTGCTCTGCAAACGTAACTCAAATCTTTTCTGATATTAACTGGAATTAGGGGTTACTGAGCCAAGAAAAATTACGGAAAATGTGTAGCAGCCTTTATTCTTTTTTTTTCTCAAAGGCAGTCCTCACATACAACTTTCAAATTAGGTTTGCTCTGCTTTAAATCTTGGAATAACATAGTTTTTTCTCTTGAGCTCTAATGTGGTATATTGCTGTTAGATGGACAATACCTGAGTTCTAATATTATATAGAGCACATTTAATTAACAAAATTTTGCCTAAATGACTCTCTCAATGCTCTTAAGACTTATAAGCAACTTGCCTCTAAAAATCAGCTACTTTGGAAGCAGAAGAAGCAGCAACCTTTATGCAGGTCATTCAGTGACTAGTTTTAATTCCAAAATTGCTGTGACATCATTGAAAATTATGGCCACTCTCAAGCCAAGCATGGAAGGAGAAACATTTGGGAAACACTGTGCCAATTGACCTGGTGGTACAAATCCACTGAACGTCGGCCATAGCAAATGACTCTTTCACACAGTGAGAACACGCAGACAAACTTTTCATATTGTCTTCATATAAACTTTTATAACATCACTGTACAATTAACCTCAGTTTTCTGTATTGCTGATTAATAGGTCATAGCTTTGCTAAAAACATTGTAAAGTGCCTTGAAATTCTTATTAGAAAAGCTCTGATGCTTTTCTCTCCATATGCAATACCCATACATAAAGTAGAAGTGCTGCACTTCCACGTTCACCATTCCCGAATCAGCTTCTCAGATTCTAATCAAGGTACTGAAAATACAATCAATTGCTTTTTTACAACTGGACTAAGCCAGGTTGTGAGAGATGGAGCAAAGGAAATTCAGTCACTCTTCTGGAGAGAATGCTCCTTCCACATAAATGTTTAATGAGTACAAGAATTTTTAAAAAAATAACTCTAGCTATCTGATAAAGAGCTTTAAATGGTCTCTAGGCTCAGGAGTACCGCAAATGAGATGGCGCATACTCAGAATCTTTGTTTCCCTCTCATAATGTGTCACAAGTGTCTCTGGAAAGTTTAAGCACATTAATCAAGTCCATTAATTGAATGAGCAGCCGAGATTTTAAATCATAAAGTCTACATCTAGGGAGTTTTCTGAGAATTAATACAAGACAGAAATAATTAAGAAAACTCAAAGAGGGACGGATAAACATCACGACTGAATCAGGGGAATAACTAATATCTGACATGATAGCAGCTAATATTTTAGATTCTCTTCTTGCTGCTTAAAATGTTCTTGTCGTCTTGTCAGCAGGCAAGAAAGGTGCTAAATTAGGAAACTGAAAGATGGACTTTAATTGTAGCTGTAAAAATATCAGGCTAGGCTTACAAATTTTGTAGATTTTATGTCTAGACAGAGCCACTCAGTCATTTATATACTGACCAAAATGTACATAAAAATCAGTATATATTACTGTGCTATAGAAGTTCATCCAGTGGCCTTGTGTAGAGTTCAGGCTGAAGCATATCTTCCAGAAAATAGTCCAGCCTTGATAAGAAAACTAGAAGAGAGGCATTATTGTCATTTCAGTTCTCTATCTAGAATTTCGGTTTACTCTGTTAGGCACAAGGAAACCAAAGAATTTCAAGGAAAATTAAGTTTGTGCAAATAAGGATGAAAATCACAGCAGTCAGCTGAATCCATCTGAATCCCATGACCACTGCTCTCCCATCCTGGCTCCCATCCTGGCTAGACTAAAGCTCACCTGAGGAAGACTCTGTTGCACTCACATGCATTTACTTACTGCCGAGTTTCAATCACTGCACCTTACAGCAGTTGTTACTTTTGATAGTAGATTTGGTTCATCTGAAGGAAACAAGAAACTTGAGCATGTACAGAAAATGCCCAGCACTCCTATTTCACTTGGGATCTGCTACAAACCCAGGACACAGAATTCATTTTATCCAGGTCCATGGTGCAAGCTGGAATTTCATGCTAACAGGCTCTAACACTCCTCCACAGTGAAGAGGGAATGAACGACACACACTGAGCTCTGGGGACTCGGTGCAAGCTGGACTCTCTGGCCCCTTCACTTTCTCCCCTTTTGAGTCTGTTCCATACTTTTCTAGTCGCTCTCTGACTGGTAGAAGTAGCTCGTGAAGCTGCTGGAAGAGGAACTCATGACGTGCTGCTGGACTTGGGGGAGCACAGGCCCGTTTACATCAGAAAGAGCTCGTGCTCGCCGTGGGGCAAGCTCTGACACAGCAGGGAGACACAGGCAGAGTTACAGTGGCAGGTGGCTTAATGCACAGACTTCTTTGCGCTGCTGAATCTGACAGAACAAAGAGGGAAAAATGCACTTAAATCTCTCCTGCAGACACTACACAGTGAGAAGACTCAGCACAGCCTTAGAGCTGCCACAGTCCCATCTAAAATGCACAGAGCAAGCCTGTTTAAAAGTCTGTTGCTTCCCATTGGCAACTGCCTGACAAAATCAGAAAGGGTTATTTGAGACAGTTTGCAACCCAGAGGGCAGCCTGGCCGGTGATATGCTCTGCTCTGCAGGTCAAGGGAAAGAGAGCTGCAATTAACCTCGCCGGGCTTTGAAGCAGGTGATTGGCTTCAATCCCCACAAATGACTGTAAAAAGCACAGTTTGCCCTGTAAAGCCTGTCAGAGCCGCCTCGGTTTAGACTAATCCTGTACCAAAGTAGCTACCGGTCCAAAAGAATAATTGGGAAATTGTTCTATGTTTAGGTCAGCAAAGCATTACACATCTTTTGGGTCAACAGGAAAAACAGAGGGAACATGAACTGCCAGGAAAACAAATAACACCTGCTGTGTGGTTCATCTTTACGTGCGGGTTTGATTCCAAAGCTCATACTTTACCCTCTGCTTGCAGGTCATTTTGTAAGGAGATGGAATAAGACAGATGTAACAGAAACAGTCACAACCCTTGTGTGGGTTAACCACTCAGGAGTTTTTTGGTTAAACAAGGCTTTGTGTCTGCTTGGCACAACTATTTTCCCTCTGTCACTCCTGTGTGGGAGGAGAGACCATGAGGGCTTCAGGAGAGGCCTGTCACCTGGGCATCTCAGGTCAGCAGCACTTCAGTGCTTCCCCAGCCCATACTGCTACTCCGAGCTCATCATTTCTCACTTTCAGACATAGACATCTCACTGATCTGTACATGAATGGGGTGTGCCCACGCAACTGCATATGAAAGTATGCAATGAATTTTAAAGGGAACATCTGTTACCCAAAGGAATTAATTCTGTTTAATTTGGTATGAAGCAACAGTGACACAAGTGTGTGTCAGACTCGGGTCTAACACACCATCTTTTCAGCTGAGAACTATAGCCCTTTGGTTGTCCAGTCAGGTCCCCAAATGGCTTAAATTTGAAGCTCAAACTCACCCTTGAAAAGAAGTCCTTTTTACGTTTACTTTCAAAAGAGCCTTCACCAGCACTTCAGCAGAACTGGCCTTTGTAAGAGGGGGGTTTTGCCTGGTGTCAAGATCTACCGGCATTTAAAAATACTTAAGTTAAATGGGCAAGATGTGCAAAGATCTTCGGTTTTGTAACCCCGGTTTTTCAACAGCAAAACCCAACCTTATCCCAGTCCCTGCCTGAGGCAAATCTATTTCTGATGGTGGCATAGGAGGCAGAGCCAGAACCCGCTCTGGCTGCAGCCACCTACGTCCCGGGCAAACAGGCTCCCCCAGCCCTGGTCACGGGAGCCAGAGTGCACGTGGAAGAAGAGGTAGGAATCACACACTGGAAAATTGCAGATGTTTATAAAAGGTCAGAGGCTGCTCTGCAGTGAATGTGTAAGGGATGCTAAGTCTCATTATTGTGGATGAGGCTCTGAAGAGAACAATTCTAAAAAGATTTTAAAGTGACTGGTGCCTAGAGTAAATAGCTCACTCTCATAATGGCCTTGAAACTGTAATTTTGTGGTATTTCCTGAATGCCTTCTTTTCCACCTTTTCAGCGGCATCGTTCCTGGCATTGTCTTGTTAGCCTGTTAGGAAGGACTTGTGGAGCTACTTCAAACCCTTACTCTGTGCGTTTTTCTTCTTCTTCTTGCATCTTTTTATACAGCCACAGCGTGGCTGTATCAAGATTTTTGGATTAGTTTGTACTTTATTTTTATTATTGCTACATGTTTGCTTTAGAAGCACAGTCTGAAATTACTTCCTCAGCCTGAGGAATCTGCCTTAGTATTTGGGTAATAGTTGAAGACAAAAAGTAGGATTATTATTTTTCCTGTCCTCTTTCTCTCTCTTTCAAACAGCTACTTCCCTCTGTGCCTTCCCTGGCTCCTGTCCCCTTCTGGGCTATGCACTGCCGGAAGCCATGGCTGGAGTCTCTCCTAAACCAACAAAGGGACTGAAAGATACACCTCATATTTTGAGACAAATAAACAAACAAAGGGTTTTCCCAAACCCTTTTTCAGCTAAGAAATGCTGTTTTTATTTGAATTCAGAATTACGCCTGATATTAACCAGTCCAGAAAATGTCAGATTTGTTTCAGCTGTAGTCGTATGTTACGTCATGACATGTTAATTATTCTAGTGCACAATATTTGCCCATATGCATCAAGTAAAAATATAATTTTTCATGAGATTTTATTTCCCTTTTAAAATTAAAACTAGTTGGCCAAGGTTGAATTACAGTTCTGCCCCCAGACGACACGTTGGTGGCAGAGGCAGCCTGGTGTCTCTCTGTGCTGTTGACTCCACACAAACCTCCACAAAGCACCTCAGGGCAAACCTGTGAGACGCCTGTTTCTCTTGTGCAGGTGGCAGCAGGGCTCTGAGGAGTCACATTGTCCACCAGGGCCCAGCGAAGCGAGGAGGAGCCATGGACCTCGCTGCTGACACCCATGCAGAGCTGCAACTTCCCAAGCAGCCCTGGCACGGTAGGTATCCAAGCAGTGCCCGTGGCTTGCGGGGCTTAACGTTGCAGTTACTGCAGCCTCTTCCACAAGCAGGGATTTTTCTGTGCAGTTAATTCCAGCAGTAGTTCTGCTTCCCTCTGCCCCAGCTAATTATGTGTACCGGGGTCTGCAGATACTGTCTCCAAGCAATTTCAGGCAAATAGTAGATTAAAAATACACGGAGTAAAGGATGGCAAATGACACGATGCTGAAATTGAAACGAATGAAAACAGAAGTTTTATTCCCTTTTAATTTTAGACATGTGCAGAATAGTCTTAGAAGTGTCATTTTTGAAACAATCTTTTCACGTTAATTTGTTTTTATTGGCAAATCAGTTCTCCAAGTACTGTTCCCTGGAATAACTGCTGTAGTTTCAGATACAATGTTGGCGATAGGAAAGCCTTGAGAGACACTCTAAGGTTTGTTTCCTACTTAGAAACAATAGCAATAGTTTAAGTCAAGTATTCCCCGTCCCATGTATTCGATATGACTTTGGTTTTTATCTTATCAGTGAATAACAGTGTTCCACAGAAACAGTACACAAGCTGCATGATTCAGTGCAGTCCAGTAGCAATACTTATATGATGCAAATATGAGTCTAAAGATTTTTCCCCCTCTACTACCAGCTTTCACTGGAGAAACTGTAAAGAATGAAATATTTTGAGATGACCCTGAAGCAGTTCCACTGCTCTTCATCTTAAGGAGCCTTAAATTGCAACACCTACTGAGAAGAAAACCACATACTTCTACGCTGAACCAAGAGGTAACCCTAATCTTGTTGTTTGGGGAGGGATTGGGGCAGGGAAGTTTGTTCAGCCCCCACAGCACTCTGGTATCCTGAAACGACAGGCCAGTCACATCACCCTTCAGAAGGAATATTGCTGTGTTTGGCTCAGTTATTTTCAGACACACTTGGTCTTTCTTTAATTACCAAAAATCCAGATCTTACATCCACTGAAATCAATCCAATTTAATTGAGTGGAGGCATCAAAGCATCAAAGTCCAGAATTTCAGAGGCATTTAACCAGGTAGGTGGAGATTTCCAAAACTACATGAACAAATCCATTGGGAAATCCAGACCATTTTGAAATTATCATTTTGTAAAGGTCATTCTTCCCAGTCTTATTGTTCTAAAGAGGTAAGGTGGGAGATTAAAGGCTTGTGTTTAGACTTCAGGTTTCTCTCATTAGAGATAAAAACACAATCTGACAACCACTCGCTTTGAAAGTGAGGAGTTAGTAGGAGCACAAGGGCTCAGCCCAACATAGACCCAGCTCAAGGCCCCTAAGGACAGTCCCCCCTGGCTACAATGAGCTGTGCAGAGAACGTTACAGATACTGATAATCACAATGTCCATAGCTCTTTGCCAGGCTGGCCCTATTCTAGGAGTGTTTATGGCAGTGGTATGAAATACAAACCGTAATTTATACCCAGGTCTGAAATGTACTGATGATGAGTTAGAAACAAGACTGAAAGAAGACTATTTGTCCAGGAAAGCAAAGATTGAAAAAACCAGGTAATAAACTGAAGTGCTGTGTGTTCCAGAGACCAGAATAACATGATGGTCCCAGCGATTGGCTTGTGGAGGGGATTCCACAAGTTACACAGACACACAGAGCTCCACACGGGTAACATGAGACCACATTAATAGCAGCTCAGCAGCAATTAGCACAACAGATTTAGTGATACCCTATTGTTTTATTGAAGAAGCCTCTGCTCATTTCCTCTGTAGATGTCACTATTTAACACTATTGATGAAGAGAAGCAGGATATTGAGGGAGGAGGGAGATGAGAGTAGGTATAGCTTGTAACGATATGAATGGATATTGGAAGTTTTAGAATGGTTTTACCTTTTAACCCGCATTGAAATGCACTGAACTAGAGGGAAGGATGGCATGGAAGACATTAACATTTTGGTTTCACAATAGAGACAATTGCTGTGGCTTAGAAAAGGTGCAATGATCCATGAATGTACAATGAGAATTTAAAAACCTGCTGTACTGAATGAAGTGTGCGCTATTCAAAAACTGTTGATCTATGCAAAATTATTAAACAACACATGAGATCTGCCAGGATTTCAGTCCCAGGTGCAGAGCAGCTGCTCTCATTCACTTTCCAGCAAGCCGTGCAGGGGCGTTCCTGCTGGAGATGATAAGTTTGGCGGGTGCACAGGTTGAAAGGGGAGGACCAAAGAAGGTGGGTGCTTTCAGACTCCAGCCTGCTGCTTGGCCTGCCTTGGCTGGGCTCACTACTCACTGCTGTGCAGCCTCGGCGCTGGCGCAGCTGCTTGGAAGGGCAGATGCTCTGGCATTTCATTCTTATTGATTATGTAGAGTGAATACTGAGAGTGACTGGGGGGCAGCTAATGGCAGTACATGGTGGCTGCCAAAATGTTCTCTGCTTCATGTATCAAGTTCCTTGACTAATCAGCTGAGCTTTTAATTACACTTTTTCTACAAAAATCAAGCTGAGGAATTCTGTCAGAATTAAAAGTTACTGTTTCTGCTCTCCTCACTGATTTATCATCACCATGTGCAGATTAAGAGAGAGAGAGAGAGAGAGAGAGATCATCTTCGTTAGGTCAAATCAATGGTTGCATTAAGATTCTGGTGTCTCTGGAAGATAAGAGAATGCTCTTGTTCACGGCACTGGGAGTAGACAGTGGTTGGTCTGTCAAGAATGTCAGCTCCCCTGCATAAGAAGAAATGATGCTTGATACCAATAACTAAAAGATGGTGGTGGCTTTTGCTGTTGGTCTTAGCGAAGACATTTATACAGTCAGTTGGGAAACAAGGTGAGACTCTACTTTGATGTGTGAAAGAAAAATGGGATGTAACTGGTAGGAGATACAGAATAACTCTTTTAGGTTTGATACAACACTCATTGAAGTAAATAAGAGACTTTCACTGGCCTCAGATCAAGAGTTTTAAAGGATGTGAGGACTTCACTATCTATTGTAACGCAATGACAGCCAACTGTGACACAAACATGGAATAGGGAGATTTTTAGGCAGTATTTTTTCAGAAGCTGAAGTTCTTTAGTATATCACACTTCAAGTTTTTTGGACAAACTGCAATTATCTCTTGATAGAGCAGCAGTTCCAGGATGCAGAAGCCCAGGTGCACATGAAGCTTATCTCATGTAGTTCACGTTCATTTAAATGTCAGCACGCTTTGTCTTTGGAAGAAGCGTCAGGAACACTTTTTATTTCTTTTTCATTCAATCACTGCTTTTGTTGATAATGATGACACATGAGCAGAGTTCAGAGCAGGATCTCCTGCTTCCTTGTTCACTTGTGATTGAAATTGTGCCAGTCCTATTCTTGCTTCGTGAATTTCTGCTTCTTTAAGCAATCCAGTGTGCAAGTCAGGATGGCTTCTGCTTGCCTTGTCACCATGATGCAGCCCTTCTCCTGGGCTAACATCCTTCCAGCCACTCTGGAGAGGCTTGCTTATCTCTAGACCCTTTGCACTGAGATAAAGGATCTCTCACCAGCACAAATTCTAAGCATATGCTTGTCTGAGGTGGCTTTTGCTTAAGTATTTGATCCTTAAACTTCTGCATATTTGTCATTACCAACAGTTGTTAGTTTAAGTAAACATCCACGTGCTTCATATTCATCAGCTGGTGTCCCAGAACATCCCAGAGTATCCCAGAAGGCCTTAAGAGCTGTTTATCTGGTGAAACCTCAGGGTACAGTGCGAGCATTCTTTCACCAGTTTTAATTGCAAACACAGAACCTGTTCTGTAAAAGTCGTTAATTAGGTGAAACTAACACATATGTTTGAGCTATATGCCAAGGTGGGGTTTTTTGCCCTCTCTCTTTTTTTTCCCCCCACTTGAATAACACAAATGGGGTTATAGGCTGACAGAATAATTTACACATCGTTGAGAAAAATAGGAGGGGAGTATATTCATACTTTAGTTTCAATGAAGTTCTTTGTAAAATGATGGGCTTTAAAAGTAATCTTCTGTGTGCTAAGTAAACTTAGTGTTCATGATTCATGGCTCTAATCTCTGTGACTGAAATTTAAGATCTAAGTCTCCATGAAATTAAAAGAAAAAGAAACAATTACATGCGTATTCATTCAATTTCATGTATTGCGTATCCTTCAATTTTTCCAATGAAATTTTAACAGAGAAAATAGAGGTTTTCTGAAGAATGTGTACTTGAAAAAAAACCAGCAGGTCAGTGGTAACTGCTGAAGCTAACCAGCTCATCTATGCCTGCTGGTTTCTTGACATTCCTGGAGAATGCAAGTCGCCTCCAGATTTCCTCATGTCCCACAGGTATTAAATAGATGCTACAACACAGTGTGCAAAAAGCTCAAGGATGCCACGTGTGTACAGCCCTTGTGCAGGACACTGTCCCCTCAGCCCTTCCCAGCTGCTCAGACCCGCTGTACACAGGAAGACACTATCCTTATCTCAAAGGATCAATAGAAAACCGGTGGGGGGGGGAATCCAAAAAAGAGCTTTTAAATACACAGCAGTACACTTTTATTTTGTAAAGAAAACTGTGGTCCTGTTCCTTTTTAGTGCATTGACATTTGTGAGTCTTCCCGGCTCGTTTTTAATCTCTGAGCAAGAGCAACAAATAATTCATTAATTAGTAAAAAAGGAAAAAGGGACATTCAGACAGCAAACACAGCCAACAAAAGCAGCTCTCAAACTGCATTCATTCAGCCAAATTTATTTGGAGAGAATGTCAAGAGCCTTTACCTAAAAAAAACTACCTTTCTTCTCTGGTCTTATAAGACCAGACTATACTGGATTGTTTCATTCATCTAATATAGGATGATGCAGAAGATTGGCATTAGGAGAGAGTTCTCTATTCAATAACTGGAGAAAGCCAGGAGACATAGATGGATGTCATTCAAAGAACTGAATTTAGATATATATAAAGATGGTCCACGTTCCTCATATATACAAGATGGTTAAACAATTTGTAGCCATCACTATATCACACATCCTATTGCACTGCAGGCACTACAGTCCTGATGATGCTTTTAATTTTAGCACGACACTAAATATTTGATGCTTTCTATGAAAACTCCCATTCCAAAGGCTCCAAAGGAGATGAGCTCCAAAAGGGCCTCAAAAGTATTTTGAACCTGCGTTTTAGCCAGTGTCATCACTTTTCTGGAGGGAGGGTCAGTAAATACAGTAAAATACTGAAAGGCCAGGATTTTAACTACAATATTCTTATCTATTGTGCATAGCAAAAGGCACTTTTAAAATGACAGCAGTATCGTAACAGCACAGGGAGCTTTATCTACAGTACAGGGAAGGCAAGAGAAAAATGTTCATTGGCTACAGAGGAGCAGATGCTGAAGGTGAGCTCTGCTCTTTCCCATCATCTCCCTTTCTGTCCCCAGTGTCCCAGCTCCCATGGGAGCACTGGCCCTGGGAGCTTCCTGCTGGATGGTCCTGGACAGTCACTCGGGGAAACAGAGTGAGGTCCTTCAGGATGAATGCACTGGAAAGAAAAAAAAAGTCTCAGTGCATCAAAAATATGGGCAGATTTTCATCCAAGTGTACAGTCTCGGGGCTCTTGAAATTGTCAGGAAGTGTCTGAATGACACAGCAGATCTTTTCCAAGAAAATATGTCAGCTCTTTTTAATGTCAGAATGAAACGATCATGAGACTTTGCTTAACTCCTAAATGCAAAATTCTGGATTTGCTCCTGTATATAAACAGATCTGAGAGTGTGCTGAAGATGGCATGTTTTGGTTGTGACAGTCTCAGCTTAGACACTTACATTCTGCATATAAATTCAGAACAATTACTACATAATACATACATAAACTGCACCTCAGTCAGATGGAATCCCTTGAAAATAGCCCGCCCCCCTAAAACCCACTGTTTCTGACAGTGGACGCCTGCAGCTCCTCCTACTCCTTCCTAAGGTGTTTTGCCAGACCAGGAGAGGAGAAATCCAGGGTAAAACCAAGGGAAGTTTAAGGGTGGAGGGAGGGGGGGGGGCGGGTTTACAGATACCTATCTCCTGAGTTTGTTACAAGAATGAAAAGCTGATCTGCTCAGAGCAGCAGCTGTGTTTGTGTTCTCCAACTGGAACAGGAGAGGAGTGAATTGTCCCTCCGGTGCAGGAAGAAGCAGGGAGCGGAACAGAACAAATCCTGCAGGAACAGTCCTGTTTGGGGAGACTGCTCAGGGTGAAGTCTGCTCTATTGCAGTCTGTTGTTTGACTTTTACTGTGTCAATAAATCCAAACCCCAACAAGGGGGGAAGCAGCACATCTTGGCTGGAGTGTCTGTGCAGAGCAGAATAAGAAAATGCCTGGTGCAATCGTAATAGAAATGTCTGACTCCTGCATTGATAGTAATGGAGATGTCATAGTGAAGATGGAAATGTTTTTTCATTGCCAGGCACCAACGGTGTACGTGCTCCCCATGTAAGGGGTCTGCAGGACTAAGGGGCCTCTGACTTCTGTTAACACTTCCCATTATTTTTTTCCTCTTTCATTAGCATTGCAGAGCTCTCAACTTTTAAGTGTCTTCCACTGTGGGCAAAGGGTGGTGTTAAGGACATGGCATGGCCAAGGATGATGTAACCAAGAATGTAACCTTTCACTGCACTTCACCCAAAGATGCAGTTCAGCCACAGGTGACACATACCTGCTACAAGTCATTGAACGGGGCTTCTATTTCTCTAGAAACTCTAGAGGTTCTCTGCTGGCCAGCTTGATGTATTTTACAAAGAGAATAAATTGTCATAATCCTTCCTTTTACCAAGAAGGGAACACAGCTTATGGAAACCCTCAAACAGAAGAGGAGCCCTGAGGACACACGATGTGGCCCAGTGTGGCACATGCGGCACGGACTCCGCTAAGTGGTGAAGTGAAGATGTTTATTGTTTCACTTTTCCAGCGTATAGAGTTTCTCTCCTTTGATCACACGTGCTCTTTACACAGCGAGGCTACCAGTGGATGTCCATACCCCATTGTGAGCAGTACAATTGGCTATATTTAAATGCTTATCCTGCCTAAACATTACTATTGGTACACTGCTAGCTGTTTGCTACATTTCACAACACACACACACCCCCCAACATATAAGGACATTGTTTTACTGATCTCAAGGGCTCTTTCCCATCAGTACAAGAACCCCTACTGAGCTCTCACTCAGCAGCGCGTCTCCAACTTTCTTGTTCTCCACAGCTCAGAAGTAGGTTTTGGGCAGGTGGCCCTACACTGAGCAGCCGGGGTTGCCAGAGCCAAAGCTCCAAGCCATCACAGGAGAAAGATTGTGCTGGACCTAAGGACTACTAGGGTAGGCACGTAACAGGTCACAGGGTTCTCTCTGTTCAGAAGAATTTTTTAAAACCTGATAATCACCGTGAGAACAAATGTCAAAACGCCTACATTTTGGATAATACAAAAATTACTTTTTTCCACAGAGCTCCTCAGAAGCCATGACCTATCATGATCAATAGTCTGCTATTGACTTTAAGTTAAAGGCAGAGATTATCAGAAAAATCAGTGTAGAGCTGCTTGACTCCTCCATTGCTCCCTTCACTGGATCATCTTTGCTCCAAAGCCCGTATGATCTGGGTGGACTGAGCTTCTGTCTCACCAAATAAGACTGTTAAAATCTAGCTACAAATGAGTGTTCTTCCTGTCTGTCAGTCTTTCTCCTGTCTACAGCCACAGTAGATGTACTTGTATGAACTTTATCTAAATGCCAAGATAAATCTGTAAAGCTCTTCAGTTCCCCTATTGAATCTGGAAAAAAAATAACCACTCAACTCATGCATGAAAGGTAAGTGACAAACTGCAGAGTGCTGCCATAAGTTTTCCATTGTACTTCTGGGTTTTTCTCTTTTGGTTTGTTTTTTAACATCTGCCCTTAGGGCTGTGTAGATACAGCAAAAGATACCACGGTCAAAGAATGTAAAAAACCATGGGAACAGAACAAAAAGGTTTCTTTCTCTTCTTTAAGGTAGACCAATTCACTTCATCACAAGCCAAGAATATGTAAGAGCTATGTACGACAGAAAAATATATCCCAAACCCTTGAATGACAGAAAACATATGAATCTGTAGCAGTTAGGATTTTTCTTCTTCTCCAAGAAGCCTAAAGACACATTATGAACTTAACAGGAAGTAATATTCAATCCACAGGGAAACTAGGGATGAGCAAACCAGGAGATGTTGCTTGTCAGGATCATATGTATGTCTTTCTATTTCTTTCATGATGCCCCATTTGCCTCATCATTCCCTGAAAGTCTCAGGCATGGACCTCAGGAAATGCGGGTTCATATAAAGGCTCTGCCATTGATAGAGCATAGAAGGAGCCCGACCTCTTCATGAGCCCGAACCACTGGTGCCTGTCTGCAGGGGAGGGATGTTGTCACTTCCCATTCAGAGGCTCAAATGATGTCATTGAGTTGCATGTCGCTCCAAGACTGGGGCAAACACGTGCTTAGACCATAAATTTGTTGGGTTTATGGCTGCTGTGACACACATAGAGCTACTGAATGCACAAAGATGTAGAGAATGTTAAAAAAAAAACCCACAAAGCAATACTTCCAGATTGCACCTGAAAAGGAAATGGTGTCATTAAAGATGATGCATTGTTAAAAATGCCTAAAATAAGGGATGGGAAAAGTCTATGTTAAAAATCCTCAGAAGGCAGGACAGGGAAAGCAAAATGGAAATAAAGTAGTGAGGTAATCTGAATACAAAGCAGGTTGACAGCACTGGCAAATGTACCTGATCCAGCTGGGTTTTGTTAAAAACGTGTTCCATGTATGCAGGCTTGAGTCGGTGTGCCCAAGATAAATTCTTTGCTGTGGCTGTGACCCAAACTCGTTAGCAGAGATTTTATATGGATTTTAGTCACGTTGCCCAAGTGGGCTTACTCTGAGGGGTATGAGTAAATGAACGAGCAGAGGGGTGCGATCCAGATGGGAGGTATTTCATGCACAGAAAGTACTGTCACGTGAAGTGCTTGGTTGTTATTGTACTTCCATCTCCTAACTTGCTATAGCGACAAAAAACAAGTTAATGTGAGGCACAGATCTCATTTTTTAATTAATGCATACTTTGCCTTTTGTGCTATTGTTCTCTGGAGACACTTCCTTCCTCATTCATACAAATTAAACAGAGACAATGTAATCCAGTGCTGTGGCTGACACATTTCTGCCCAAGCAGGACATAAATCCTGTGCTACCAATATTGTATCCCAGGCATCCCTACCATACGATAAGAAGTGCTGTGCTGTGGTTCTGTACTCTGTCAAAATCAGCACTGAAGGCTTTCTAGATGATTTTGCCCTTATTTTCTTCAAGAAACCCCCGTTCCCTCTCTTCTTCACTGATCTTGGAGTTTTCTTAATACTGACTTCTCAGCTGACATCACGTGGAATTTTTTTTTACAATGTTCATGCTGCAAGTGCACCTGGGGCACTGTGACAGGAGAGCTGCCATCTCCTTCTCTGTGGCTTCATTTCCTATTTCCTCCTGAAATCTTCAAATAGTTTCTTGCATTGATTTCCCACTTCTGTGGAAAAAGAGGGCTTAGAGAAGTTTTGTTGGGGATTTTTAACTACACCTGCTGCCAATAACCGTACTTGTTTTTTCTCTGCATTCACCTCATTCTCTGATAGATTTCATATTCTTCCCTTTCAGCTTTCTTTTCAGCTCTGGTTTCATTTTTGTCCCTTTAAGTTATAGCTATGTGGCTTCCCATATCTGTTCTATTCTCCACACATAAAGCCTTTCAAAGGGGCTTAAAAGAGTGGGATCCCCACATCTTCTTAATTTATGTTGGTGATAAGTGCCCAAGATGGCCCTTTTGAGACATTTAAGAGACGGGCAGTCAGTGTCTCAAAGCCAAAGGGTCTGCTACACCTGCACAGAAGCCACCGACCCAGTGGGAATCGCAGCCACGTGGGAGGTGCATGAGGAAATTTCAACACCTAAGGATGGATTATCAAAACCACCTTTGAAAGATACGCTCTCGAGCTTCTAGTGTAACTGGAACGTCTCCTCCAAACCTCCTGCCTCGCCAGGGGTTGGCTTTTACCACTGAGCAGCAGAGGGGCAGGGGCAGGATATTCCTGTGACCTTTGCCTGTGCTGCTCGAGCAGCCGGGCTTCCAACAGATGGGCTTGAAGCTCTGCCTGCAGACACGCTGGGGTGAAACTGCTGTCCAGAACTGGCCTGGACGTGTGCTGGTCCTTGACAAACCCAAAGGAGTCTTTCCATCAAAATCACCTTGGCTAGTGTGGCAGGTACTAGGGACTATGGAATGTCCAGTTTATTTTCTTTTTGCTAAAGGATAACATGGAAGAGGCCACAAGGGTTCTCACCACTGACATGGCCCTAAAATGTAAATACTCCAGACTTTCAAGGCGGGGAGAGCTCGTGAGTTTGAAGGAAATTATTTCTGCCTGACAATAGTCTCATCTTTATACCATGACATTCCCCTGCAACAGGCAACTCTGTAGGCAGTTTGTGGCTAATAAAGCTATTAGGTTTTGTTTACTGAAATAACTCTATTAAAGCCTCATGTTTTATGCAGCTCATAGATGGAGTTCTGTTGATTTAACTTGAAAGAGCACCCTTTTTTTTTGGTAGTAGGATGTTTGCTTTTCTACACTTTGCTGGCTTCCTTGTTTCCTTGCTGCCTAACATGACAGCATCTGCAGCTGGTGTAGGTCACCAGTTTTCAGTGAACTGATGTTCAGTGCAGGGCACTTGTGCTTATTGATTCAGCATTAAGGGCCATTCTTGTGCAGATACATTCTGCCTTGCTGCTCCATAGCCCACTTCATTTCTAGCTGCGCACTCAGGTTCAAGGGGATTATTCAATGAAGATTTTATTCAAACTAGAATAACCAAAACTCACTTGTTTCCTGTGCTGCTCAAGAGGCTGCTGTCTAGAAAACACACCTGCACCTTGTGGTGTTGCAGCTCACATACTTTACAGTCCCTGAAAGGCACTGCCAGAGTCTTCAGAAGCCATGGGAAAGGTTTGGTACAAAGGTACAACCTCATTTCTCATGAGGTACAAAGGCCAGCTGAGCTCAGGACAGTCAGGTAGCACTAGAGGGTGTCTCCTCCACCCTTCCTGGGGAGCAGCACACACACAGCGGCTGTAGCTGCAGTAGAGGGGACGGGCAAGGTGGCACCAACATCCTGCACTGAGTTAGGGAGTTGGGAAGGGATGAGCTGCTCCAGTCAGATTCCTCATTATCAGGATACCTTGTATTTCTTTTCTTTAGTTCTTTTCTTATCTTTCAGTCCCATCCTGCCCTTCTCTATTTAGAATCACCTTCATTTTCAGGTACCTCAGGTTTTTTTCCCTGAGGTTGCTGCAGCTCTGTCTGAACACCCAGTGACAGACAAAAAAATAATTATTTAAAAGACTGGCAACAGCAGCCACCTTCAAAATCTCTTCAGTCTCACTAAATGAGATCCCTTCCCACCCTGACCCTTGGACACTCACACAATGTCAGCAATGTCACGCTCTGGTATAAAAACCATCTGTGTATTCTTCACATGGGCCGAAGCTGGAGGCATTTTCTTACAAGAATTAAGGAGATCAAAGTTGGCAACAATGTATTTTTCCTCGGCAAAATAAGTTACACAAGATGAAAATATCAATAATAGCATAAGGCGATTAAACAAGCCACATTGTCAAGTTTGCAAAGAACAGAAGGTCTTAGCAAATGGC
Source organism: Scolopax mira (assembly GCA_004320125.1). Lineage (NCBI taxonomy): Eukaryota > Metazoa > Chordata > Aves > Charadriiformes > Scolopacidae > Scolopax > Scolopax mira. Next base: position 536,205 of record BJBW01003175.1, on the reverse strand, counting down.
TGTCTACTAGACTTCAGAAAACCATACTCACCAACAACACTGGAAAAAACAAACAAGCTCTAACTTTAAGAGTTACAGTTGCGTGGTATCCACAGAGAATACTGGGAAACATCCGTGCAGCCCCATATTCCCAGGCACCGTTTCCCTTCTACCCTTTATTTGCTTCAGTGTTCCTTTGTGCTTGTTCACAGTACCCGGGCCCTGATCTTCACACAGGAATTTTGCAAACATTTGCTTGGCATTTATAGTGCCCAAAATGTGTTTAAAAACAGAAATGAAGGATCTACTCCAAGGAAAGATTTTCTCATTTTAAACTGATAATCTTTGATGCTAAACTCACTACGAGTTGGGGAAATCTAAAAGGCGACAGCTTCTGTGTAGCAGGGTCTATTTAAGTCTGAGTTTTCCAGTATTGCTCTATTGAAAACTTGTATTTGTGGGATGGCAATAAAAGATGTGGAGAGGAGATCTCCCCTGGCAACACGTACTCTTGAAAGGCCTTTTCAAAGCAAACATCCCAGCAGTGAGAAAGACTTCAGCACGCTGCATTCCCGTTTCCTCCTTCCTTCCCTCCCCACCTCCCCAGCCCACGCTCTTAGTATCACAATAATAAATTTCTTTGTGCCCCATCTTTTGAAACGATTTCACATCACCTTCATGCACTTGGCTGAGGAAGACCTCACAATCAAAGGTTGTATTCTTTCACACAGTGCTATCAGTATTTTATGTTTCTTTGCAGCCAAGTATTATCAGCTGGACATAGAGCATACAGTTTTGGGGGAAAAAAATCATTGTATTCTGAAATACTGATTGCATCAAATGGCAACTAGATTGGAAGACAGCAATCACACTGGGCTCAGGCGATTAAAAACTCGCTTGGAAAATTGGCGCTTGCTGAGCCTCTAGAGAAAGAAAAGAATTAAGAAGGAAAACAATAAGGAAGGGCATACATTAATTTTGCTCTGCAGAGGATAATGTTGAGTGTAAGAGATCTAAGGAAGGACTGTATGTCTTAAGGATTTTCTCTTAACGTTTTCAGACAAAAACCGAACATCCATTGGAAAGGGGTTGCAAATTAAATCCAAACAGTAATCTCAGAAGCAACAATTGGAAAAGAGCAAATAAATAAAGCATATAAATAGGAGATAGCGTTTCCTGCTAGGAACTTATAATTTGTGACAATGCAGCTCAAACAAAGCACTCCCCCTTGCTGGCAGTCCTGCTGGGCAATCTCCATTCTCCATTCCCCGGGTAATGCCATTCCCCTCCTCTCTGCTAAGATGCACTGGTTATTTGCACAAGTAACTCAATACAGGATTACCTCCCAGAATGTCTATATTGTAGCAAGCCCCGTGTACCTCCTGTTCAGTGTGGGAGCTGTAGGGTAGACACTGTGTCCACACCACTTTTCTACAGCTGAGTACGTTGTCAGTACTCCACAAATAATGTGCGTATCAACTCAAACAAACACCCGACTCTTCTTCAGTAAAGTACACACTCATTTTACAGCCTTATTCTTTACACGTTCAAGAGTTCGTGTGTCTCTGCTCAGTATTCCCCTGTTTATTACTGCACATACTTTTCTCTGGCTCATGATTGATCAGATCCAGGCTCATGTTTAAGGCAGGCTTTATTCTCCAGCCCAGGGCAGGACATGTTGGCCAGCCTGTAGGACATCACAGGTGCTCTCTAGCAGGAGGAGGCTGGAATTCCCTTTGAAGGTGCTGCAGAGTTCCTTACCTGCAGACTGCCTGCTGCTAAAATGTATTTTTACTGTGTTGGAAGGCCATATCCTGCAATGCTGCTCACACAAGTAGTCCTTACTCTCACTCAGTAAATGGGGTCATTTGCATAATTACCATGGGAGCAAAACCAGAACAGGAGCAAGCATTATTATATCTGTAATGTGTCTCACGTGGATTTTATACACAGGGATACATACATCTATATATAGCACAGATCTGTGGGACTTTGCCACCATTACAGTGTTACTGGTTCACTGCTCAGAGGGCTGTTTCGAGCTCTGACTTTCCCTCATTTTGAGTGGATGAACCAAAGCAGAGGATTTCACCTCTAAAAGTGTGTGTTGTGTTTATGAAGCCAAACCACCCACACGTGTCTGTCACTCTTCTGGACACTGTGCCTCCCTGTGCTAATTACAAACGCTGGGTCTCAGGATGTGTCCTACCCAGATGTGTCACCAGTGAACCTGTCAGTCTCCACCACAGACCTCTGCTCTGGGCGTGTTTTGGGAAGCATTTCAGCCCTCTGATGAGGCACCAGTAACCTGACCAGTCTGGTGGTTTAGATGGCTACAGATAATCTATGTGTGTGTATATATCTATATATATAGATAGATATAAATGAGAAGGGCAGTAGCTGTTTGACCACTGACTATTTTAAGAGAAACACACAAGCAATATGCTTATTTATTCTAGAATCCAATAGCAGTTCCAATGCTTTTCCTCATTGATGAGGTGAAATTCATCAAAGGAGTAGAGTTAAACAACCTAATACTAACAAAACAGTGATTCATTTTCACACTGAATTCAGTTGAAAGCTGCTTAATTCCCCAGCCAAGCATCACAGAATTCCTAAATGTCCTAAATGTGAGGAGCTGTAAAATGTAGAGGTGATGGATTTAGTTTCTGTTTCCTACTGAAAAAACGCAAACTTTAAAATCTTAATCTCTGCTTGACACTTTCTATTCTTTAAAGATATACCTGGACCATGCTTCAGTAGCCTGGGGCTCAACTCACAAAAGCAACTCTTTACCTCTCTAGCAATTAAAGGAGGTCTTTGATGTGGGAGCGAATGTTTCAGTACAGTGACTAGTATAAATCACACCTCAAGAATCCACAGCACAAAACAAAATGCTAAATCCTGCAATTTATTTAACCCTGAAGCCAAGGTTCCCACTGAAGCCAACGGGTATCTCACTAGAGCATGTAACACAACTGGAAGAAAAGCCTCCCCCCCAGTGCGTATCTTCCATTCACTGTCCTTCATGAAAATGGCAAGAGAAGTATAATTTATAACATAATTTTGTTATTCCATTCTTATTTAATGAATTGTTCAACTCATTAATCCAACATTTATTCTTTAAGACTGGATTTTCCCATTTCCCCTCAAAATCCCAGATGTACAAAGGTCCAGATCTGCCTGGTTACCTGTTCTTTCTCCTCTTATTGCTGTTTCTACGAAAGAAACCAAAATAGTTTTCATTCTGATTTTCAATTCTGTATGATGAGAATGCAAAAATATTAATAATTAAAAACACAGCAAGAACAAAAATGCCTCCTGCCACAGAGGAGAGAAGGAGCTGGTTACTGTCATTGGTAGGTGCTTTTTATGTCAAATAAATTAACTGCACTTCAAAATGACGGTGGCCTGTCAGCCTCATCATCTCCATCCTCAACTCCAATTATGTATCTCAAGGGAATGCATCTCGGAACACATTACTAAAACACAGGTGTGAGTAAGTTAAACCACAAAAACATATACTCAAGTTGCATTCAAAATGGGACTGTGACCACAGGGCCAGAGGAACGCCGGGGTTGGGATGCTGAGCGCGCCCGTCGCCGCCCCAGCACAGAGCTCTCTGGAAACAAAGCCTGTTTGTGGGTTGAAAGGTTCAGCATTGTATGGAAATTTTAGTATACATTTTAGGTGCCCAAAACACTATTTCTTACTTAATATGAGAAGGTATGCCATCTAGAAAGCACCATTTGCTGCCCAATCCCACTTCTCTCAACTATCACATCAGTGAAGGGGGTGCAAGATAAAAGACTTTTTTCTCATTCCGTAGCTGACAGCTAATGGCTGTTTTAACTTGCACATGGAGTAAATTTTGCCCTCTGGAAAAACCTCTGTCACTCCAGTGCCTTTCACACAGTTGCGTGACTTTAGCTGTGAGCACGTTTTGGCCCCAGGGGTTTTGATGACAATGGGAATCTGAATTAATTTCCCCAGCCAGAATGATAGTTCAAGAGGTATAAAAGCCTGGAATCCATGAGGTTCACACATCCATAATTAAAATATTTAAATGGACAGCTGCATTATAGTTTATAAAGCAGAGTTAATTTCCTACAGAACTTGTAGAAAAAGCCTCCAGAAGTTCATCATTTTTCTCCTGACATCAGCTACTTACTGCTGCATTTGCCTTTGTTGAGCCTGAACTGAGTTGTTTACTCTGTGCATCTCTTAGTATAAAATATTCAGAGTTTATCCTCAGCAATGTTGCGGTTCAGGCTAATGATTGTTTCCCAGGGCTGGGATCCGTGCCCTTTGCATTTCTGCTCTCAGAGCAGCCAAATGCTAAGCCATAGAATTGTTTTCTTCCTCTGAAGCAGCAGCTGGTCCCTTGGAAGACACCATAAGCATCTTCTGCCGAAATCTGTGTAATTGCACATGTCGGCATGGTCTGTTCTTAACGGATCCTCTCCCAGACAAAACACTGTTTTCTCAAGCTGGCTTTGAAGACTGTGTGTGTTTAAAAATAGCTTCAGGAAGATACACATATATATTTTGCCATAAACTGTGTATAATGTGTACTGTGTACAGAATATTAATTCTTCAATATGTGATTTTGTGAGATTGCCTCATTGGCATAGTTATTGCTATACATGGAGTGGGTTTGTGTGCAAATATGATTCTAGACCCAAAGTTTTAGCTTGGCATAATCATGAAACAATACAGATTTCAACCTGTTGCTGTATAACAACAGTAGTTTTGAAGATAAATCTTTAATATGCAGCAAGTGGGTATATTATTCTTTTCTGATCATACTTTGTCTAGCTAGAAAACTAATTAGCAGAATCTGGTGACCTGAATGTCAGAACCTCTGGTATTTCAACAAAAACCAAAATCCTTAATTCAATAGTCAACATCCTGTAGAGAGATCTGTAGCGCTCTCCTGCCTATCTCTTACGACTCATAAAGAGGAACTTTGTATGGGGCCAAAGGGGGGCTGTTTTTTGGTCAAAATAACTAAAAATCATAAGAAGCTTTAACTTACAAGTTTGATGAACTGCAAGCATCTCAATAATATTTAATTGTCTAACTTAGGCATACCTTTCTACAGATACAAAAGACAAGATGCACAGTCTTCAACAGGTTTCCTGCCAGTAAATCCTACTGGGCCAGGAGCATCCTTATCATCACTATGGCATTGCAGAGACAGAGAGCAGCAGCTTCAGAGAGGAGATCTGGAGTCAAGCAGAGAGGGAAACCAGAACTACTCAGTCCCAAGCAGGATCCTGACCTCCTCAGGAATCCTTCTGTTCAGTTGCAGAATGCTTCGCTGCCGTGTACCTCTTGCCACTGCCAGCCATCAGGGGAGTCATTATTTCAGGAACTTTGCAATGGACTGCAGAGTCCATTACCTCCCACAGACAGATGGAGATGAAGCTGACAGTGACTTGAGGTTGTTAACAGCTTATTTCATGGAGCTGATGGTACTGGCTCACTGGCACTAATCAGGTGAGATTAAAAGGATAGCATGGGCAGGGAGATGGACTCACCAAATTCAACATTTGCACTTCAAAAGCTTTCTAGTTGAACAGCTGCCGGCGCATCCCCAACCCGTCCCCTCTTCTGGGGCAAGAGAGAGCAGTTAAGCCTCCAGGGCTTGACAATCTTCAACCATTCCGAAATAGTGAAGAAAAAAATCACTTAAAAAATAAGATCTAGTTCAAAATGAATTGGGTAATAAACCAACTGGCACCAAAGTAAATCCATCATATAAACAAGTAAAGAGTGTTTTCACTGCTTCCAGAAAGAGCTTGGACTTCCAGAGTGAGCTAATTTCAGCGCGAGTGACCACAAAATAAAGCTCCTAGGTAATGTAGTGATAGGTACTCAAAAATATGATAGATGGAGAAATAAGATCAGCTCCACTTTATGTACAAGTACATTACATTCTTGATTACATACTTTAATGGTGAAGCAGCTGCAGAACTTGCAAATTACAAGCTTTGGCTTTGTTTGCAGAGCTCCTGCATAAATAGTTGTATTTAACAACCCCAAGCAGGCACTTCTTTCTGTAAATTGTCCTAAGAATGTGTTGTGAGCCTGCAGCAAGGAATTGTTCCCAAAAATTCAATATCATCTAAATTGGAGAACCGCAGCATCCCTTTCTTTCCCTTGATTCCCTCCCCCCTCCCTCCAGTGTTCCTTGTAGCAGTTTCTGTGCTGGGGTCAGAGATCACTGTGCCCAGGGTTGTTGAATAAGGTCATCAGTAGCTCATCTGCTTTTTGTCTCGGAGCGGGAAGAACCTTCTTCAGATTCAATCTATTTCAGCTATTACCTTTCCTGCCTTTTTACGCTATTTTTACTGCGTATTAGATAAAGCCTAGCAGACTGCTGCTAGGAAAATTAGGTCTTCTATTGTTTTAACATTAATTATGGAGAGTTCAAGATAAGGTTTGTGTTAGAAAAGTAGGGGGTAGGAATGGTTCGAATTTTACTTTCATTATAATTAGACAGGAAATTATGAAAAGGTGAAAAATAATTCATTGAAGTGCTTTCCTCTAGCAAGCTGACAAGAAAAGTGCATTCATGGTATGTTATCGAAGCAACGTTGTTCTTAATGCACACCTCTGCCTGGGCACACTGGGCCTATTGCTAGTGCACTTTACACGTGGGCAGAAATGGGCAGAATGAGACCCTTTGACTCCCTTCTGTTCAATCGAGGGCCCTTTCTGTTACAAAAAAAAAATTAGGCTAAATCAGTCCATGGTGTAACTCCGTGGAAACCATTTGAATTACTGCAGAGATTAATTTGAACCATCAGTCAATTTCTGCGTAACTCGCAAAGGACATGAAAATATGACTAATATCTAAGAATGAATTAATTGGCCAGCTGTCTCCCTTTCATTTGTACACTACTGAGATAAACATTTGGACTAAGAAGCTGTCCTCATTATAATTTCCTCACTTGATGATGCTTTGTGGGTGATGTTTATAACTACCACGTAACCACACTGTTTTCCTATGGTTCAGGCTTTTAAAAGCACTTTTACAGGGAAGAAAGAGGAGGGTTGGAGCTTGCTTGGAACTTCTTAGTAATTGTAAAGATTGACTGTGCCAAAGCCCCTCAGGTTAGACTTCCCTCTGTAATGCAACCATCTTGAGGTGCTCTCTCCATCACTGATGTTGGTCTAATTCTTTATTTCCCTCTAACTATAGCTTGAAGGCCAGTGAGGAGCAAATAAAATGCACTGTAACAGTGGCCAGCAAAATTTCAGCAGTGCTTACACTTCCTGGCAGGATGGATGAGCACAGGAGGTCCTTACTATGGTACAAATGCTTTAATCTTTTTCTTTGAGGCTTTTTTTCCCCACCTGTGAAGACCGAGGCTCCATGGATCAGCATACATATAGAAGGTTTCAGCCCACCATGCCTACAGCTCCTCTATTTCTCAGTGTATTGCCCATCAGCAGAGCAGCTGAATAATTTGTGCATAAATTCTATCAAGTTTCCACTACTTCTTTATTTTCAGCTTCACAACCCTGTTCAGCTGTGGCTCCCAGGAAAAGCAGGACACTGGGTGGGAAGTTCTTCAAGTGAGTGGCAGAAGATCACTGGAGTTAATGAGAGTCCAGTGGAGATAAGGATTTTGTCCATTCAGAGTCACCAGTAGCTGCAGAAACTGCCTAAGACAGGCTGAGGCTGGGAAAGGGATGTATTTCTCCACCTTGTTTGCAGATAAGGAAGCAGGATTCCAAGGGGAATGAGTGATTTACCCACAGTCACACAGGAAATCAGCAAGAGATATGGAAATTAATGCTGAGAAGCATTTCAGTGCCTTAATCATAAAGCAAATCTTTTCCCTCAAATGCCAACAGCATTAAATGGCCTTTTCAATAATGGAATAAACATAAGAGTTTTAGATTTTTAGAGGGCAGCCAGGTCAAGTTAAAATGGTTGGTCAGCATCACAACCTATGTCCAACTGTAGGGACCAGGGATTGTAGTTGAACTGGGCAGGTCTGACTGTGACATTCCTTTCAGGATCAAGTCACACTAAGGTCAGAAAATGCAAGGTCAAAAAGTAATAGGTGTGTTTTATTGTATTTACCACTAATTAGGTAGCTCTTACAAATGTGGACTCAAATTTTTCTTGCTGAGAAGCTATTAAACTGTTAGGTGCAGGGAATATATGGCTTGGAATAGGAAAGATTCACATATCCTGTCTACAAATAAATCACTTGTACATCATGTATCTATTTGACCATCTCTGAGTAGTGTTTATATCAAGGTGATACCTAGGTAGCTGCCCTGAAAAGCATGTTTTGTATAAATACATAATAGCCTGGGCCAAGGTCTGTTTTTATTTAAACTAGCTTCAATTCATTGTGTCTTAATTGAAAGTAACAGTGTTACAGCAGTGATCAAAGAATTGTCTCATTAATTGTCTATTAAATCATTAGCTATTAAACAGAAATAAAAGGTTAAGAATGCAATACTCTCTGTTCTGCCCAAAAGAATATGAATATCTCTCCAATTACAAAGAAACAGTAAAGGCAGAATTAACAGTGAAAGAAGCTTAAGATTAGGCAATTACATCCAAAATGCCTGACAACTCTTATTAGAGGGTTTAGCAGTTCCACCTATGTAGAAAAAGAAACACAAATTTGGAAGCAAAGTCAATATTGACTTTACCAAAGGGGCTTGTAAAGGGAATATGCATTTTTATGAAAAAACATAGGCACATAAACACTGTACTAAATTTTAACTCAGCTAATTAATCGTTATGGATTCAATCTTGCAACCAATACATATATTTCCAGTTAAAAAATTATGCCTGAACAACATTCAGTCTGAGAGCACCTCTCAGTAATTTGTGACTGAAATCCATTATAAGGATGCTGCAATTTTCACATAAATGACATTACTCCCATTTTATATCATCAGGGTGAGGCAAAATGAACTCGGTGAAGACCACGTTCACAGCCCTTGTTTCTGCTCATTGTCAATATATTTGAGTTGGGTACCAGGTCTGGGAAAGAGTCCCAGAGGCATTTTCTTCTGTCAGTGATTTGATACCCAAATAATTTCACAGAGAAGTCAAACAAAGACCTGATTTATACCCAACTTAGTCATTACTGAAAAAAACCAAAAGGGGAGAGGGGGGCTGGGGGGTGGAATTATAGTGCACATCTTGAAAAACCTGTGCAGAATTTTGGCCTGTGTTTTGGTCTCTCCAGATTACTGAAAGGAATGGTAGGACATTTGTCAACTTGGTGATTTGGAGCAAGTCTAATTCCATCTAGAAATACAACCCCTTTTGAAGAAGCAAGAAAGGAAGATGGTCAAAGGGCAAGAGAACTTGCTTTCTTGAAGTGTATAAATCCACAACTGCAACTGGAAATCTTGTTTCTGCTCACAAAGGTCATGCCAAGTCTTACTTAGTTGCCAGCTTCAGTAGACCTGTTAAATTTGGGAACCAGAACAATTTCATGCCCAGCTGTGACAGGATATAGACAACCACTGATTGAAATAAATGGACTTTAAACAGGCAGTGTTTGGAAAAGCAAAATATCCCTAATGTCTGCAGATACTAATTTTATTAGTAGAAGAGTAATAGAAGTCTTTTTTGTGACCTTTTCCTATTTGGTTCTGTCCAGTGTTCTCCAACTCCAGCAAGAAATACTAGAAAATCAAGTAATAGAAACAAAAGTCACGTATACCATCTTTTAGATCTGTATCTGATTTTCTTAAGAGCGAAGAAAAGACAGTCTCAGCAGTGTTCTGACAATATATAATTTGGTGCTTGAGTTTATAATACGAACAATTCATTGTGAACTGATAAATAATAGCCACTAATCAGATAATAGCTGTATGTTATATAACAAAAAAAATAGCAAAATTTATCAAGGGAGTCTGCTCCTTTGACAGTTATGTTAGTCATAAACAAAGATATTCATTCATGTTCCTTCTAGTTAGGACTTTCAAGGATATTTGGTTTTCAGAAAATGTGATTTTTAATTTTCCCATCTAATATTCAAGGGAAAATACTGAAGCTAGGCTAGAGACACAAAAGACTTGTTCCATCACCAGCTGAGGCTAAACAGTGAACAGTCACTTTCATGGAAAGAGAGTATTACACTGATGTCCTTTCCAAAATGCTTTGAGGTCTGAAAACCGCTCAGCATTGTCCTATGTAACTAAGGGCAAACTACCATCTTCTCTGAGGATACTCTGGCACACATGCCTCTGCCCGGTAACTTAAATCTTATTTATGTAAAAAGTTGGAAGCAATAGAGGTTGCCTGACTAAGGCTTTTGCCCAAACCCATCCTGCTTTTTCGAGTGCTGCCTAGGATCACGTGGATGTCATCTCTCACCTACCCATAGATCTCAGAAAGGGGAAATATCTACAAAATGTACAGTTGTTCTTTAAGTTCTTTAACTGTAAAATTATTTCTTTGTTATTGGATCTAAAATGTAATAAAATTTTGTTTGATTTAGAAGATGCAATTTATTCCAAAAACTGGTAACAAGCTTATTCAGAGTTGTGAAAAATAAGAAGGTGAATTTTTTGTTCCAGCATACCATCTTCATAATAAACACCTTTGCTGTGTGCAATTCTTCAACCAGCTAAAGAACATGAAAATTTATCTGACAAAGTTCAAGCTATATGTTAGGACCTTTGCAGTCCTAACTACACAGAGGTTACAATAATAAGTAAAAAGTACACAGTAAAGGATGTGGGTTTTCAATGCAATCTGAAGAAAACTTGTAAAAGTGCTTAGGTCTGGAATACATTCACATGACACAGTTGATAGAATATGGGGAGGAACTTATTTCTTGAAGGCCATAGAGAGAGCTTATCATAAGATCTATAGGTTACATGATTACTACATAAAAAGGATATAACTCCCCCCCTTATACAGAATTCATTTTATTCAATTTCTAAGTTCATTTAAAACATGAAAAAACCACCCCTGCACCACATAATAAAACAAATAAATTTAAAGATATTCAAAAGTACCTCTTCTATGCCTAAAAATAATCATGAGTTAAAAGCTGAAAGCCATGCAGTGCTGTCAGAAGTCACGCACTCTATGTCTTGATAAAGTCACATTAATGCTATTTTCATCTCAATGTCAGAGAGGGACAACCAGTGGAATAAATTATTTTACAAAAAACCTACCCACAACATTGTTTAAAAGCTCCCAACTATCGTTTTGCAATATGGTGGTTATTTTCTATTCTCTGTCATGCTCTTCCAGATTTTGGTACAGTTCAGTATCTCTACTTGTACAACATTCCTGACTGTAAAGTAGGTGTTGCAGTCAGAAGCGTGTAGGAAACCTTCCTGCACATCGCTACAACATACCACACTATTACTATTAAATAATGGATGCAGAAAAGCCACACAAGAACAAAGATCCCGGTGTGGGAATTGACTTTTCCCAAGTGGGATGTATCAGACGACATGTTCTTTCTCATCAGCCCTGGCTGCCCAGAGAAGAAAGACTCAGACTGTTCTTTCAGCATCCCTGGCCCTCTCTCCCATACGGAACACACCGGCATAAATCGCTCTGTGCCAGTCTGTCGATGTGCTTACCTTTATGACGTCTTCATCAGCTGATTTGCACTCAGTGGAGTCCGAAACATCGACCACTGACCCATCCTCCTCCACAGCAACAACCTTGACTGGAACAGACACCGTTTTGCCCGTCAGAATGGCCGTGTTAAGGACTTCTGTGTCCTGTATGAACACACACAAACGAAGGGCAGGTGTTAGAAAAGTATAAAACCATGAGAGTTGAGTTGAGTGGCAGGGGTGAGACTGAGGAACCAAACCCTGCCTCCGACAGGGACGGGACAGGCGAGCAACCCTTCCTTGCAGACACCCCTTGAGGTCTCTGCAGTCAATGGTTTAACAACTTTCAAAGCCAAAATTTGCTGGACCATCAAGTGCTGGTTTTGACAAACACATGGATTTTACCTTTTTAAACCCATTTACAGGTTTGGCTGCTGTGGTGATGATATCTGTAACTCAACTGCACACAAAGGCGTGTCTGCAGCTTGGCAGAACCATGGAACCACGGGTGTCCATGGCTCTTCCCACCCCTTTGCCCCCGTTCGTGCCAGTGATCTGGGAGGTGATAATCAAGCATCACAGTATCAGCATTTCTTCCTTACTGTTCCAGTTTACATTGTTGCCAATTGACCATTTTTTCCTTCTCATTTTGGGACATAAATACATGATGAGAAAAACTATGCATGAGGTAGGGTACTACAAACTAACCAATGCCATTAATATACAATTTCTTAATCTTTTCCCATCAAAATCCCACCTAGAGATGTTTTCCCACATTTATCTGCAATCCTGATGAATTCACACTGCTGGCATTCTAATGACTCCATTAACACTGCCTTCCTCTGTGTCTCAGTATGGCTGCAGTTTGATTAATTGCTCCAAATGAGTTGCTACAGAGGTTCCAGCCTTGCGTAAGCAGGTACAGACCGGGGGGGAGCAGCCTCCAAAGGCCCGTGGAGCAGCCTGGTTCTGCCTGAGCAGAGCTTACTGTGGGCCCAAAACCTCACACACACACACACGGGGCAAGAAATGATCTTTCAATAGCGATTCCATTCGGTCTTCTTGAAAAACCAGCAATGGAAAATACTGCTTTGAATCAATCCACTTTTCATTTTTCAACTTCCATAAAACTAATTGCTTGCCAGTTGGGAAAAAAAAAAAAAAAAGTTGCTTCAAACTAATCTAACTTTAAATTCCATTATTAGAATTGGTGGAAAAAGAAATGGATTTTAGTGAAAAATTTGATGGCAGCTTGCATAGGGAGATATATTCACTATCATTTGCTCATGTCTGCGAGCTAGATTGATAGAAAATAATGGGCATTGACCACAAGCTCAGGACAGCTGGAGAAGACCAATAAATACTTGCAACTAAGATGTATTATTAATCGATATTCAGAAACGTCTACAAAAAGCACCCTGAATTAAATGAGTTGAAGTACTAATAACAGAAGTGCCAGCTAACTAATATAGTCTACTGGAGCTTTATGGGCAGTCATGTTCCAGAAAAGCATTTAAGCACGTACTCAAGTCCATTTCTGTTCCGAACAGCACTAAAGTACGTGCTTAACTTGACACCTAGACTTCAGTGTGATTTAAGTATTCATTTAAGTGTTGTCCTGAATAGAGATGCTTTTCTGAATAATACGTCATGAAATAAATATACTGTCTTTGTTTTGTTCTCTGTGAGGCACAAACCAGATATTTTACATAGTAAATGAATGTCTAGTTTTTGTTTATGCTGAATGGGCTCATTTATAACCAGCTGCCATCCATGAGGGAGGAACACCGGGAAAGAGAGAAGTATGTGACAAAAGTGGAAGTGTGAAAGTGGAACTGTAAAAGCCTTACAAAGACTGAGGCTTGAACAAAACTAAGAAGAAAATGGACAGCCAGGTGAAAGAAAACAATTAGATACATCTCAGGTGGAAAGAGGTTGTATAAGACAGACAAAGAGAAACTGAGGGTGCTTCATCCACAAGTGTGTCAGAAAAGAGGTAGTTAGATTTCATCAAATGACAAGAAATATCCCATAAATCTGAGGCCAGATATACAATGAAGACATGATGGCCCCGTGTCAAAGCTCCCCCAAGAAGCAGTTTGTCACTATGCTACTTCCAAGCCATTTTTAACAACAGTCTTCTTCAGTGCACCAGGGGAACCAGTATTTTTGCCAAGGTCACAAACAATGAACACGTGACTAATTCTACTTCCAAGTGTCAGCACAGCCAGGTAACACCGACGTGTCAGGAGCAGGCAGCACTCTGCAATTACCTGTTATAAATATAATTGTATATATTTACATTATAGGTATTGCATATAATTACGTATGCAATTACGGTCTGATCCAAAGCCCTCTGAGTCACAGATGAAAGGCTTCTCTTGGCTTCAGTGGACTTGGAATCAGATTTTTAGCAGGTCTGAACTAATTTCTCCTTTGTTTTTTGCACTGTTTTCTCTATCACCCTCATGTGTGACAAAGGATAAACAAAAGCTCTAGCCTCCTTTTAATGCTAAATGCTGCTTAGGTACCATCCGAGCATCTGAAGTCGAGACGCTCTGAAGGATAATGCAAAGTTGATAAAGACATTTGCATCCCTTTCGTAAACTCCCCAAGAAGATGAGCATGCGAGAAAAAGTCTTAGAAGAGACACCTCATGACTTCATGACCTCTGAAATATGCTCATCCCACTCGACACAAGCGCTGTCCTGACCCTCCCCTCCTTCCCAGCATGAACAGGAACGCACCGTGCTAATTAGCTGGTGCTGCTTCAGAAAAAGCTACACTTCACTGGTAAGCAATTCTGCTATATAAATCAATATTTCAGATGCCTGATGCCTGGTTCAAGCATTGCACAAGTATAATAGGCTGTGTAAAGACCTTTTTAAGAGCTGGCTATTTATAGGCTGGAAAAATGTATTTCCTCTGAAAAAAAGAAATATGAAGGCAGAACTGAGCTAATTGACTGTCCATTAGATTTATAAACAGTGTTTTTTTTAGTGTATCTTCAACAACTAATAGCATTTCATCTAGATTCTGTTAGGCTTGTTTTATATTTCCATGGTAGGGTCTACTGCAGAAAAGAAGTGTTACTGAATTTAAGATACCTGTGCTGGTTATTACTAACAGAATCTGAAATGTAGAGGGGTAATAATGTTGATTTACATAGGCAGGTCCTCCCACGAGGCACACCATCAGTGAAACATCTGGAACAACACGCAGGGACCACCAGCATGAACCTCTACCTGCTGACGCTGCAAGATCCCAGGTGAAAAACCAGGAATTCCTTTCTGTTTCTTTTGTTGAGGCTTTCAGCTGCGAGATCTTGACCAAAACCTTCAATTCAAGCAGCCCAGGTGGAAGGTACACGTTCATACTGCAGGCTCTACTCGTGAATAATAATTATGTGTGTGTTTATCTCCAGCTCCTTCTCTGTACCTGAATGCATTAGCACTTCAGCAGAGCTCTTCTTAATTACAACTGTAACCTGCTAATAGCATTTCTTTGTTGTCTGAAGGAATCTACTTCTTATCCAGCCTGGGCTAAATTAAAATTTAATACAACATCAGGTCGCAACAGAACTAGGAAGCAAATGACAGCTGTTTAATTAAAACCTAAAGCTGATTAGATGGCACTACTGAGAGAAATACTCAAGAGGAAGAGCAGAAAACTACTGAAACTCAAGGCCAGGATAATGGCTTTATTTAAATATGAATAAACTCTGCGCACAGCCATAGTAAATGTTTGACAACTCATTGCTTTGGACAAATGGGGAAAAAATGTGAACAGGAGACGTGTGAAAAGTCATGCTAGAGCTGTGATTACCAGCACTGCTCTTCACGGGTATGTGACCAGAGGCAGAGATTACTGAGCAATGACTGCAATACATACACACAAAGGGATTGAGGAACTCCAGACAAAAAGTTCCCAATAATGAGCCTTTAAATAATATGACACCAACCTAAATCCCCCTTAGGCCTATGACTTTCCAGCAGCTCACCCAGCTACTGTGAGACAACATTACACAGTTCCCCCCCGCCTCTTCTGGCTGAAAAAGACATGGAGAAATAAATTACACATCTCACAAGAAACCTTCTCAGGAGCAGGAGCTGGACACAGGTTATCTAGACCCCAGCCCAAAGCTGCCAGTGCATCTTTCCTGCCCCCTTGGGAGCAGCCAGCATCCTTCCCACAAAGTCTGGTGGGGCACAAAAGCCCCACACTGACCCAGTTTACTGTGACAGATACCGTCCTTGTGATTAATGCACAAGCTGAATGTGTTTTTTAGAGGTTATCAAAACATGCTACAGTACAGTAAACCCAATAAACACTCAATTGTAAATCAGGAGGGAGACCTAAAGCCAACCCTATTCCACTGACAAATGCTACAGCTAAATGCCTTTTGGCATTTTAGTTGAAACGACTGTCTTCAGAGAAGAAGGCATAGAGCTGAAACATTTGTCTGCAGAATTGCATTCCTTCATTATTATTTTTTTTCCCCAGAATGTACCTCGTGAAAACACATTTGTAATATTAGAAGGAACCTTTAGGAACCAGTTCTCCTGCCTAGAAACAGCATCTCTTAAAAAATGTAAATTATAGGGCAGGTTGTGACGTGTGGGCTGGGCTAGAGGAGCTTTTTTTATTTGATAAATTATTCACCACCTTTTTCTTCAGATCAAAGAGCAACGCAATATAAGTCCATTAAGCAAGCTTAATATATAAATTAGATGCTTTGTTGAAATTATTATAATCCAAAGCAATTCTGTACTTTTTCCCCCTCGTAGCTGAATACCATTTTAGGTTTCCAATACATATTAATGAAGCCTGGTTGCAAGAAAGCTATTTATATTTTCCACCATTGTATCAGGTGAGATACACCATTTTGTCACCTAATGGTGAGAACAAACAACTAGGATTATGTGTTTATGAAACATTAGAAAACAACCAATCTTGCAAAGGGCTTGCGTAGTTCTTTGACCTTCTCTTTTCCCCACATTCTACAGTCAGTTCCCTTCATGCTGAGGAGCCAGACCCTCGCTCTTAGGGGTGCTCTTATCTGCTCTGGCAGATGCCTGAGCCATCCTTCTTGGGCTGGATCGGCAATCTGGCCCGCCCAGGACTTGCCTCAAGTCTGCAGAGGCCATGCATGTGAAAGGAGTTGTGGTAGAAGTCCTAATAAAGGGCCAAACAACAGCTAATTCCTTATTCCACAAACATCATTTCAGTGGAGCCACTTGTGGAATCAACTATTTACCAGGTTTCAAGGTCAGAGCAAGGCCTAAAGTGTAACCCTGCACAAGTCCTCCTGCCCTGACAAGCACTTGCACTGCTAGAAGGTCATTCCCACATTCCTCCAACCTTCTCTGTCTCCAGCTGTTTCCGCATTTCAGTTTCTTGTTCAGCACATCATTATTGAGAGCGATCAGTTAGGACAGATGGCACATCACACATGCTACAGGCTATTGCATCAAAGTTAAAGGTCAGCCTTTATCTCCTTTGTTTACCTGCACAATAGCTTTACTTCATGTGGGGATCCCAAAGGAAGAACAGGCAGGTGCATATATTCTGCAGGAGAAATTAATTAATGGAGATAGAACCATCCAGAGAGGTTCTTAATCACCGATTCTTACAGAACAATGGAAGCAGCTACTATTAGCCTAATTGAATATTATTCTAGATGTATAATACAGTGTGTGCTGCAAAAACAATTTGCTGTAGCACAAAAAAAGCATGATACAGGGATTCCAAAGTGCAATCTTATTTCATAACTTGTCTTTCACAGATACTCTGAAGGAAGCTCTTTCCATAGCAGAGACTGCCTGGCACGTGCGATCAGCCAGAGTGGTAATTCTGTCATGGAGTTCATGGAAACTAAAGCTGAGATTTATTCCATTTCCATGTTTTTTAATGAAGGAAATTCAGCTCATTTTGAGGTTTATGTAGGATGAATAAGCTAAACCTACTGCTGAAGGTGAAATCTGATTAGAAGCACGGATACTGTCATATCTATGACCTGAGGCAATTTTATTTTATTTTTTATAACTCGGAAGAGATCTGCCCCCATTAAGCAAAGGTTCAGAACACAGCCTGGTGCACTTGGCAGAAGTAATTGCAACCTGTCAGGCAGCCTCCACTGCATCAGCTAAGTACCAGTGCCTTCTGCAGGAGCAAAAGACCTTTCCTGAGACTGGGCTCATGCTATTTCACTTCAGCCCATTATGTCCCAGTAGAGTTTATTTTCCAAACCTGCTGTGTTAAACATCATGACACCATTGCTCTGAAGTGCTTGCTTGAGGTAGAATGAAGGGAAAATTCTTACAGCTGGAGAGCAATTCTCACGCATCTGATTTAGTTGTCTGCACAGAGAACAAAGGCACGTCCAGTTCTGGGCTCCCCAGTTCAAGAGGGACAGGGAATTACTGGAGACAATCCAACATAGTGCAACCAAGATGATTAAGGGATTGGAGCACCTCTCTTACAAGGAAAGGCTCAAAGAGCTGGGACTCTTTAGCCTGGAGAAGAGAAGACTGAGGGAGTTGGACTAGATGATCTCTAAAGGTCCCTTCCAACTCTGTCAAATCTGTGAATTGACACTATGTTGAGAGATCTGTACAGTGCCTGAGCATACATCTGACAGGCTTGTGCAGTTCTCAATAATAAGTAATTGTTTTAAAGCTTATTTAGAATTCCACTGTTCACTTAAAGACCTTTTTCCCCCCTTTTTATTCCAGAAAAATATGATCACGTTCTATCTTGATAAAATTGTGGGTCACCTCTAACTGCAATTAAACAACATGCCCTTGAATTCAAGAGGATACAAAATGGCTAGAGCTGTCTATTCAAAAGCAATGACATAAGCCTCAAAAATGATACACTAAAGATTGTTTTCAAATGGCCATGAAATAATAGTATGAATGCTCCTCAAAGGCATTGCTTTCCCTAGTGCCCCGTGTGTAACTGTTGGATTCACATGAATACCAACAGTAGTCAAAGATACAGATTTGTGTCTCTATATCTTTGACCCACAGACTTAATAATATTTAACAACATTGTGGATGGCTATTTTCAAGAATTTCTTTCAGACATTTCTCTAATTCTTTTCCTAGTCATCACAATTTCTTTCCAAGCGGATTTGAAGGAGGATTTTCTGGAGGAAATTCTATGCCACCAGTGCAATGGGAGAGCTGGCAACTCACCGGCTTCAAAAGGCTTCAGTTTCACAAGTGCAAAACTACAGACACTGAAACATAAGGTTGCGTATCACATGAGTTTACTGCCACAATCTGTGTGCTCATCTTCTACCATGAGTGCTACCTGGGCAGAAATCCATATCCTTCTGTAATAACAGCTGTTTAATGCTATAGAAGAATGCACAAATTAATTACACCATGTCTACATGACTTCCCAACATCGTGCAGGAGCATCCTCTCATGCTCTGTGAGTGTGGGGTCTCTTTGTGCTTTGGACATGGTGACTTACTTCGTTAAGCTACAGAGTGGCTACAGCTTAAGAATACCTATTTATGAGCAGAAAATATACATAGGAAAGCGACTATGACATCATGCAAAGTCCTCAGAAATGCCCTGATAGAAGACAGTTGAGCAGCATCTGCTAAACAGAGGGTTCAGAAAAACTGCATTTGGTATCTTCTCCCTCAGGATAGTTCAAACACTG
This sequence comes from Scolopax mira, assembly GCA_004320125.1. NCBI lineage: Eukaryota > Metazoa > Chordata > Aves > Charadriiformes > Scolopacidae > Scolopax > Scolopax mira. The sequence continues at coordinate 516,975 of BJBW01003175.1, read as the reverse complement.
GTGTAAGTAACAGAGCTTGTAATGTACCAAGTAAATTCAATAAAGAAGTGTATTTTCTGGACAGAGGTAGATGCATATACTTAATAACCATATTTGAGAAGCGCATTATGGAGTTTAAAATGGAATAGAGATCTACTACGTGCTCACATTCATCATCCTGCAAAAGGAGATAACATTTTCCAAAGAACATGGGTCTGACAGGAAAGACCCATGCCTTACCCAAAGTAGTTTCTTTTTTTGTTGTTCTTAAAGATGGTCTGTCTTATCTGTCAGGACCAGAATGGTGTACTGATTTTACCTATTTAAGTAATTTCATGGGCTTGCATTCAAGTACTCCCAGATGTAAAGTGTACACACACACTGCTGCAGGACTGGCTTTTCAGGCAGCAAATGCTTTGGAAGCAGGTGGTTTCCCACTGTTTGCTTCACAGGATACATCCATGCCTTCATAAAGCTGCCTACTGCTGTATTCAAAGCAGTGAAAACTAAAAGCAGAACGTATCTATAGCCAGTCCAGGCATCAGCCTTTACTATCCTTGCACACTCAGAGCTTTCTAGTGTTTCAATCACTGATTTCGGGAGCATCCATCAACTGTTCATTGCTTATCCTGGCACTGCCAGGCACTGCAACCAAGTGTTCAAATCTTCAACATTTACCTTCTACTTAAACACTACAGAAGTTGTCTCCTGCCTATGTTTAGAACTGCCTGGAAACATTTTTGACAAAGAGAAAAAAAAAAGTTTCTCAAAAAGCATGAAAAAGATACCTTTGAGAATATTTTCTTTTGAAAAAAGTGGAAAGTAAAAAATTAATTATTTCAAATAAGAATATTGATTTATTTGAGGTGAGTTTTTCAGAGTCTCCTGACTGATCTAAGGATTACTGGAGCTTTTTTTCTTCCTTCTGCTGATGCTTCTTGACTTCAATTTTGTTCCCCGTTTTAATTTTTCAGTCTGGCCACCTTGTAACTGTTCAGAAGCATTGCCTTGTTCTGACCTGCTCCTATGTCTGATTATTTCCTTTTTTCCCTCAACTTTTATAAAGAACAATCTCTTTTTTATTCAAGTTCAGAATTAAATCCCCTTTTGTTTTCATGACTGAATTTCTCAATGAATTCTTGTGCAGTGTATTTATTTCCAATATATTCTGTGGTTCATAAGCTGAGTCACTGCCTTCAGAACATCAGTATTTTTGCAGTTCCTCAGCTTTTAGGAGACATAGTCCCTCAAACTAAAGAACATTTTAAGAACTTGTGAGGAAAAAAAAAAAAAAGGCTGACTGGATTCTGCTCTCAGCTAGACTCATGCAAGAGGGAGTAATTATAATAAAGACCATGAACCAACACAAGCGTAAAAGTCCTGTGAAATCGGGATCAAACTATTTAATTTTTCATTTTTTCCTCTGTCTCTCTTTCATCTGTTCTAAAAATTACATATTGAATGATTTATCTAAATTGCTCCTTATAGTACCTTGTCTTTCCACAGTACTTCAAAAACACTTCTCAGCTCTGCCAAGGACAACAGGACAGTTATCTTCATTATCCAGCTAAAATAACTGAGACAGAAGAAATCCCACCAGGCCAGTGACAGATCAAGAAACTGAGTCCATATTCCCAATGCCCTAGCTCCATGCTTTTTCTGAGAGCTTACACTCAAATTTGCTGTCTTCAGGCTGTTGGTTCTGTACAGTTTAAATACCAATTCCCACATCTTTCCTACTAAATGGCCTCTTTGCATAACAAGTAAATGCTGAGCATGCATCATCTCAAACAGTTAATTTATTGGTTGGTTAACTGAAATTCAGCTGTGCAGCAAAACAAATATCAGTGACTGTAAAGAAATGCAGAGGACTACAAATAAAGCAACCAATAACAGATGCAAGGAAAGAAAGAAATACTGTATTACTTCTCACCTTCCTTAAGTGGAAAATGCTAATAGCATACTAGCTGTGCTGGTTTTCCTGGGGTAGAGTTAATTTTCTTCATAGTATGAGGCTATATTTTGGAATTGTGCTGAAAACACAGCACAACTGATAATACAGAGGTGTTTTGGCTACTGCTGAGCAGGGCTTACACAGAGCCAAGGCCTCTTCTGCTTCTCATCCTACCCCACCAGTGAGTAGGCTGAAGGTGCACAAAGAGTTGGGAAGGGACACAGCTGGGACAGCTCACCCCAACTTACCAAAGGCATATTCCATACAGTGTTTGTCTTCCCAAGTAACCATTATGCATGATGGAGCCCTGCTTTCCTGGAGATGGCAAACACCTGCGTGTCAGTGGGAAGCAGTGAGTGAATTCCTTGATTTGCTTTGCTTGTGTGCAGGGCTTTTTCTTTACTTATTAAATTGTCTTTATCTCAGTCCATGAGTTTTCTCACTTTTAGTGTTCTGATTCTCTCCCCATCCCACCTGGGGGCAGTGAGTGAGAGGCTGAGGTGCTTGGTTGCTGGCTGAGGTTAAACCACGGCACTTGCATGTACTCTAATGCCACAGACAGCTGAAGGCACTCGAGAAAATACCTCACAGAATACCTCTTAATATGAAACTACTGCAAAACGTTCCACTTTGAGAGGGCTTCCAATGTCACCTCACAGGTGGTTTGAAATGGGGCAAGACAATGGCAGACAAGGGGAATGACATTAATGTTTCTCAGGAATAGAAATAGAAAGTGACAGTATTATTGGTTTTCGATAAAAGCATCTGTAAACAGATAAAGGTCTTCCACTTATCATTCTATGAAAGCAAGTATATATAAAAATCACAGCATGTTTCTTTGATGAATTTTAACAATGGTTTCTTGTCCTTATCCCTCAGCAACAAACTCAGTCAAAGCAGGGACTCCAACACAGTTTTAAAACTTTTAGTTTTAAACTGTTTGTAAACTATATGAAGTAGTGTCTGACTTGCTTTTCTGTCTCAACAAAAGGCACTGAAGGACAGAAAGAAAATGAAAAGAGACTTCTATCTTTGCTTCCGAAGTATTATCTTCAAAATTAGCCTTTAGAAGTCATTAAGACATTATTCAAATTCAAACTTTACAATCTATTTCTTTAGAACCTGTTACATTATGAGTAATGGAAAAAATACTGATCTTCTAGAAAGATAAACTAGGTACAGCAAGAGAGGAAAAAGAGAATTACCCAATTCACACTGAAGAACTCATCTACAAGAACTATGTCTGGGGAGATATGCTGCCATTTTACTTTTACTTACATTTTGTGTGAGACACAAAATTACACAGCCTGACTCAGTTGCAAAGTCCGTGACTGGACTGTTCAAATGGAATGAACATTTGCTATTCACCTCCATTAAGGAAATTTATTTTCCTTAAAATTGTCTGTGTTAACCATTCATTCTCTACTTGTCCTCTAAAAATGGGCAGATTCCAAATGATAATACATTTATTTCTTCTTTTGTGATATCAATGTCAAATTATTTACTGTTGTAAGGTGGGAAGAAAGCCAGGTCTAATGCCATGTTCCTTCTTGTACAGCAGCAGATGGGTCCTCTTGCTGCATAGTCATTGCTCCTGCTAAATGGACAGACGAACTCAAGGGAAGATGCATTTTACAGGAGACACAGTTTAAGAAAAGATAAGGTTCTCTGGCATTTTGACACGTAATTTTAGCAAAGGATTGACAAAGAAGGAAAAAGCATTGCACCTGAAAGCCTTCATAAATGTAACATAGAATTCCATCTCAAAAGTCCTTTCAGTTGAAAGCACCCCTACACAATTACCACACAGAAAAGAGCAAGCTCTCCTCACCTTCCACTTCTCCCTATAATTTTGGCTCTTTCCCTTCTTTTGTTACCTTGAAGTATGCAACCATGTTCTCCCTCGATGATGACATCTCGCCTCCTTAGTGGTTGAAATGCGCTCGCACAACACAGGTGTAGGCCAGTACTTCCCACATTTTGTTTTCAATGTGTTCCTCCAAAAAGGGGGTGGTCATACATAAATCACATTATAAAATCTGTCATCCAAAGACCACTAGCGTTTTATGTCTCCTTCATAAGAATACAAACTGCGACACAGCAAAGGGAATTCAGTTCTGCGTGTGTTGTGACCTCACAGTGAGCTGTGGACACAGAGATGGAACATCTCCCCACACCACCTCCTACACCATCTCAGCACAGCCTCAACCTGTTCTCAGATTTTTGGTGAACAGCACTTTAGGAATTAAATCAATGGTCATGTCAGAATTTAAGAGTGTTTATGTTTAAATTGTGCCATGAAGGTATGAATGCAAAACCCAGGTGAGAATATTCATCTACAAAAAACTGAATCTAAGTCTGGGAACAAGCAAGTCAACAGAAAGAAACTAATGAAAAAATGGTGAGTCAAGTTTCATTTACACTACTGAATTATGAAATTTTCTAGGCAGGAGGAATCATGTGAAAAGATAAACCGGAACTTGAAACAAAAACTGTGTTTCAACACATCTTTGTTCCTTTGCTGTAGTGCAACTTCATCAGTCTCCAAAAGCCCAAGAATTATTGCCAGAAGCACCTTGTAATAAAAATCAGAAAAAGATGATCAAAAGTTTCACTCCACATTTTCCTGCTTTACTGCAGGTTAGTTTTGAAGGACAAATGTTTGTGCTTTTCATGGCCAATAGGATACAAAGTGCTCAACCAATGCCCAGCTTCTAAAGGCACAGGACCACAACAACTACATCAAACATACCTTTGTATTTGTTTTTCATTTTTTGTTAAATGATGTTGACATTTAACTAACCAAAGGCTACACTCTGTGTAACATTCTAATACTGGTTTTCTTCCTCTTTGCTAATGAAGGGAATTGTGCAAGTTGTCGTTGATTTCATTTTGGATTTCCCCCCCCAATAGCATTGCAATGGAACTCCTGTAGGCAGATCCAGTGCAATCTGACAAAAGTTGTTATGGAGAAGAAGCCAGAATAAAGCTGCGACCTTACTTCTTCCTAATGACAGATTGTGACAGGAGTGGAAGAGAAGATGATGTGCAAGTTTCCTGGCCAAGCACTGCTGGGCTGTGTCACTGATGAGGCTGGGAAAGAGAAACAGCCTGAGACAGAGTCAACCTTGGACACGTTAAGCAGAAGCGTTTCATGAGGCAACCATCTGACAGCTCTGTCTCTGGGCAGCCATGGCTTGCAGCAGCATTTCTGTTTTGTTTTGGTCCCCCCTCTTTTCTTGGCCAAGAATCTTAAAAACAGAATTTCAGTCTAAAACCCCTTATTCCAGCATGTATTGCTATTCAGTCCAGAGGGGAATAAACCTCCAACCTGGGAAAATTAGTACAGAGGAACAGATTTTAGAACACATTAAGCATAGCTGTGCGTAGCTACTGTAGACTCTATTTCACCAACTTTTATGATAGCTCATCCCACTCATTCAGCATGGTTGCTTGGGGAAAACAAAGCCAGAAACACTAAATTTGATTAAAAAAAACATTGACATGAAAGGTGGACTAGGATATGATATATAAAGATTTTACATGTGCAGTGGTATTTAGAAAGGTTGGAAATAATGTTTAGATTTTATCTATTTCTGGTCAAATGGATTGCCAGAGGATTTTTCTTACAGTGGCTGTCTGCAATTTGATGACAGTGAATATGCAGACAATGTGCAAGGTTCTAGAATTTCATTCATAAAATGCCACAAAATGAATTCAGGTGAGGTGGGAGCAGTAGCCCTTTCATGTGTGCATGGTTTTCAGACCACAACACACCTGAGAACACACCTCTCTCCAGGGCAAAGTCTCACTGAAGGTTATTTTTGACAGTTACAACCACCACTGTTAATTGTACAGCATCTCTCTAGTTCCTGCCTCTGCAGCACCACATGAAGGGGGCTGATGTATAACTTCCAGCTACTCCCAGGAGCTCTCATGTGGACATGAGGAAAGCAGATACTGCTCTGTGCTCCATCCTGAGCATCACACGTCCCAACGCACCAGAGCGAGACAACTCAGGTTGCCCTGCAATCTTCACACTGGCAGCCCTTGGCTATTTATCAGAGGCCAAACTGGTTTAGCTGTTTTGCACATCCAGGCTGCAGCCTGAAGAGTTTTGGTTTAGACCACATGAAATTGCAGCTTGCAGGTTACTCAAGGTAGAACTCCCAGATGACTTGGAAACACCAGGCAACGGAAAATGTTCATTATTCACATATTTTACAAAACTTAGTGCAGAAGCCTGGGCTTTTTGTATCTCACAGACTTATCTTGGTAGTGATACTCCCCTGAAATTTCTTTTTAAAAAAAAAACATCATAGATTGGGTGCTGAGATCAGCATCTGCATTGGCAATAAGACCCAGTGTCACCATGAAGACAGATTTTCTTCTCACACGGCTTTCTGATATGTATTTCACTGACGACTAAAACTTTATATTTAATATTTTGTTCACATGCCCACAAGGAGTAGTACAAACCTTATTATAGATTGAGAAAAAATACACAATGATTAATTGAGTAGATTAACCTCCAAAACACTTGGACAGCTGTTTCAACATCCTGTCTTTGAGGCCAATATGCTGAAACAGCTGTTCTTATATGTAAGTTAAAATGGTCCGCTTTGTTTTGCAATGTGAATACTCTAGGTCGATTTTATGTCTTAGTAACTTCAATGTACACCTGGAGCATTGCCAAATTTTTTTTATAATTTGCATACTTTTTCCCCCCACACACATTATTAGCAACTTCACCGCTCGACTCATTTGCTCAACAATATGCTGAAAAACAAAGTGGCTTCCTTGTCATCTTTACATGGGATTCACGTGCTGCACGCTGCGGTCTGTGGCAAGATGCTCACAGAATGGATGAATGAATTTGATTATTTTTGTATATAGTTTTACAATAGCACAAGTGTTCCATAAATGGAAAGTGTGTGCTGGTTCAGGGCGCTTTCTCTCCATGTTTCCAAGGCAACTCAATACACAGACACATGAAAACACACACGTGCTTGCTATTAATGTTCTTTTCTGATGTGAGAGATTTCTTCATTTATCAATGAAACACGAGCCAACTTCTGTGAAAGCCTAAGACGCCTCTCCCAGAGTAACTCATGGCAGGAAAATAGTAAAGAAACTTTCCGTTGTACACTTAGACCACATGTTTTGGAGACTTTTTGCGTCAAGATCTCCTGTCTGTTCTAGCCACATAAATAAGGAATCCTGAGTCCACCTCACAATGTCCTTGTGCTTTCCCTCTACAACACAATGCTTTCAGTCAAGCTCTTCCAAAGAGAAAGCAATAACATGGGTAGTTTGCACATGCATGTCTCTCTATTTCCTCCCAAGACTAAAAAGACAACCAAAATGGCAGTTTGGTCTTAAGCAAAGGTATCCCAGTCTCAGTAAGCCTTGCAAGAGCCGACCTGCAGAAGTTGCAGGGCTGCACCTGCCACTCGGCACTGGAACACGCCGAATCCGTCCTGGGTTTCAAAATGAAACTCATTTCAGAGCAAATAAGGCCTAGGCACAAAAATGATTTGTCATGCTCAGCACTCCCTGCAAAATCACATTTATACCCTCTGATTCTCAATTGTAATCCTCTTTGGAATTCACTTAATTATTGGGCTTTTAGGAGCTGAGGGCCAGGTACAGACGCCAAGTAATGAGTGAAAACTGCAAAGCAAAGTAAGTGTCTGAGCAATTCTGCTGTTTCTCTGAGGAGTGAGATGTGACAGAGAAGGGAGGCAGCTGGAGATTGCAAGAGATGTTTTGAAAGAAAGCACTCTGAATCAGTGTTGGTTTATTGTTGTTTCCATCTATCTGATTTTTTTTTCTTTGCATAACAAAAAGGCCTGCTGATTGCTGTTATTGCCTGAGGTTTTTGTACTTGCCATTCCCACACTGAATGTCAGTTTTTGTAGGTTTTCTGAGCACATCACTATTCGGACCAGAGTTGGCTCTTGCCTATCTAAATATCCTGTTAATCACAACAGAATGGTGGTACACACAAATCTGGGTCTATCCTTAGGGGTCAAGGGCCATTTCCAAAATCTACTTTTAAAATACATCAAAGGTATCTGCAGTAATACTAAGTGAAATGGCAATGCAAACCCAGGGCAAAGCAAATTCAGGCAAAGGGTCTTACTCATATTTCACATAACCCAGCTATGGATTTGAAGGGACATAAATGTGATTTACCTCCAAGCTTAACAGCCAGCAATTATCCTGAAGTAGGACACTACTTATGCTGAATTTGGTTCAGTTTAGGGGCTGATTTAGAAACAGCTGTCTGTGATTTATTATATAGTAAATATGGTATGATTCCATTAACATCAGCAGAATATCTATGCATTTCACAGCAGCAACACCAGGGAACGTGTACTACTTTTACATATAGGAATACATGATGCTCCCCCTCCTTTGCATAAATATTTGGAGCTGTAGTTTACACAGCTCTACTCTATCCTAAAAAAAAAAAAAAAAAAAAACCACGGAAAAAGAACTCAGCCTACCTGGTACATTTGGTACATTTGAAGTTGCATTATGTCAATTCTTGTTTATACATAGATTTTTTTAAGAGAGCAAAATCTTCAGCAGATGCTATAGGAACTCCCTGACTTCAATGGGAGCTCCACTACCTTATACTGTGAAAATAGTTTATGAATACAACTCTTTTGAATCATGCACTCCCTAACTTTTCAAGATTGCTACTATTAACTTGCACATCATGTAGCCTTAACGATTTTAGGTTACATTTTATATTACATGCTTCTATTTATAAATGGTTTATAAGGAGACTAATCAATATTTAACAGGCATTTTAAGTGTGCAACAGACATGAGTAGCATGTGTTAGAGAAGGTTAGAGGCACATCAATAGAAGGATTATAAATGCCTATAAGCTTTGGCTGGTAAGCAACCCATTGGGCCAATAGGATTCTGTAACAATTTTAATAGCATGTTATCCAATTAATAACAGTTTTATTATTAACTAAGTCTTTGTAAACTCTTTTAAATGGAATCCTGTTATATAAAGAAGCAATTCAGTGACCTGTCCTGTCGACAACTGTTAGGGAGAAATCTCTAGGTTTGGTTTTTACATGCCACTCTCCTCCTGTAAGCTTGAACTAATACTGTAACACTTCCAATCCAAACACCATTACAGTGTTATTCTGGGATTTGGACATTTTATCATACGTCCTTAGGGTTAAATTTTGCTCTAAGACACATAAATTTAAGTCTCACAGGAGCCACGAGAGCTGCTAGCTGTGCATATCTTTGTGTGTAGGAGGGAACAACTTAGCCTTTTTATTTACAGAATCATTAATTAAATTACTGCAATTAAATATCAAATCAAATTGCATTAAGATAACATTAAGCACATAGGAAGTCAGAATCAGAGCTTGTATGAGGGTTAATGGGAGTTACACGTGGTTAGTTTTTAATGTACCTCTCTATAAACTATAGCCCAAAGGATGTAGCTTAAACTGACATACACAAACACAAAAATGTATCAACTATTGTTTTACAATGTCCTAGTTTTTGCATAATTTCCATTAATTTGTGTGGGTTTCCTGCTTTTTTGCTCTTAAGGCATGTTACCCTAAGTGAAATGGAGGAACTTTATAAATGACAGCTTCTGATCAACTCAGAGCAGTTGAGTGTCACAAAATTATTAACTTGCAATTAGTCCACAGGGTACACGGTTCAATAACAAATCCATTCAAGATTATGATTTTCTGCCTTATTTTCAATCTAACTCTTCTCTAATAAAAAGTAATGGTAATAGAGATTTCTGCAAAAAAGTCAAAGGAATGTAAAACCCTATTTTCTTCACTGTCACACCCACAAAACCGACAATCTACTGCACAGATCTTTGCTACTGCTGAGTGCTGAGGGACTGGCAGGACCACTGACTTGCCGACAGCAGTGGCCAAGTATCTTCTCATGAAACTGTTCTGGGATCCTCTTTCAAGCACCAGTCCTACCACGCGAATCCCAGCATGCACATCCCCCAGGCAGCTGGTAGCTAAGCAGGAGGTGAGATCCATCACTGCAGAGGTTTTCCATCACCTAGGAAACAAAGGAAATCCCCCCAAAGTCTTGAATTTTTGCCATAGCAATAAAGGGGAAGGACTGAGGTTTCTGTTCCTTGCGCCGTTGGGAGTGAGTTGCAGCACACCAGTAAGATGAAACAGATAGATGTGACCCCCACCTTTAAGGAGCCATACAAACTAGTTAGTGGAAAATCATCACTGAAATGGAAAATGTTGTTATTGCAGCAGACTCCTTATACATTCTTCTGTATTCTGAATTTAATAGTTCTTTGGATATTTTTACAGGGAAATTCTTTAAAAAATAAAATGTTTGCTTATCCATTGATGAAATTAGCACACAGAACTCTGTGTGCCTATATTTTCTACTGGAGAAAAACATTAAGAAGATTCAATATTTATGTAATGCTTTATGGAAGTTAAATAGAAAAATCCAATATAATTTCCCAATTAAAATCACCTGCTAGTTGACTTACATCCATTACTATTATCTCAAGGTGCTGTACTCTGAAGCTATTCACACAACAGTGTTATGTGAACATACATAGGTTAAAAATTAGTAATTACTGTCTAGACAATTCACTGTTAGCTATAGCTGAGTGAATATAATGAATAATTTATTTGATGAATTTTGCATTCCTTTTCCTCTTTGTGAATTGATCATGACCAGTTAGGAAAACTTGAAAATGTAGCCATTTATCAGCTTCTGTGAATAATTCTTAACCTGTATATTTTTTCACCAATCAAAACTATTCTAAACTTGTGGCTTGAAAGTCACAGTATGGAAGACATATGGAGACCATTGGGTTTGTTATTTTTTTCTTGAGCAGATAATCATGTAGCTAGCAACAATGTAAAATGTTCTTACAAAAAAAATATCACAAAACAGTTTGCTGGGTGGAGGTGGGGTGCTGGGGTGCCAGTGCAGGAACTTCTGGTACCACAGGGCAGCTGAGCTTCTCCTCACCATTATCACAGTGTCACTGTCCTATCATTGAAAACACCCTTCTTTAGTATCTATAAGAGCCACAACTTGCAGAGAGGTTAAACAGAGTTAAACAACAACGTCCATTCAAAAAATCCCATGAAGTGACTATCTGTAGCCTGGTATCTTAACAACTTACAGAAATCCAGCCATGAGATGCTCTTGAAAATCTCATCTCAAATTCTATAAACATGACTCACAGTACTTCACAGTCATAGGGCTATCACTCTTCATAGGGCTGGAGTTTTGCTTTTAACATAAATTGCTGGTGCCTAGAAACCAGATAATATTACACGGTAAACATCTCTGATTTCTATTAGTGGAGTTAGATTTGAGCCGGCAATCTAGTGGCAAAAAGCTAAACAACCATTACAGCTCCCTATTCTGACACAGGATTCAATGGCATATTTTTCCCTTTGAAATTTGCTCTTCATTAGATGAGCTTCAAAATGGAGGCTGAAACAATGAGTGTTTTTAACTCTGCAGCAGATCAAATGCATTTTGACATCCATGATCCAAGGAAGAAGTGACACACTAATAAGAGACAGAGATCAAATATTCTGTTTGTCACTTAAACCTCTAACAACATGAAGAACATCAAGTCTGTTAACCCATGCTTGGCACATCAAAATGCTGCAGTGACCAAATGGCTCTGCATTTTCTTCCTATCAAACTTAAATTCTTGTGACTCCTCCTCCTTTGCAGAACCAGGGCAACACTACAGGAATTAGCTTGCTCCTGACCACAAAGAAACAATATGAGGAGAAAGGACACATGCAGGAAGGGGGATGAATGAAGTGCAATTTTTGAATTATATTCTCTGCCTTTTTCCTCCTACTCCTTACTACAACCCTACTGGGAGGCAACAACAAATACTGGCTGTGATCAGTGTGTACCTCAGGGCAAGGTTCTTCCTCTGCAGGAATTGAGAAGAGCAGGTTTGGGCCCTCTCCCAAGCTCCGGTACAGGAGCCCTGCCAGTACTGGTCTCCTGGCACTGAGGTTTTGGGCAGTGGTAATCCCAGAAGCTGTGGAAAGCAAACCGGAATGACGAGAGTCATTCCATTTCAATGCATTTACCAACTCAGAATTAGAAGGTCTCAAAGATTATGCAAAAATCGATTAGCTTCTCCCTATTCTTGACCACAGATTTCATCTTGATGCCAACATTTCATTCCTTGAAACTCACTGGATCCATTTCTTCCTCTGGCCACAGCAGGGAATGCATTTATCACCTCTGAAATAACCTGGAATTCACAACGCCTGTTCCTCTATGCCCTCATCAGTGCTGATGCCCTCACTCCTGCCAGCCCCACAGGATGTGTTGTCTTCTGCCTTGGACTGGTGTTGAAGAAGTTCACAGACAACTGCCAACCAGTACAAAATGGAATTTTGTTTTCCAGATCCACAGGAGACAGAGTTGTGAAACTGCTAATTCAAGAACTTCAGAGTTCAGCAACACACAATATTACAAGACTATCCCAAAGATAGTCTTGTAGAGTGTTAAAGATTCTTGGTTATCATAATAAAGCTTAGAATTTTCAGTAAAGCTGAGGCACCTTTGGAAGAAATGTCTTTATACACAATAGCTGTTTATAGGCTACATTACAACTTCTAAAGCTCTCTGATTGCTGCTCTGCTCCATCTTTATGATGTTATTTTAATTGAATCAAAGAAATAGAAATCACATGTAAACTAAATCCTAAGCCTAACTGATATTGGGACTATGTAAAACAGAAGTAACTACATTCAGGTCAATGCCAGCTTCGAAAAAGACTTGTGTCAAATACAAATGACCATTTAAAAAGAAAAGCTTTCAGTGTAACATATGCATAAGAAATATGATACAGCATCTGCTTGGCAAGAACAGGCAAGATCTATTTGCATAAGCTAAGAACTATATGTATCACTCATACACGTATACACAATAGAAAATTAATGTATGCAGAAGGGACTCAGCTCGCTGCACATATTATAAATACAGGCTGACAATTAAATAGTCCTAATAAGACTTACTCTCCAGCTAGCAGAACAGCTCAAAAACAAACATAATTTTGTTCACATGTGCCCATTATATTCATGTGCTGATTTAATTAACAGTAATTTCAGTATCTCTGAGATTTCTTCTCTGTTTTACAAATTATGCCCTTTTGATGAGGGCTTTAGTTCAAATTACTGGCCAATCAGCTATAGACCAAGACTGGAATGATAAGTTAATTGGCAATAAAACTAGAATGAGCACTCTGGAAAAAATTACAGATGAGCCAAATTATTGGAAAATTGTTAAGGAACAAGTAGAGTCTCATTTTAGGTAGACAAAGTAAAAGCTTTGTAGCTCTATCCAGCACACTGTGTTTCCCCAGTGTGGGTCCTGTTAATGGTCTGTGCTGCTCACAGAAATCACTTCAGGTTGGCTCAGCTCATCCCTCTTGCAATCACTCTGTCAAGAGGTTCGCTGTGCCCTTATTCCTGGCCTGCAGGAGGCCCTACCACTGTTGATAGTCTGTCAAGGGATCCCTCCATCAGCTTACACTGAACTCCATCAGAAAATTGTTGATAAAGATAGAAGAAGCAAACCTAGAGGAAAAGAGGTAACCAAATCACTCTGCAGAAGCAGCACAGCAGTATCAGCTCAGTGGAAGAGCACCTCTTAGCATTTTCCTCTGCACATTTATTATTGGAACTACTTCTAACAAGAATTTAGTGCCTGTTCATCCTTGGAGAGGGTTTTATAAGAATAGTAACTCTCCACATGGATCAAAGAGACCTGAGATCACTCTAGCTGCAGGAATACCTGGATGTCCTCCAACCCTTAATATACGGGCAGCACATTAACTCTTCCAAATACAGCTTTATTTAGAAACACTTCACCTAAGATGCTACAGGTATTCGTCGATCAACTCTGAATTACAGTTTCTTTCCAAAGATGGGAGTGCACATTGCAGAATTCGGGCATCATTAGTCTGATCCTCAGAAAGAAGTATCTCCAGAGCATTGCACTTTCAATAAGAAGGCAGGGCAGAAAGAACACGGAGGTGGCAATGCATGCAGTGTCAAAGAGATTAATCACAGGAGCAAACACAGCATCGACCGGGAGTGGGGGAGGACAAGACCATGCCGCTCGCCAGGCATGGCCACGCGGCGCAGGGAGAAGATATGCAATATTTAAGAGCAAGACTGGGGAAAAATGTCCCTTTTATCTCTCCCCAGCAGTTGCTTGCCTGGATGATCATTAATTAGTTCTAAAACTGCATTTTACATTGATGACAATGAAGAAAAGCGGTGCCAGACTTAGGACATTCATGGGCATGTTATCTAAAGACAGATGGTAATGTGGGATCAGAGCAGACATTCCCACTGCAGAAGCAATTCTGCCCCATTCCTAGTGGTGGAGAGAAGAAACTTTTTTAAAGAGAAAATGAGATATAAAAAGCCAGCTTGCTATGCTGGAAAGGCCTTTGTTTCATGGGGTAATCGTTAGCATTCATCCAAACTGCAAACAACTAGCAATATGTGGTCAAATCACTGCAATTTGGTAAGCTTCAGAGTGATTTCCAAGAGGAGGATTAGTGGAAAATGCTGCCTTTAGGACTTGATCCTGAGTAGTTTGCAACAGGATCTCCGAAGCACTTGGCATCAGCACTCCCTGCATATTCATTAATGTTTTGGACTATGGTTATAAGAAGTATCAGCAAGTGTATCTAATTTCATGAAAGAAAATTATTGGTTCACAGTGGAATAACATGGTGCTTTTACTCAAGAAGACATAAAACACGAGTATGAAATCCCTAATATAATCTCTAGCTATTGTCATTCAATGTTTATCATCCAACACAGTTGAAAACAATTCTTATCTTTGAATGATGTGGCACACAATAGCTGTTTTCTTGAGTGCATCATAAATATTAATAATATTCACACATCTTCTTAAAATTTGTCATGTCACATTGCTTTCATGGAAACACTCAAAATGCCATTATTTTTGTCCCACCAATAGCAAATTCTTTTTGGTTTCTTTCTTTTTTACTCTCAAAATTAACTGGTAGAGTATACTTAACTGAGCAGAGGAAAAAAGGAATAATGGTTCACAATGAGCAATTCCAAGACCTATCTCAGACGCCCAGAATGAGACTGAAAAGAAAAAAAATGTGACATCCTTTGGAAAATACAGTCCAGTTAAAATTGAAACACTTCATGAAATTGAGGAGATTTGGATGGAATTTAATTTCCTGAGGAACACTGAGAAAAAAGGCTGACATTATCAAAATGCTCCTACTCTGCCATATTCAGAATGGAACATTTTCACTTTAAAAAAGCTTTTTTTCAAAATTAAATATTTGCACATTATTTAATCAAGCTTACACATCAGTTCTACAAGTAAAAATGTGGGGGTTTTTTTCCACTGTAAAACAGTTCTGATCAATCCAAAATAGCTTTTCTCAATGTCTGTTTACAAAGAATGTTGAAATCTCCTGGCTTTGTTCAGTGGGAGCGAAGCTCATGAGGCCATTCCTTGTGACACACGCTCCCCACACGTCTCTCTTCCGGCCTATTTCAAAGTCAAAGACTTCCTCTGGATCAAACTAAATAAAATCTTCAGTGGTTTTTATTTTGGCTGATGTGTTTCAGGAAATCTTTTAAAATTTCATCTTTCTCCAGAAAATTCACCCTGTGATTGTCAGAACAGCCTTACAAAACAAAAGCATTTAATTCTCTATGACAATTAATTTGAACATGGTAATAATTGCAGAAGATACTGTCTCTGCTACAGAGACATAAAACACTTGCCATGGGCACAGGAAATAAAATAATACAAAAGAAGATTTTCTTTTTTCTCATTCTGTGCTCTCTCCACAGTAGTTAATTTGCTTTGAGTTTAAAATCAATCCCTCCAGTGTGAGGTTTTAGGGAAGCTCAAGGCTTCGATCCTGCTCCCATTAATTAATATTAAAATTCATTCTGAAATCTGTGATTTGGGAGTCACAGATTACAGTTTTATTTAAAAAAATAAAATCTTGATAATCCCTGATATTTCTGGGATGACGATCTACTTTATATTGAATTTATTTTGAATATTTTTCCTATGAAATGGTGAATTTTGTGAATGACAAAATCATGGTCTATGCAGTTCACTTTGCATGTAAAGTAAAACAGAGATGCACTGTATAATTTAAAAGGAACTGGAAGGCCAAAGGTCAAAATTATTTCAAGTAAGAAACATGCATTAAGTGCACTGGATAAACACATATGGGACATTGTGCATACAAATACATTTTAACCAACCTCTAAAAAAATATGTAGATCATCTGGGTTTGCTAGAAATGACTGATCCTATTCTGATATTTTTGACACTCAGGATTAAACGTTCTGGGGTTTTATAACTGATCCCAGAGAGGACAAAGAAAAAAGGCTCTAAAGCTTGACATTTTCTTATTTTAGCTGAAGGTGAAGGTAAGCTTCCTTCTAGGTCTGGGTCAATTCCCATCTTGCCGTGAATGTGCTCCCTTAATTGGTATCTGAATATAAGCTATGTTGCCATTAGGAAAAATTATTTCTGTTGGAAAAATAAATTCTTTAAAGTTGGTTTTTTTTTTTTAAGCACTCCCTTTTTGATAGCTCTTTTGAAAAGTGTTCTATGTAGGAACACAGACACTCAAATTCACATTACTTCAGACACCTTTTAACTAGTACTGAATTAAAATGAATGCACAGAAGAAATCTCTCCGCCAAGGAAGGTCACAGGAATCACCATGAATGAAAACTGTGACAGAATCTGAATATGGAACAGGACAGAATCCCAGCAGACAAAAGCTACAAAACAGTTGTGGTGCCAGGAAGTACATGATTTCTAAACTTTGAAATGACTGCTAATTTGACTAGAGGGCCACACAGGCATCGTTCCACATGGAGAACCACTGAGCCCATGGCTGGGTATGGATGCGTGTGGATCTGTCTTGAGTTTGTGCCATGGCCTCAGTCTGCTGGAGGGCTTGCAGGTAGAGAATACTGCTCTCCAGGCGTGTGACATTCCCAGCACATCCAGCCACCCGAGCCCTGCCTTTGGATGCAGTGCAGGCAAAATCAAATATTTTAGACAGGGTTTTTCATTTAGTCAATCAATTTTGGAAAGCCTTCCCACAAAAATAATTTATGTTTTTAATCAAACCTTAAAGCTGGAAAGGCATGTATTCCTTACCGGGAAAGATAGATCAGAATATGAGAGCCGTGGACTCTCCATGAATAAAAGCCCAAGGCCACGCCATTTCCTCTGCAAATGGGGATTTGGTGGCATTCATCCCAAATGGTGTTTAGCCTCCTGTTCCTCAATGGATACTTGGCAGCCAAAGCTTAAAATACATTTACAAAAATCCAAAAAACCATCAGCCAAAAAAACCCCAAACCAACCAACCAGCCAAGCCACCTTCACTCTGCGTTCCCGCTTTTTCTAAAACAAGCAAAATGTTGCACTCAGCAATTTCCTTTCTGCCCGAGTTATAGAAATGGGCATATTTAAGGACAATTTTTCTGGCTGTTCTTGTCAGTACATTCGTTAGCAACAACTGGAGATACTATTATTCAGCCTCCCATTGAAAAGAAACCTCACTGGAGTACATTCAGCCATCTGCAGTTCTATGTGATTCACAACATTACTAAGCCATTAGTCAACCACTAGCTTACATTTTTGGGGATGAAACAGGATTTCTGAAGACACAGATTAAATACTTCTAGAATATAAAGAAATGTTTCAGGCTGAGGGGCTCAGCACTGGTGAAATATTGATTGTTGCATTTAGAAAACACTTTAGAATAATGACAGCCAGGGAATTACAATTCTATTACTTTACAAGAAAGGATCTGTAGCACGTATATCTAAAACATCAGTGCTGCCAGTCACAGACCAAGCCATCATTTGCCTCAATAAAAAGAGAATACTAGACATTAGTCTATTATTAAACCTATTGTTCCTCAAGCCTTCAGCCTCAGCTGGAGCCTTCTTGCAAAAAAAAAATTTAAAATACATCTCTTCAAGGTCTTGTTCTTTACTTTGACTAAGTTCCTGGTTGCCTAGAAACTCTCTAAAAGACCTGGATTTTTCTCTTTTTTTATTATTTTCCCCCAGCTGTTAGTTAGGTAATAGATTAATCCAATCACGTTTATTTGTGACAGAAACCTGGATCACAAGCTCAAAGCTGGTGAAGTGTTTGTTTCTTGTACCCCAGGAGTGAGATTCCACCGACTACTTTGCTACAAGCAACTTTCCATAACTATGGAAATTGCAGGTTATGTGTATTTAAATCAAGAGAGAACTGTGAGGATCGTACCATCACTGGACAGAACAGATTGATCTGTGCTATCAATTTCTATAATTAGCAGGACACACACTTCCACTTTGCAGATTATTATATGGCAAAATTATTATATGAAGACAAATCAAGGCATCCGGTTTAGATCCAGGTTCACAATGTTCTGAAAGACCTGCTGGATGCCTAAAACACACCTACTGATGCATTAGACATCAACCAGATTCACAATTCACATCATACTTTAATACCATAAAACTTATTTTAAAATAATCACCTGCAGTGTTTACAGTTAGTACTGGTCATATAACAAGGCAGCTTCTTTTCCTGATATTCAGTATCATAACAAAACAGTGGAACTTAAAAGAGCTTCAAATGTGGTTGTGTTCCACTTCTTCACCTTGATCTGTTATTCTACTCAACATGATGAAAATGGATCACCTTTCTACTTTTTGGGACATTAGTTCCACATGTTAATCTGCACACCAGATGCTGGAAGAATCAATTATCAGAGACATTTATCGTCAAAAAGAAAACAAGATAAGCCTCACAGGAGCAAAGCAGCTGACATTTTCATCTGACACTTGGTGCATCGTGGAACGTTAAACTGAGCAGCCGGGTCCAGATCCTCAAAGGTATTTAGGTTTTTGTATCTTGCAAGAGAACGGTGCAGTAATTCTCCAAATAGCAACCTCAGTACAGAGTTCATCTTCTATACGTAAAATTTCTCAACGGTTTTTTATCTTAAAAGCTTATGGTAAAAACTTAGATGAAACTAAATATTCTTTCCATTCTCCTCCAAAGAAAACTCCAGGAATCAAATATTCCAACTTCAAAATAGGCTTCAAATTAAGGGAGTAATCCTCCCAGCCATGCATTTTTACCTGAATTAAATCAGCTTGAATAGTTATGCACAGCTTTAGGTGATAAAACAGCATTTCCATTCTTCAAAGCCACTCATCTGTGCTATCATTAGTTCTTCACAGTATAAATCCTACCTCTTTTCTAACCAAAACAGTTTTTAGCAATAATAAGCAATAGTACTGTAAGATTTTTAAAGTGTTTTAAAAAGTACCTTTAGGAGTATGAAAAGTGACTTACAAATAATTCAGAAACCAGTAAAACTGAAAAAAAGTGATGTAATTTCCATTTAATTTTCCATTCTCATTAAGCTTGGTTTATTCAGATCTGATTAATTAATGTCTGTAAAGTGTTCTGAAAATATAAAACACTATATAAGTACCAAATAATAATACAGTACTATTAAAAAAAAAACAAATTGTAATTTGCATGGAGTTTTAGGAATTAGCATTTTTTTTATTTTCCCTATTGTAAGCAGATTCATCCAATCCCTTTTAGCTATCAGAAAATGCTCTAGCAGTTACAGAATAATGTATCTTCACTGTTTTATGTGATTCAGTTCACAGAAAATGAATTTAGAATGACTTGCAAAGTTGTACTTATAGAGGAATACCACACATAGGTTTTCAATCATTTTCAAATCCACTCTCCCTCCTAACTGGAACGCAGCTGTACTCCTTCTGAGATTAAAACAGTAGCACTCGGAAGGATTTCAGAGGTTGCTACATTTTGAGCTTTGTGTTTTCTCAGCCTGTTGTCCAAATAACTTAGAATTTCACTGACCACTTCTAAAGCAATCTGAAAAAAAAACTAAGAAAGAATTGTATATTTTCCTACACATTTATAGATGGGTATGTTATAAGACCTTGTCTCAATACATATATTTTTATACCTCTACAGCTATACAAGAGGAAAGTTATGCATATATCCAATTTTCATGCTCAGAAAGGGTGAATTTCCCAATCTAACCTCATCTACAGAAATAAAACCTTCCAGGAACAAACCACAGGCTATTGGTATAAGCACTTTAAGAGATCAGTTAGTTTATAAAACAAAGGCCAGGTAGGGCAGGTGTGTGAGGTCCAGCATCCTGTGTGTTCATCTTAGCATAAGTCAATGAACATTGAACACTAGAAAAGATAAAAAATCTGTTCTAAAACGGTGTAAAATGCATGCAGCAATAGCATCTGGGATCAGATTCTACACAAGGTTGGAAACGGTGCCAGTGAGACAATAAGCACTTTGTGCTCTAAATTGATTTTGAACTGGTGCTCTGGTCACCTGCTAAGAGGTAATAAAGCCATGTTTGGACAAAACAAAAACTAGGAGTTTCACATCTCAAAATATTCCTCAAGGAAAACCAACTGTGTTTTCCCATTCAACTTTGGCTTTATGCACATGGACTGGGTCACTTCTTTTTCCACACTCTTCCCAGCAGCTGGGAATGATCAAAATGAGAGTATAGTTTAACAAGAGCATTCCCCACTATGTTCCTCTGTAAGTGCTACAGGACCAAAGCCTCTCAGCAGGCATCTGATTTACAGGCAGAGCCCTAAGAACAACTCCACAAAGAAAAGCCAACCCTTACGGCAGCAGCAGGGTTCTCACAGCTGACATCCAAATCAGCTCCCGAGAGCGTGGAGACGGCACGTGCTTCTGATCACCCATCTGCATTTTTTTCTTTTTTCTTTGCCATGCCAGCCTGGGATAGTCTGCATTCACATGGCATCCACTCTGTGCACAGAGTCCACTTTGCTCACCCAGAAGTAGAGATACGACTTTCAGAAGGCAAATCCTAAATTACTGGACTGTGATGTTTCCATCTGGATGTAGTTCCTTTGAAAATCCCAATTTCCCTGTGCAGTTCTTGAAACTGGATGTTACAATTAGAAGGAGCTCAAGGGTTTGGGGAGAACTGTCAGATGATGCAGAAAGGGGCTCTTTCAATATGAAATTATGCTTTATTTTCTCTCACTAGTGTAAATGTTTTATTTATTTATGTATTTTGAATGAACTAAAATTGGCAATAAATAACACTGAGATTTATTATATGGAAGATCATACAAATTAAAATGGATGGCTTGGGAGGAATTCCCAGTATTCCAAGATTATATTTTAGTCCTCTTCCAAAAAAATATGCAAACCACCACAAGAAACTCACAGTATTTTTACAAGGAAGAACAGCTGGTTTTGCTACACTAAGAATTTATATACTTTTCTCACTAAGTGCTTCTACTTTTCTCACAAGCTAACATGTTTCCAGTTACTTCCTAATGTCCCTATCAAGGCTTAAAAATATCTGTTCCCTTTCAGATCACAGCATATAGACACTGCAGTTTATCATAATGTTCTTTTACTGAATTTTGTTGGATAAGCTCGTCTGCAGGCGCAGAGCACAGTCTATAGGTGCTACCCTGGCCAGGATTTCACCTGCAGACTCTCCTGGCCTCCTCTTCCTTCTATGCATCTCAAACCAGCCTTTATTAATGCACTGGTGATTTGATACTAAAGGACTAGCCAGAAATAATCTGCAATATCAATTCATTACAGCAAGATTGTCTGCTAATAAGGAGCTATTTTTTGCTACATAATGCACAAAAAATTCAGCTGTATTTTCACTTAGAAAAACCCAAGAGCAATAAAACCAAAAAAATGGCTTTCAAGCTTGCTACCAAATGTAAATGTTAAGAACATGAGATTTGTTGTTAAGGGCTTCATAAACTTACTAAAGGAAGAAATCAGCTCTTTTCATCAAGCTATTACTCAAATGTTACCATGCAGTCTACCATATCTTTACCTAAAAATAATAATAAAAAAAGTAAGCTACTAATGAGAAAAATATCCCAACCACTATCTCCAGAGTCACCACAATGCAATGACAGAATAAATTATCTGCAGGCTCTTTCAATTTTCTCCTGTCTCCTGTTTAAGAAAGTAGCATGGAAAACAAAGATAAACTCACAACCAACTGCAGCAACAAAACAGCAATATTCCAAGCCAGCAATATTCCAAGCCTCATCCAAGAAGAGGATGTCATTATATTAAAAGAACAAAAGTGGCCTACAGAAAGAGGTCCACACATTAAAGTTCATTTTTGTTTTGCAGGATTCCACAGCTAATTTCTCCTTCAGTAAGCTCTTATTGAATGCACCTCAGGCTCAGGCTTCTTACTGGAAAGGAATTTTTCCTCTTCATGAGGCTGAGCTGCACTTTTTCATGCAAATGCCAGTATCATCACCCCTAAAGTACTGCGAGGTTTTGGTAATCCCATCAAAACATTCACTCTTGCAAATCAAAGATTAAATGTTTAGCTCAAACCTTAAACTCTCCAAGGAACTCTGCGTTTTCATCTATAAACATTCAATGTTTACGGTGAAAAACTGGGTATGTTGAAAAGTAAGTACAGTAAGTAATGCTCAGAGCAATGGCAAAGGCAAGGAAATACACTGTTTTCTGGACCCTTCTGTGGTACTCTTCTGGGGGACCAAGTTCCAGGAGATAACAAAATATGCTTTAGAGCTTTACAGCTACCACCTGCACTCAGAGGAGACTGCCTTACCAACAAACCAGGCTATTCTTAAAGAGGGATGAATGTTAAAATGCATATAGTCCAGTCAGGAACTCTGGGCCTCAGGAACATGTTTCTCTGAACAAGACAAGGTGATGCACAGAGCAGTTATTTTTTGCTCCAGAGCAGGCAATGCAGTGCCAGAACCTGCACCAATTAGTGACTGTTAAAGGAAGCAGCACTGCAAACTGGCAAACATTAAGGAAAGAAATGCAAATACAAGCTGTTGTTCCTGCCATTGCTGTCATCAATTCTCCTATCTGCCTTGGGCCAAGCCAGTCAAGGATGCTCACAAGCAACAGCAAATGATAGCCCATGAGAGCCCCTTTTAAGGACTGAGGACTGAGGTCATAAATTCACAAAAGAAGCTTTTTGCTTCACTCCATGGTTAGTTTACAATGACAAAGCATCAGAGGTTAGATTAGCTCCACTGGAAACTCAGGTTCAGCCTCAGATTTTGTTCAAGGACATTCTGAGACAGCTGAAGTGGCCAACATCTGCCATAACCACAAAGAGATGAAGCAAAACCCAGGCAAAACTCTGGCAAAGCCATCGGCAAAGCTCTGATCCAACGTTCACTATGGGCTTTTGGGTTGCATTTGCTTTTCTTTTCTATCTGTGCTGCTCTGCATGGCACAAACTCCAAGCTATCCATTTGAAACCAGCAATGTTATGTGCAAGACTGTTCGTGAACCATTATATCAGATTCACCACTACTACTTGATAATATTGCACACAATTAGAGTTGTTTTCATCTCCTATATGCTTCCGAAAAACAGCACTATTGTCTTCTTTGCATATAATTTCTCCTCTGTCACTGGGCTGCCAGTAGTAGCCTTTGGCAGTAGGAACAGGAAATTAAAATAAATTAGGGTCTTATTTACCTTTAAAATCACCTTTCCTTGCGTCTGTCCTAGTAGGAGAAACTAGTGGTCATGCAGAGGAAAATGCCAGTATTTGTTAGTTATAAGGTATAATAGAAACAAAACCAGCACAGATTGGCTTGGAAAGGAAGGGCAAATGTTCGTGAGAAGTAACAAAAATTACCAGTGTTTCTGAGGGAACTGTTGTAACATCCTGGCTCTCTGGCTGTTTCTCTAGTTTTACACCAAAATATCCCTACTGAAACCACTGGTCATGTGTAAGCTTAAAGCTCTAGTACTAAAAAGTCCATCAGGCTAAAACATAGACCAAAGGTCGCTCCTAGAAAAGGTGCATTTGCTTTTAGAAGGAGATATTTGCATTTTTTAAATAAACCATCAGCTTCGAGTTTTCCGCATCCATACACCTTAAACCCTGCCTGGCAAATACAGCCAACACCTACATCTTCAGAAAGTATTTTGTCCTTTCTCTGTAACTCAAAATGAGCTTTTTATTAAATTGACACTTTGCAGCTCACTAGACTGTGCGGCTCTTTGGGGAAAAGCAAAGCTGAAAACAGTCCACTTGTTTGCTTTAGCAATGAAGTTTCCCACACATGCATGCTAATTTATTTCATTGAAAATGTCCCAACTAATTGCAACATTTACCCTTAGAGCACATGCATGGCAGTCGCTTTGATACACCAGAAGACAATGGCTCCAAAGGAGCTATTACCATGTACCAGGCCAATAACCCACAAACGGTAAAGGATTTTCACAAAAGACACAAATGGTTTCCAAGGAGCCATTACGGCCTATCAGGTAAATAAAATATTATTGAAATGTATTTTTTGCATTTAAATCACTTGCAGCAGGTGCATAGGAAGTAGCACATAATAAAATGGCTCACATTCCCTTGAATACTAACGAGAATCAACGGAAACATTTAGCAATAAGAAGCAGCAGGAAGTTCTTACCATCGCAAGAGGAACAATCCCCACAAACATTGTTCGGCTGACAAAGATCTCGGAGACCACCAGTTCGCTCAGAGAGTCATCTCGAGGGTATTCCACCTGCCAGGTAATTTGCTGGGCCCCTGCCAGGCTGCTCGCGTTGTCGACCTCAAAGTCCATCTGCAGGATCTCGTAGGAGGACATGTTTGCTCTGGAAGAAAAAACAACACAAAGTTGCCCACAACGTCAATTAATAACAAAATATATTTCGATTTCTCTTTTCTATTCACCAGAAGATTTAACATTAAGTTCAACATGCAGACTTGAAGACCCCAACAAAAACCTAAATAAAACTACACATTGGGAAATGGCTATACTTTATAGACAGGGTTACACTATATTTTTTAGTTACTTGAAATGGAAGCATTTTTCCCATTAAACTCAGGCATTCGTTCTCCATAATCACAATGAACTTACAGAATAAGCCCTAAACCCAGGGAACTGCATTGCACAGATGCTGCTAAATTATTTAATATAGCATTATTATAATTTTGTTGCTGCAAATACTGATGCTCCAGAAGAACAGTAGAACACTTGGCCATTCTTCACGCTGTATCGGAAATGAGCTCTTGTAGAGGGGGAAGAAAGGGTGGGGAGGGAAGTCTTTCAAACCCAAACTTGTCTTTATTACAGTGAACAAATGGATTTGTAGAAATTACACATGACAAAAAATGGGAGGTAGATTATCCTTATTTTCAATTCATGAACACATTCTTCTCGTCAGTGGTGCAGACTTATAATTACATGGTTATCATCATATATTTCTCATTTGGAAATAAAAATGTAAAGGTAAATAACTGGATGTAAATGCATAGCATTCAGAACTGCATGTAAAAATTACTTCTGCTTCTTTTGTTAACAACATGTAGCACTCCTTTCTGGTCCAACACAATGTAAATATCAATAATTAATCCACGGGTTAGAAAGACAGATCTTATCTTCATGTTCCAGAGAAGAAAACAGACACCAAGATTTAAGAAACAGCACTTGGCATAACCGCAGCAGGGACCTATTTAGAAAACAGACCTTTGCTCATCCAGTGGTTTGCTTCCACAAAAATTAAAGTACTTTAGAAAGCAGCATACACGTTCCTGCCCCAGTTTCCCAGACAGACATCTGCAGTGTAAAGACCTGATGCAGTTTACAAAACAGGGAAGCAGGATGGAAAGGCAGCCTCCCCGACTGCAGACCCAACTGCTTAACCAGATTCTGTTGGAAGAGATAAACGATGTGATCAATATTACTGAAGATTCAGGGCACATGCTCATAAAATAGGTTAGAATCTGAATTTGCTGCACGTTGGGCTATTCTGTAACAACTTGAATGTGCTCTTAGCTGCAAGCATAAGATAGCCTGTTCCCAACCTAGGGATGTGGCCTGTGCACGCAGGCACCCCTCGGAAATCACCCACGCTCTCTCCTGTCCCGCAGTACATTATTTCTGTGCCCTTACCCTAAAGAAGTGACTCCAAGAGCTGTGCTCACACAAAGTTTTAACCTGCTGCTACAAAGAACAGAGACTGAAAACATCCTTTTCCTCTTCCCAACTGCACAGAGGCAGAATCTGTTTTTGCCATATGTTTTTGAAGGCACATTGTAAAGGAAAAAAAAATCTGAACAGGAATTATTGATTTTTGTGTTTTCTTTCTGACAACAAACACCACAAACATATGCTTCAATGCCTGGAGGATAAATATTTTCCACGCTGACAGAAGATAATATCCACCTCCAGGCAAAACTAGAAGCTATTAAAGGCATCTTTTGGGTGGGCAACCAGACAATCAGCAAAAAAATGTTAAGATAAGTATTATTGCACAATACTAGGGATATAATTAAACAATTTCTGTTAAAACCATAACCACTGTGGGCACCACGATGGAGTACTCAACTTCATAATTTTTTGTGTATCACTTCTGGCAGTTTGTTTTATCTAAATTCCATAAAATTAATTTTCTCACAACAAAGAAATAAAATTTAGAGACAAGCTTTACTCAAACTATGGATCTAGATTGTGGGCCTGTATGTTTAGATCTGCAATTTAGGTTCAATCTGTTCAAGTCAATAGTTGCCACTCACAAAAAAAGTCGCGAGTAGTTTCAAATTCGGAACAAAACCAAAAGGGTTTTGCTTTAGATTCACCAATTAAATAATATGTCAGGTTAGTCTGCATTGATAAATCCACCCCACAGGTTCCACTGACACACACTTCTCTGAGCTCCGTCCATCATGCCTTCAGTTATTCTTTCTTCTTTTCCTTATTTTTGTATATATTTCTGGGATATATAACAGTCTGGGACTCAGATCTCCCTAAGAGAAGCATGTGTGTGCTTTGCCTATAGAGCAAGCTCAAGCAATTACCAGGGAGTAAAATGACTTTTATGGCTGTAAATATGCGAAGGCCTTCACTGGATCCTTAGCACGTCTGTGTAGCTATAAAAGACATAAGTTTCATTTAAAGGCAGACATGGTTATACACTGCTGGAGTAGAAATGAGTCTGTACACATCTAGAAAAGAGAGACAACTCACACACATAAACCTTCCTCAGATCTAACTAATATTAACATGAACTAAAGCAAAGCTGACTTCTCGGGTCTTCCAGGACTTCCTAGGTCCTAGTTCCAAAGAGAATCCTTACCATTATCTAGAGAGGCAACATGGCTTGTCAAATCTTTTCTGCTTTGTCTCAGAAACAAATCATGTAGCATTACATATCAATATGGATTAAAGGAGAATCCACTTCTTTTTACTCAGAATTTGCTGAAAGAGATGGACTTAGTGTATCTATCTGTCACTTACAGAGCTTCTCCACTGAGTGCATAGCTTTAGCAAAACGGTATTCAACTTTCTGGAACCCTTTATTCACCAGCAGGTTTCCATTTTCCTTCAGATCAGCCAGTCAATGAATTTTCTCTAAACTTACAGTTTCCTTTTTTCCTCTTTAGGACAAAGCTTCAGCCTTCAAGCAATGCCAAGCATTCCAGTATCTGGGACACAAAGTACCCGACAGACTAATCCACCCTCTTTGTTCTAAGTCTCTTCCCATGTTACAACTATAATGAATCCATGATAAAACCTGAAAAGTGAATTTCTTTCTTGCTCAGACTAGTGCCTTCCTACTGGCCACTGCATCTCTTATGCTACAGGGGCTTCTTTCCTAGTGGGAAGATTGGTACTATATTCATAATACCTGCAATTTATTAGCCATCTTCTCTAATACCATGTGGGAGACCACTGCCTTTTTCTGCTGAAATCGATGGAGATTGCTAAAGTAAATTAAACCATAATCAAGACCTTAAAGGTTAGCATTTACTTATGTCAACTCCATTAGCTGATAAATCCACATTGCAACACCTGTATATAAATTTCTCTCCTGGCTATGCAGCATTACACTCTAACCCTTTTTAAAAGAAGTCACTCCACCCTGCCAAAGCAAATCTTCAGCTTTTAGTCTGATTTGTAGCTGGTGGCCAGTATGTTGGTCTTTGTAGTCACTGTCGATCTACAACAGCCTGGTGAAGACAAAACGCTACCAGTGGGAAAATCCACTAGCAGAGAAGACAAGGACTGTAACTCATGCTGTTATCAGCCATTAAATCCTGCTAATCCAAACTTTATCCTATAAAGATTTTTCAGCTTTTTCTTGAGACTTACTCCATTTTTCTCTTAAATAAGTTTGCACAATTGGGAAGAGTCTGATGGAATCCAAGGACTATAAATCACTTCCTCTTTCAACATCTTTTTTCCCTTTTCAGTTAAATATTTCTATTGTCCAGTGAAGTCTTTTCCCGGTTTAGAAGGATTTTGCCAAACCCTAGTTTAGATGAGCAATAAAAAATAAAAAGTCAAAATTACTTTTATAAAAAAAGATTATTTCCTGCAAGCACAAGGAAAAGACCTTATAATTTTAGGCAGCTGGCATGCTTGCTAATAAGTCCATTTCTATGGAAATGAGTTCATAACTATTAATTTTGCCTGCTCCTGATCTATTCTTGATGAGCCTTTCAAATTTAGAAAAGCGCTTCATGATTCTCTCAATTTGGTAATTACTAACTCCCTTTGATGAATCCAGCCCAATGTTTCAGACATGAGACATTCATTACACATTTTTCTTTCTGGTGAGAGGAGAAAAAGAAACCACAGGCTTGGGTTTATTTCCTCTCACAAACTCCAGTAAGTAGGCCCTCTTCTTCAACTCGTAATTTATATTCCTATTTGTGTAATTTCACAATGCTGCCTCAGCTAGGTGCTAGAAGAACCCCCAAAACCTTGAGATTTCTGCAATATTTCCTGTTGTCTAGCCTCATATATATCTAATGTATTCACACCAGGTCTCCAACAGCCCAGCAAACTGTAATATCGACAGTCTTTATTCTGTACCCAGCAGTTAGCAGGCATGGTTGTGATCCCAGCCTGGAACAGAAAAGAACAGAGTTTTAGCACAGAATGGAAAGAACGGTGCCAAATAGAGCCCACTCAAGCTCCAACTGACTCCAGAATAAGAAGAGTTAATCAGGACAGGAAAATGTTGCCAAGTCCCACAACTGTCCTGCAAGGGCCTGGTCCAGGCTGCAGAGCCCAGCTGTCCTGCCTGATTTGCCAACTTGAACTTGAAGCGTTTGCTCTGGATGTAGTTTAAGCCACAGAGGAGTGAGCGCTCCACCCAGAGGCAGAGCCTCTCCTCAGGTGAAAACACTCGTCCAGCAGAACAAATCACAGACTGCACAAGAATCTAGAAAAATAAGGTCTGGTTTTCAAGTCCTCCTAAGGAGAACTCTTGCGTTGCTGCATTCAGATGCTTTGGAGAGATTCACACTGGTTTTGGAGGGCTATTTATTGTGTTACCTCGTTACATATAATCTGATTGATTTTCTTCCTGTCTTCCTGAATCTGCTAGTGTATGCAAACAGCAGGAAAAATAGATATATTTTAAAACTGAATCTAAAAGCAAATGCCAATATCAGATCTTTTTTTTCTCCACATTTATTACCTTATTAAGCATTTATATGGAATTACAAGGCCTTTTTATTTTTTTCACAAAATAATAGATTACTGTGAAGGTCCACCATAGGGGTAATGTTAGAGGTTTTG
The DNA here is from genome assembly GCA_004320125.1 of Scolopax mira. NCBI lineage: Eukaryota > Metazoa > Chordata > Aves > Charadriiformes > Scolopacidae > Scolopax > Scolopax mira. The sequence goes on along the minus strand of BJBW01003175.1, from coordinate 487,315 downwards.
ATATGTACTGCAAAATCACCAGGCACTGAAATACTGAATTCAATTTATTTTGTCTAAGACAAACATGGAATTATTGAATTAAGTACTGGAATGAAACACAGTGATTGATGTTATGATGGCAGTGACAGTCTAAACAGTTAGCAGTTACCTTAAATAAACAAATGTCTATTATTAGCTATTAAGTAAGATTTATGTTGCTAACCAAACTGAAGAGCCTGCCCTATGTGTTTTTAGGGAGAATGAAATATGCAGAATGCCACAGTGCAGGATGACAGCGGAGGGCACTTTGCAGTGTGTTCAGCTGGGGGTGCCACTGGCGCACAGAGGGTTTGCTGGCTCACCCTGACGGTTCATCAACAATTTAGTTGATAAAAGTCAGACCCTTCCATTAGTGGAGTTGGCTATTACAGGAAATCATGAGTTTCATTCATTCATAAAATAATGTTTTCAGTAAATGACAATCTGCTTATGAGGCAGAAGTGTAAACAAAAGTAAAAAAAAATAAATGGAGCAGAAAATAATAAATAATAATTGTTGAAAATAATAAAGTTTCTGGTACTGTGTTGCTTGAGAATCTTTTCAAGGTTAATAATGGTCAATTCTTTCTCTCTCTGACAAATTATCACCAAATTCAATGAGAAAAGGATTACATAAGCAAGGTACATTAGTTTATAAAATATTTCAGTAATACAGGTCTCACTCCTTTGATCTCAAGAGGATTAATTTCATAAGTACAGTTTACTGAAGAGCAAACACTTACAAGAGGAGGATTTTAAATGACTGATTGGAAATGTTCAAGACCCTAATTTCCTGCTGAAGTCAAAAGAAGCAACAGATGGCCAGGACCTCTTGGGGAAAAGATTCAGATTAAAGGTCCCAACCTTCTCTCCCTAAGGAAATTAAGATCCCAGCAGCCCAAGATGAAGGAAACGAGAGCAAATACCTACTAATGGAGCAGCATCCAGATTGTGAATTATGAAAGTGTGCATACTGTCAGCCATTATATTTTGCTGAGTGCCAATTTCCTGAATGCAGGCACTGACTAACAGGAACTGGCAGCACCTAACACCTTTAAAGCCATCCTATCTTCTAGCCCCTACAACATCCTTAAGCACAGATCCTACTTGAAAACAACTTCCTAGGTTGACAGTTACACCTTGTGTTAAATATGAAGTTTGACTTGATAATGGATGTTAAAACCTAAACCCTTTTCTCCCAGCATATATGATTTTCATTAGGCTGGAACGACACAAAGCTTGGAAGCAGCCTACTCACCCCGTTCTCCCAGGGTAGTTTGCTGAGAAAGGGCCTCATCCTGAAGAGCGGTGGAGATGGGGCTGGCTGGAGCCCTGCACACAGAAGTGCAGGTACCGCTGTCAAGGGTTGCAGGGAGGATGAACGTCCCTAGAAGCCAAGGCAAACCACCTGTGCATCCTGAGTACTTCTGCAAGCTTTTGCATCAATGTGAAAACGTTCAGATGACAAGTCCCCCTTACTGCATAGCCCCCAGAGGTTTTCATTCTGCTGAGGGAGACCAGACAGTCGGGGGTGCAAGTCAAGCACAAACACTTGAAGAAAGCCCTGCTCACACTTCTTCCATGGAACATCATGCAAGTGCAAGGCAGAAGTCTCAAACGTTACACAAAGACAGGATGGACTGCTGGTTGCAAGTAAATCTGAAGGGGTGGAAAAAGTTTCCTTGGTTTCCTCTTGTGATGCACTTCAAAATGACAATTTAGAATTTGCTGTGTTCTCTAACAGAGAACTTGTTTTGTTGACCAGCTTACTTTATACCAACTACAGGCCTATATGCCTGGTCTTGTTTTTCTTTCACTGCTGTAAAAATTCATGCTCTTCCTAGATGCATGGGCAATGTAAATGGCTACAAAGAATAAAACCAAGCTGCTAAATCTGCTAAGAATGTAGGCATTGACACAGCACTCTTTAATAATCCAGTAAAAGCCATAAAAACAAGAAGAAAATACTTTTGTTCAAAACACACCAGCAAAAGCTGATATTATCTATGTTATTTTGCTTAGCCTACATTTTCTCACAACTGAAAACAATAAATCTAGATAATGAGCAAACCTTTTAAGTTCTTCAGCTTCTTCCACTGCCAATTCACAACTGTGCTGCTCACTAACAACTTGCAATAACTTCCACTTTATTTGATTTTATCAACATCATCATGACAACCCTAGAGACAACTGAGACAATTGCTTCAATTATTTTTATTTGCTTCCACCCTTGTGACAGTGTACAGAAATTCTTCTGGTAAAAGAGTCCTTAGATACTATTTTAGTTACCGTTTAACAAAAGTACTTTCAGGACCAAATTCAATATGGGTGTAATTGGTGCACTCCATTGGTAACATGGATTTCTGGGCACTGGGACTCTGTTTGTTCTTTTGTCATGACTCTTCCTTTTTGAAACAGCAACGCATCTTCTGGGGGTTTAAAAAAGCATTTTGATTGCACTGGAATATTTTCCTGACTACTATTTAGAACCTCTTTATTGCTGTGCTGTGAATTTCTTAAAATAAAGATTCTCTGCCAGGAGAAAGCATCTTGCTGGGGAATATAACAAACAAATCCAGTATGAAATTGGGCCAGGGTTTAGCTGATGTTGGATGTAAATATAGAGGGAGCTATTGTTGTTTAAAAAATAAGAATGATTTTATGATGAAAGATTTATGCTGAATCCTAAACAGTTAATAAATATCAACAGCCCAAATGGTGCTTATAATTTCTCTTTAACTATTCAGAAATTCTTACATATTTACATGCCAGAATCGCATGGTGTATTTTCAACATTGCTGTGCAAGCAGCTGAAATATATTATAAAGGAGAGACGGATTTTTTAAAGAACCAATAACTGGAAATTCAAGATAATAAATTCAGTGATACAAGAACTTCTTTGCAATGCAGGAACTCACATACAAAGGTTCTCCCTCCACAGTCTCAAAAGACCTTTGAAAGAACAAAAATACAACCCTAGGAGGTGCTTTTTACCATGGCCTGCTGGTAAAAAATTGGTGCTGCAGCTGAATAACCTTGGGCATGGGTATCTTCAGACAACATGCACATAAAATCAGTGTGGCAAACATTTCACTTGACCTCAAGGAAAACAGGGTGGATGGTCAGGGACATCCAGAGGCTTGATGGTGGAGACAGGGAATATACCCTAGAAGTTACCTGCTGGAAATCCTTGGTGACACAATGCAATATAATGGCACAGACACTGGGTCTCTCTATAAGGCCTCCACATAACAGACAAAGAAATTAGTTTCCTGCAGATAATTAAACAGAAGAAAAAGGCCACTCTTCAAATTCAGTTCCCACTACCCCTATGCTGGGTTACTGGCTACCAGCTCAGTGTAGCTGAAGATGCTTCATTCAGAGTCTGGCTCTTCAACAGCTCCAGAAATGGAAGATGTGCAACAGTTTCATTTATCTGTACATTCTTCCAAATTTATTGTGGGTCTCAGGAAGAGTGACTCTATAGGACAGTTCCTGAACTCATACAATTACGTAAGGCTCTTGAATTTTAATTTGCAAATGCGTACCCAGCTTCCTTATCTTCCTAGGTAAGAGCTTGTGTAAGAGACCTGGATGCACCCTAACAGCTCAAACCACATTTCCAACAAGATATTTCCTTGGCATTTTAAACACCTTATGATTTTTGTATGCCCAACATTAGCATTAAGAGAGCAGACTCATTTGTATACACCAATTGCATCAGAAAAGAAAATAACGACTAGACCCAGTAGAAAGCTACTAGCAATCCAGTTGCTGTTTGATTTCAGAATTACAATTGAGGCTGACAGCTGGATCTCCTCAGGGAGAAAAATCAACCAGAGGGGATCTAAAGTTGCGAATTCCCAATGTGCTGAATTTATGAATTAAAGGAAAGAGGAGACAAGCTGCAGACTATGACATGAATATACCTAATGTGCTGGAGGACACATGAAAACAGAGACAAATGGCGCTCTCCTCTTGAGGATTTAAAAGGCCTAATTCAACACCTTCTGAACTTAATCCTTTGCTTAGTGGGCAGGCAGTGTAAACGAGTAAATAACAGAATGCCAAGCACCTAGCAAGGACAATGGGAAATTATTAAACGGTTGGGGTTGTTGGTTGGTTGTTTTTTTTTCTTTCTCAAGCTTGCTAAGTGTGCACAGAACTCACGAGTCCCCTCTATAAGCTACTGTCATACCACCTGCATGAAATAATTAAAGAACAACTCAAAATAGGAACATGGGCAAGAATTATTTTATTCCTCCTACATTCTCTTCACATTTAAACATTAGATTAAGCATCTAATGAATTAGACCTAGCTTTCTTTGAATCTAATGTACTCTTTGATGGAGAGATAATGTGCAGGGTGTCCTGTGGCTAATTCACACTTCTGCTAAGAAATAAATGGCCACAAAAACATCGTCAAAGAAGTTAAGGCAGGGATCAGCGTAGCCCATTAACGTTAACTCAAAGGAGACCTTCTCCCTCCCTACTTCCCCAAGAGGCACATGGTGAGCATAAAATTGTTTTATTTTATAGGCTGATAATTATGTTTTAAAAGAGAGTAAAGCTTTTCTCCTCAACGTTGATACCCACTGAACAGACAGTAAAAACGTGAAACTGGCATATTAACATCAGTTTGCCATGTTTTAATTAATAAACAAGATTAATTCATCCAGCTGAGCAAACACAAGGTGGATCAGGTCTGCATTCAGTGTACGAACAGAAAGAGCCATCTGCAGTAATTCTACGTACGTCTACCCTTTGCCAGTTGAGATCAGCTTAAAGCCCTGCTCTTCACAACAAAACTAAAAGCGAGAGAAACAAGCAGTCATAATGTAAGCCACTCAATTAAAAGCCTATTTGCATCCTAAAATTAATCCAAATTTCTCTAGAAGTGAAAAGATAACTCCAAATTAAAAGAAGCAGAGGGGTGGATTTAATATTTATCTTTTTAAAAATAATTTCACAATTACTTTCTACTGTCACAAAAGTGAGGTCAACACAACAGTCAGCACTTAATGTCTCTAGGTCACCTTTGCAAAGGGTAATCACTACTTTGTCACACTTGCAAGACAATGATTTCCCAGCACGTGATGAATTCAAATGTAGTGACAGCTAACGGGGGGCTGCTGGGATATTGCTCAGAGCTAAGGTCATACCATGAATAAATGAGTTCAGTCACAAGTGTGTAATAAGTGAGGTTAATTCATTTAGGCTCTGAAAAGGAATGATTTGAAACGGAAAGGGGAGAAGTGACGTTCCACACCGTCTTCCCCACTCCCCTGTTTATATGATAAAATATCCTCCCAGGACCTCATTTCAATGAATTTCCTCCACAATGAAGGTTTTAACAGCCTGGGGCTGAGTGGGGCTGAGCATCCCAGTTGAGTTGCTCCCCAGTGAGGCAGGCCCAGGCACCTGGCCCACTGGGAACAGCCACTACACCAAGGACCTCCCCCATTTTCTCAGGGATTCTGAGCAATACATGACCCTAACAGAAGAGTAACAAAAATTCTAGTGCAGAGGATATGATGTCACATTGACACCCTTATTACCCAATGTCACACAATTTGGGGATTGGTTTCTTTTTAATTTTCCTTGCTATAATTAAAAATGTTACTTAAACCCAAATATCAGCTGGTATGAAGAACAAAGAGTCAGATAAAAGGATTTTGAGAGAAAGAAGGCAGGATCCTGCAAGCACTGCAAATCACACTGAGCTATATAAAATATCCCTAACATTAAGGGTTAATGTAAAGCAGAATTTACAAAATCATCCTCCTTCTATTCATCTCTTTTCTGGATCTTTTCAGGATTTCATAATCCCTTCCCTCCTGCCCCTCTCCCAACTCCCTTCCTCTTTGTACAAGAATATGCTCAGCCCTGGAAAATTTTTTAGCTGAAATCCTTAGATTTTGTCAAGTCCTGCCATTCTTTGAAACAGCTGTATTTACACCCATTGCTGGTGGGTAGTCATGCTGGAAGCAATTAGCTTTCATGCTTTTTCAATATCCCTTTTCAAAAACTTTGAAATCCCTCATTGCCATTGATTTAGATGTGGAGAAGTGCAGGGGGGGGGGGAAAAAAAAAAAGAGTTCATCCATATGCTGAGCTCCTTTACTCTAATTCAAATGCAGCAACTTCAGCTCCCCACCACCGACGCAGGCCTCCACAGCCACATTCCCAGCCCAAAAGTGAAAATGCTCAAAGTCCTTGAAAACCATCCCCACAACACTTAAAGACAGCAGCTTCCACTGCTGGGTCCAGGAAGGGTTCCACAAGCCACCAGCCATCTCTCATTTAGCTTGACAGGCTGTATTTCAGCATCTCTGTTGAGTTTAACAACACTTTCGAGTGTGTCCTTTATTTTTTTCTAAGAGCAAATCTGTCACTGCTGGACTACTTAAAAGAAAAAAGAAAAAAAAAAGAAATGGAAAGAAAAACATGGTATAAGACAGTAGCTAAATGTATACTGATTGCAGTAATTGCATCCATTCCTCTGTCGGAAAGTCTTGTATTGTATTTCTAATATGCACTGATAAGTGCATTCACAACATGATTAACTGCCTCCAGACAAGAATGGCTATTATGTTTAACAGACTGATTAGCAAGTGACAGAGCTGCAAACTGTACTCCTAGTAAATTGGCTGCTTTTAAATTACAGCAGCTTTTTTACGGTTCCATTTTTAAAATGCAATGGTTGTTACACATAGGCAACGTAATTCCTATCTGACAATAAGTAATAGAGGATACTGAGCTTTTAACTTTTAATCTTCACATCTCAATTAAAGCATTGCTCATTTTCTTTTTAATTACAGTGAAATCTGCACCATACATGGCCCTCATTAGGCAACATTCTGTCTTCAATGTCTCAAAAACTACCCTTAAAAAAAACACCAAACGGACAGTGATTCCAGTCCATCTCTTAGAAGTTCTGCCTTATTTAAGCCAACATTTCTGCTGCTTCTGTAAGCAGTCAACTAAAACAGGATTTATGGTATTCTTCCCAGCATTTGATTAATTCCCTCTTCTTACTGCTATGGGCACCTTTTCCACAGATTTTCAGAGAAGCTCCTGTGACCTCAGAGCAAGGCAAAGGGAAAAAGCACAGCGTCTGTGCCACCAGCAGCCCCGCTCACCTCTTGGAACAGAAATCAAAGCAGAGACCCCAAATCTGACCTCAGTTCAGACTTGCCATGGCATAAGGCACATCCCTGCAATAGCAAGGACTCTTTATACCTCAAGTGCAATGAGCTCCTCATCAATTCCCTGTATTTTGTAGCAACAAACGGTAGGATTCCATGATTCCATGATTCCGGCACACGGTTCCCTGCAGCACTTCTGAATATTCTGCCGTCAAATTGTGGTTCTGTTTTTCTTGATTGCTCTTATTTTTATCACTGTAACATATGAGAGCACCAGTCTTGGATTTGGGCCCTCTGTGTATTTCATACAAACACAACTATACAGACAGTCCTAACCCCAGTGAGCTTGCAGTCCATGAGACCAAGACAGAAAAGAGATATAACAATCTGCACCAATTTAAATTCATACAGAAAGTGCAAACCCTTTAAGTACAAATTTATCTAGAGACTTTCAAGCTCAATGACATCATGTACTTCAAACCAGCTTATTTATAACATAAAGCTTAGTATAACTTGTAAGGAGATAGAATAAATCAATTTGCTCTATCTCAGAACTTCATCAGATACAATACAGATGGCTCTGCTACCATGGTTAAAAATAACCTACACATTTTTAAATCAGCTCAAGGCATTTATCAAATTAAGAAACTGGCGGAGGAGGATGTTGTCTAGCTTGTATACAGTAATGGGAATATCCACCCAGCAGTTTGGTTCTTTTATTAATCTTATCTCACGTGCTTATAATTTTATTCTGGACAGTCAGTTGAATTGGGAGAATTCAGTTTCTCAAATAATTTATCTTTGCTAAATAGCAGGACACAAGAACATTGAATTGCTTACTGAATATAGATAAGGGGGGGAAGGTGGCGGGGTGGAAATCATACAAAGGGCAACCTGATTGTAGAACAGAAAACATTTCAGTAACAAAACCACTGCAAAGCAAACCCGGCCTCCTGGCTGAGCAGTCCAATGCTTCATGCTGGATAAAAAAGGATGATGGGAATTAACAGACCCCGAGAGGTAAACCCTATAGAAAACTAATCATCTGGGATACTGCATGGTAGAAGTGGCCCTGTAGATCCTGGCATCCTCCTGCACAGTCCTAAACCAGTCGGCTTGTGCTTTCCAGCTAATCTGTACCAGGCAGGGAGACAGAGTGCAAAACATCCCACAACCCTGCAAATAATAAGGTTTGAAGAATGAAATTAATTTGTTTCTCAGCTTTCATCTCTCTTGTTCTCACATTCCACCCACAGAGGGAAAATTAGGTGTTGATGTTTGCTCAGGATTTATTTACTAAAGGATTTACTGCAAGATTTTTGAAGGATCTCTTCTCACTGGAAGGAAAACCATGACTTCCTGGTGTTTCTGGAGAGAGGGGACATAAAGCCAGCATGAGCAGCTCAGAATACATATGCCCCAAGAGGCAGGATCATTCTCTGTGATGGAAGGAAATTCCAGTTCCTGTGTAACCCCTGCAAAACGAGGAGGGAGAACTCATGCTGTGACCACTTTTTTATTTTTTTTTTTAAAAAACAGGTATAATAAGCTCCTGGGTCAGCCAGAGCTTCAACATCCACTGCCTATGATTTTTCTTCATAATGAGCTCCCTAAAGAAGACCAAAAGCTTTTGTAACTCAAATAAAGCCAGATTTCATCACAATAAACCTCGAATGTGTAACTTATGAAACAGGGAAAACACAGAGCAACTAGATCAAACAGAAGAGAAAAAAAAAAAAACGTTTATACCCTGCTCTCCCCTTAGATCATGGTGTCACTGCAGAAAGGTCCTCCACACTTGGTCCCTGCTACCTAGAGACTTCCTGAGCTGCAGCAAACTCTGCCCCATACCTGGTGATCCCCAGGCAGATCGCTCCATCCCCTCCCATAGGTGGTGGCTCCCCTGTGTGTCTCTGCACCAGACACCAGTGACCAGCTCCATGCCATGGCCCCTTTGCATCCTCCCTTCCCTGGAAGGTTTGATGCAGCTCATACTCAAATCTCACTGCCAGCTCACTGTTTTCAGCCCCCCTTATAGGATTACGACGACAGTCTCTCAGATCAGTGTCTGGGTCCTTGTACAATCTCTTAGGGTCAGAACATTGCCCAAAGATCTACGAAGAAATATCTAGGAGATTCATCCCTTGAGTAAATGCTCATTGTAAAGGGCAGGACCACTCAGGAATTTTAACTCTTTGAAGTCCATGTGAGCTTTACAGCTGCTTTTAGTAGGCAGAAGATCAATATCTATTTGCATCTAAATCTAATAATTTTTCTTGAAGAGGACCATGAATTAAAAATAGTAATAATCAAACTATAATAAATTCTGGCTAGAATAACAAGTTCAAAGTTTACTTCTGTCTTTACAAGATATATTTCAGAAAAACAAGATACCATTTGAATTCATTAGATACACACTCTAGACTTATTACTTATTAAAATATATATTAGCTGTTCCTACTACTTCAATTTATCAGCTGCACCACGTCCATAGTTTGTTTCCAAGAGGATTACAACAGCATGTCTAATTATATGAATGCTTCTGCAGGTTATAATGTTGATAAACTGCTTTGATAAGGATTCAAACACTTACTAGGAAAAGGCGGCAACATCTATCCCTTCTGCTTTTGCTCCTTTGCAGTGGCCTCAGAAATGCACAGAAATTGCTTCTCTTCTGCTCTTGCTCATTTAAAGACCACCTCTGTTCCCCGAGATACCGTGCTGTTCCTTGCAGCATCCCTCTCCATGCTGCTTCCCTGATTTCTCACCTCCATTTCCTTTTTTGTTGCCATTCAGCAACCCTTTGATGCCAACCCTGTCTCGTCATCCACACTCTGCCAAACTCTTTGCTACCCCAGCAGCACCACCAGGTCCCCTTGGCTTGGTCCTCCTTGCCACCCCCTACAATCTCATTTATAATCATCATTACCAAATTATAGAATTATAGAATCATAGAATCATCTGGGCTTCAAAGGTCATCTAGTGGGAGCACCCCCTGCAGTCAGCAGGGACACCCCCAACTAGACCAGGTTGCCCAGGGCCTCGTCGAGCCTCACCTTGAATGTCTCCAGGGAAGGAGCCTCAACCATCTCCCTGGGCAACCTGTTCCAGTGCTCCACCACCCTCATTGGAAATAATTTATTCCTAAATTCCAATCTAAATCTGCTTTTCTTCAGTTTAAACCCATTGTCCCTCATCCTGTCACTGCTCTCCCCAGCCTTCCTGTAGCCCTCTCAGGTACTGGAAGGCTGCTATAAGGTCTCCCTGGAGCCTCCTCTTCTCCAGGCTGAACAACCCCAGCTCCCTCAGCCTGTCCTCGGAGCAGCGGGGCTCTAACCCCCCTGATGATTTTTGTGGCCCTCCTCTGGACCCACAAAGGTCCTACCTTGACCATAATATGAAGTGAATTATTAGTGCAATTAACTTGGACAATAAAACATATAAAAAATTACAGGGTGTTTTTTTTACTGTTTTGTGAAACTGGTAAATAAACAGCATCTAAATCTTGTACCATGGGTCAAATTTAGCTTTTGACATAGATTCGTCTGAAGAGTAGGAGAGGTGCTTTTTTTTAAAAAAGAAGTCCATTTTCAAAAATGACCTCTGAAAGACAGAAGATCCTTGAGGGTATTTTCTTCTGTTCATAAGCTGAATATTGAAACTTGGTTACAAAAGAAAAGCAACCTCTACCATGTTTCTCACAACGTGGTATTAAACAGTATTCTTATATTTGTTTTTAAATTGCTTTTAACACAGAAACATCAGGTTAATGTGTTTCATCCAGTTTGACTGGAGGCACTGAAGCAGATGTTGCACGTGTATAAGTCTGCTTCCTTTAAAGAATAAAGTAATTCCTGTTATTTATTTTGGGGTGAAACAATTACATCTTCATCACAGGAGCATGGAACTCTTGAGAAAGTCTGGCAATCCTGATATATTGAAACATGAGAGGAGAGGGGGAAGAATTTATGAAAAGAATGAGGAATTTCAAAAATCAAAGAAAAAAATTTAAAAGCGAAGAATTAGAGAGAAAAGAGACTGGGAATTTATCTACTTTTTAAAAAAATCAGTACTTTCCAGGGCCCCTTTTTATTCAAACCTTTTGCCTTCAGAAGCCTAATGCTTCAAAATACTTCTCATCAGGGCACCATATAAACAAAGCAGACTGTGGGAGGTAGGTGCAGATTACCAGCTTTACCTGTACTTGTACTTCTGCATATTCAGCAGAAGCAATGCAAAAAATCAGAAAAACCTTTAAAATCAGGAAGCATATTTGAAGGCAGTCTATAGAGCAGTTTAGTAGCACCTGTTTTCACCAAGCTGTCTTAATACTAGGGCTTTTCACCATTTGTGAGTGATTGCAGGAGCTATTACTTTAAACTAATTGAAAATAAACAATTTTCAATTTGAAAGTTAAAATATGAGTGTTCCAAGGAGACCTACAAAGCAGAAGAAACAAGATAAAGCCCCTTTCCCCTTACACACTACTTGAAGTCACATTGGTCTTTAACTACCTTTAATACTGGTCTGTACAAATTTTGCATTTGGCTTGTGGGACTGAGAACAAAAAGGTCTTTGTGGAATCATGTTATATCCTGGTTTCTCACAAACCAGTCTAAGGTTGAAGCTTCATTTTCCTGGAGTCCTCACTCATTTTTTTTCTTGATCTCCTAGACTTCACTTCTCTATCCCTTTCTTTTAACAAAGTAGTTCCTGTGACTGAAAAACAGCATATTGTGAGCTGCAATGTAGGATTCGGTGTCAACTCTCCAACGCTCCCTTTCAATTCTCCGAGAACAAGGCCACTCCATCCTCTCCTTTCATAAGAAAACAGGGGTCCATGTCACATACAAGTGACACAATTTGTGTGGGACATGAGATCATCCAAGTCATCTCCAAGTCAGACCCCAGGAGCACCAGACCAACCTAATCAGTATGAAACAGAGACACAGAGCCCAGATGTCTGGCCACAGCCCTTCCCAGGTCCTGCTGTGGAAGCAGGGTAGCATGGAAAATATAAATAATACACTTGGGCAAGAACCATGTCTTTTCCACTCCTCCATTTCAAGCTTTATTCACCAAGAATCTAAAGACAGACTGGAATCCCGCTTCCAGAAATTAAAGAATCACGATAGGAAAAAACTGCAAGAAGATCAATCACACAAATGTCTAGTGAATAACCCAGCAGGCCACAGTGTTTCTTTGGAGATCTGCAGCAGCCAAGAGATGACAATACTCTAATTAAAAACAGGGAGCTGCAAAATGTATCCAAAAGGCTTTCCTTCCCATCCAGCCCCTGCTCAGATACTAGGCAATGAAGTAAACATCAAGTTGCACTGGGAGTTGTTTCCATAAAGAAAATACAGATAATGAGGCATCCCTAAAAACTCTTCTCTTCTTTTTCCTTTTAATTTAAAATTGAGAGGACCATGTGAATAAACAGTATGGTGTCTGAGGCAAAAGGACAGATGGTTCTGCTCCCAGAGCAATGCACAAAACTAAGGCTTATCACAAGTCCTTTATTTTACTTAGGGCTTTTTTATTTACTCTTCTTTCTCTCTTCTCTCATCTATTCATCTACCCGTTGGAGTACTGAAAATTCAAGTTCTTTTTCTTCCAATTCATATTCAAATCAAAACACATACAAACACACAGCAGAGCTTTCAGAGTGAAAGTTTCAAGAGTTTTGTTGTGGAATTTTTGTTTTTTTAAGTGTATAACAAGCCAATTACAGAGACTGAATCAGTACCTTTTAGATGAATACACAGGAAATGAGAGGAACATGGCAATGGTGCCACATCTTCCAGCCTGAACTCCCTAGAACATGTGGTATATGCTATTATTTTATGTATAATGAGTAACTTGTAATGTGTTTATCTCATCAAGAAAACCACTTTTCCCCTCACTTTTGCATGCTTAATGAAGTGGTTTTGCTTTTGATGAAGGTAAATGCATAAATAATCTCTTCAGAACAATTCCTGTGCTTTGGTCATGGACTCTATAGAGGCACTCATGTCCTCAGCTGCCAAGAGAAACAACTGTGGACACCTGCTTCAAAGGCCAGTACAGGAGATTTTCCATAAAACAGAGTAATCAGATAAGGCCTGATGCTACTCCCACTCTTGGAAACATGCACAACATTATTTCCTTCATATCGAGTCCCCATTCAGCTACATCTTGAGACCCGACTCATACAAGAGAGCAGGTCTGATCCTGCTCAGGCTGGGTGGCAGCTGCACACCATCAGGATGGCCCTCATGCTTCAGGAAGACAAGCTGTGCCCTGCAGCACCCTTCAGTGCCCATGTCTCAGACTACAGAGGAAAGAGATGGCTTTGCAGTATGGAGCACATTGGCCTGTCTGCAGGGACTCTTGGCCAGATACCCAAATACCAGATCTCCCTGCACCTCCAGCTGATGTGTTTGCTAGGACTAAAAGACTCTAAGATGACCCAGACAGTCAATGGAAAAGGTTTTTCCATCTAGAATTATTGACCCAGCAGAGAAAATAGAAATCAAATATGGAAATATCATGCTGGGATCAAGCTTTTTAATGGTTTTGTTGAATGGATTTCAATTGAAACATTTCAGGGCAGCCTAATAAAATGAAACACTCCAGTTCAGAGCAAATTTAAGAATTGCATTAATATTTTCCTGTTAGGAAACCATTCTAGAAACAAATTGCTGAGCAGTTCTAGTTATCACAGGGCTGTTACAGAGGTGGCTCCTTCACTAAGGCTTGGCTATTTACTTTAAGGTACATGGGCTGTGAACTGCTGTTTTGATGGCCACTGGTACCTTGATTCTCCACTTGCCATGGAGACATTGGAGGACTCTCTAACGTGGAAGGCAGTACCCCCATAACTGCCACACTGTGACACTCCACAGAAATTTAGAGTGAAAGTGAATCATATTCCACAAAGCATACAAAAATGTTTAGGGAGACAGAGTATACTCAACCAAATCAGACATTGGAACTAATAGCAATGTTTCTCCAAATAATACCAAATTGCTACCAATTGAACCATCAGCACTACAATCGGTAGCATAATGATACTTTTTCTCTCAAACAGAATGTGCTTCCTTCCCACACCTTTACTCCTGGTCTTTAACCTTGGAATAAAATCATATGCTTTGTAATTAAAAAGAAAAATGAAGAAAAAAAGAAGATTTCAATCTCATAGTCATTACAATCACCATAATAAATTTATGGGTAATGCATTTAAATATTACCATGGAAATCCGGAAACTGTTCTGTTATAATTAAAAGGATAATTATCTTTCACTATTTTAACAAACTCATGAATTAAAAATTTAGGACAGCTTTGCCAGAGTATATTTATTTGCATACTGTACAAATAACATGCTCTTATGGCATTTTCTCTTTAACTCATCATGTCTTCTATATGTATCTTTATACCATGTTGTAGTAACTTTCACTTAGGGGAAAAGAGTACATATATGCTTTCATTTTACTCAGCTAGATGCACACAAATTTGTTCAACACTAGAAAAAATGGATGTAAAACTAACAATTCTTTACACTAAGAAATGCAGTTGCAGCAGCACACTTTGCAGGTGCCTGTACCTTGATTGTTACAGTTAAACAAAATCAATTAAAAAGCCCTCTTCTTTCTTGTTGTTTTAAAAGCCTGCCTATGCTTTAAAAATCAAACATCTTTATCATTTAATTTGAATTGAGTGTGTTTCAATTTAATTTTAACTTAACTGGGACTTAAAAATGAAACTTTGGCCTATTTGGGCCTTGACTCCTTCAAAATTAATTTATCAGTACTTTTTATCCACTAATCACTATTTTTAATAATGGCTTTGGAGTTGTCACCAGCAAAGAAAAAAAGCAGTTATCGCACAGTGCCAGGAGGAAATATCTCTGCCATTCAATACAAGCAGATCAGACATGGATGAGCAAGACAGAAGAACCTGTGAGCACCAAGACAGACTCTATGTCACATTTGCAGGACCCCTCCTATCCACAGGAGAGCTTGCTGCCATACCTACTGCCCGCACAACTCCTTCACAAGAATTTCACATATTCTGGGTGTGGAAAGCTTTTCAATAAGGGTTTTATTCAGAGTCAGAATAAGCAATCGCCCTGGCCGTGAACTTACCTACTCAAGATGACTCCTGCATGCAGTAAGAAAACCTCACTTGCACACAAATCTGAAGACTAAAGTAATTTGTGGAAGTTACTTGGCAAATCACTTCAAATGTTAAATAATGCGGTCAAATCACAAACAGCCTGTGAACATTTCAAAACAAGCAGAAGCTAAACAAAGCTTTTGCTACAAATTGCACATCCAGCTCAAGAAATGAGGTTGAGTAAGTCACTATTATGTTTTGGTTTGTCACCTGTTATGGTACGGCACAGAGCAAAAATCTTTGCTGAAGAATGAATGTATCCTATTTAGAGCTCCTTTCAGCAATGATTTTATATGGTTTGCAGATGTAGGTCATGGGTAAAATATAGACCATGATCTCTGTGCTTGAAATATAGATCTCTATAAACAGTCCTATAAAACAGATACTGTCTGAATAAACTATGCTTTTTTTTTTTTTCAATAGAAAAAGTAAACACGTGCTTATTACTCAGTTGAAATAAAGATGCTTCTGAAGATTCTAAAGGAACACAGATTGAAATAAGAAAATATGAATTGTAAGGACATTTAGGATAAAATTATTTCAGGAGAAGATCCTTAATAAGTTACAAAAATAAGCCCAGTTTATAAACTCAGTTTTAAAAAACTACTTCAGTTCCTGTAAAAAAGCAGGACTGGCATTAGATTGGTAAGATATTTTGGCATGCCTCTTTCTTTTTAACTATAAAAATGTATAATATTAAATGTACAGTATTAAATTGGGAAGAAATGCAAACATTAGCCACGGAAAAGAATCAGAAAAAAGACCTAAAGAGATGATATACATAGGCATTTAATAACCATCTGCACAGAAAAATAAAAATAAAGACATACATCTTGGGAAGATCTGTGTAAAATATGCTCTAATAATGCCAAGAGGTTCAGAAAGACACAGAACTAATGAAACTGTATTTCAGACTTGGATCTAACAAGGTCTAAATGAAACATTTCCTGACATTGACTTTTCATGGCATCATTCTTGGTGGGTTCTTTGGTGTCCAACGGGTGCGGAGATAATGCTGTGGCTTTTCTAGCAGAAGGAGCCCTAATACAGACTCTCTTCTCTATCTAACATTTTAATTTCATGAAACTTACAGGAATTCAGTATCCTTGAAAACTCTACATTTGTCAAATTTGGTTGAAAACAGGACACATACCTCTCCACCTCATCTCATTAGGAAAGCAGGCCAAAACCAAACCAACAGATTAAGATGACAACAAGGATGAAACATGATTTTCCAGTAGATCATGTCTGCAAAAAAAGCTGCTGCAAAGGTTGCACCACAAACGTGAAATATTTGAGAGCACAGGACTGAAACAATCCCTCTCCTGATAGGATTCAAGCAGGACTGCAAGGAGAAGGTTGTGTGTTTTACTGGGGATATCAATGATAAAAGCCAAATAATCTAGAAAATAAGTTGATTAGTGGAGGAACTTACATGGGAACAGAAATGAAGAACAATTACTGGTAGAAAGAGAGGTAAGAATTTATGAGTACTTGACATGTATTATCAAAAAGAGAAATGACTTGGTACTATGAGATGGCACAATTTGCACATGATTACAAAAAGCACTGCAACTCTCCAGAGAATCAAGGGAACAGGGCGCAGTATCACTATCGTCACCTGATGTTCACGTGGATGGCCAACTAATCAATGCCAACACAGTTCCCAGGAGGTGCAAGGGCTGCAGAATTGGGAGTCTCGTGACTTGCTCAAAATCACACAGGATCTGCAGCAGAGCAAGAGCAGAAGCTACATCTACCTTCAATTTGCTTTAACCTTTCTTCAACAGGACCATAAAAACTTCAGAACACCATCTCCTGCAGCACACACAGAATGCCATGCTCTGGCCTACTCTCTCACTGCTGAGCGTGATGCAGATGGTCTCTGGGGGTTAATGTTAAGCCTTGACTATTTCAAGTGCAGCTTCCCACTAAATGGAAAGCCTGAAGCCCATGTCAGTACATCTGCAGTCTGGCACCACCACGCTTTGTGGCTGCCAATTTGAGATTTTCATGGATGACAGTGTTCAGCAACACCAGTGACCATCTGTTTCTTCCTCCTCCCCTTCCTCTTCTTCATTCTCCTTTGTTTCAACTATAACTCAGTGTTAAGTGACCAAGATATCCTGGAAGCAAAAGCAGACCAAAATTTGCAGTGGATGATACAACATCTACTGATTCAACTCCAAGGGAAAAGAAGAAAATTGCAGTGAGGCTTTGAAAGAGAATGTAAGTAGGAAAACAGGAACAATGTGATTGTGGTGCTCTGTAAGCAAAAATAAAGGCAAGCTGATTCCTGCTTATCTCTGCAGTAGCCTGATACGCAGGGGGTGAACAGGAATGAAGATGAGCAGCTTCACTCAGGTGCATTGTTTCTACTTTATACATTAAGTGCTTTAAAGCAAGGGATCATTTTGATGCTTTGCATTTTGATCCTTGCAGCCTACGTCTTCCCATGACAACGTTCCAGAAAAGTTTAAACTTTCCTCTAGGAATTTAGATTAACCGAGGCATGCCTGCACCACCTCTAATTCTGTTTTAGAATTAAATAGAGGCTTTGCCTTAGGAAAATTCAAATCCTATGTCAGCAGTTTATCAGATGGCTTTTAGCTAAGGGCCATATTAAAGGACAAGATCTGATTCTGCAGCCAAATGGCCACATGCAGGCCAGTGAACTGCACACTATAAATAACCAGTACTCAGCTAGACTGAGGTGAGGGAGAAAACATCCTACATGGAGCCAACTCTCCCATTTGCTGAACTGCTCCTTCCTTCTGGAGGCACTGAAACAAGAAACACTGTGGGTTCAGCAGGTCACATCCCTGCCCAGTCCTGGCTCATTTCACCATCACAAAATAAAGAAACAGGCAGTGCTGTGCAGAGGAAGGAACCGGGACTATTTCTGTTACTTGAGGCCTGTCTTTGACATCAGTTTTGTGCTGATGTGACGGTTCTGGTTAGGAGTCGAGTCAGACCACAGGCACACCTCTCTCCTCACTATGATCCCCAAGATACCTGGGGGAGGATGTCTAAGGGACACAGGGGAAGTGACACACACTCCAAGCCCTCAGCCAGCCGGCAGGAGCTCACAGTGCAGGGACTTTTCAGTGGTAGGGGTAAGAAAAGGGGAAAAAAAAGAAATCTAATATTACTGAATGGATTTTTCTTATGTAAAGATGGCCCTTCCTTTTCAAACCCACACAAACTTTTATCATCTAAACATCTTCTGGCAAGGACTTCCACAGGTTATGCAGCTGGTGAAGCAGCACCTCTGTTCATTTTGAACCTGCCATCTGCCAGTTTCAAGTGATGTCACCAGTTCTTTTTTGGAAAAGACAGTAATTTCCCTATTCACCTGACACAACGTTCATTTCTTCAGACCTGACTCATTCTCACTGAAATAGGCATCTTCATGCCAGTGGATGCATTCCCTTTCCTGTAGAAGAAAACAGATGTTGCCTTCCTAGCTGCTAATTTTTATCTTTTCTCTTAATTGAAATTACCTTCTGCATCCTTAGTTTTATAACTAAATGTCCCTTATGTTGATGGTAATGCAGTTTATAGAAATTCAGTTGAAGAAAGTAGGCAAATTTCTTCAAATGATAAATATTAGAAAGATATCACAAAGTCAATTGAAATTCTGATACTTGGAAATTAAATGGGTAGAAATTATAATTTCTTTCAAATTCAGAAAGCACTCCAAAGCCCATCCTTTTTGTGGCTGCAAAATACATGGTATCATGTTACTTTTTTGACATGGGAACATTTCATGCAGTCAACCTGACAATTTCAGCTAATTGAGCTCATGCCACTGAAGCTCATGTAAGGATGGAGAACTAAAGGTCTCTTCCACCTAAGGAAATGGAGTAGCTGTGACTTTACTTACCAAGAACCCTATCAATCAGTATTTGTGCATCTGGGTCTGCCAGCCACCCCACCTAACAGCCAAGCTTGTGCTGATCTCGGTGAGGGACTGTATCAATACTGCCACCATTATCTCCTGCAGAAAAAGATTTTCTACCTCTTCAAAAGCTAAAGCCTTTAATTTTTGCAATTGTGAAAATGAGATACCAGCATACAAAGCAAGGCTAACACAGTGCTGATGTGACATACAAGCAGTGTTTCTTGCAAAGAACCAGAGGATCCAAAAGGAAAGATGTCTATTGCTAAAATAAGCTAATATACTATAAAAGAAGGAGCTATCTCCCCAGTCCTATGCTGCAGTAGCTAGAACCTGGAGTAACAATGACTGCCAAATATTATGAAACCTGTAACCACAGTATGACTGAATAAGCCTTCAACCAAGCGTTACAAGAAACAAATTCCAGCACTCAGCACAATGTAATTTTAGAGGAAAGTGGATGTTCTGTTGTGATACAACATAAATTAATATAAATGAATTAAATCTCTTTAACAGCTTCTCAACAATAATCTGTATTAAATGCTCAGAGAAATTTCTCCAGGTAGCAGTGATTAAATAAATGTAAAATGCTTTAATTTAAAAGGGAATGATCCGGATCCAGGAAAGGTATGACTTCCTTATAACTTCAGTTTCAAAGCACCTACACAGAGCACAGTAACATACACAGGACAGGACAGGACAGGTCAGTCTCAGCATCCAGCCTCAAAGAGGAGTCTAAGGAGCAGCTCAAAGCTCATCGACAGCGAGAACAAAGCATCATTCCTTCAGGGAAGGAGAGGTAGTATCAAACCAGCACAGCTTCCAAGGTAGAGAGGACTTGCTGGGAAGAAGACATGAGGGTATGAGCTCTTAGAAAAGAGTCAATTTCATTAATGCCTTGTGTTAGTCGGTCGCTATTATCTTGAGTCTTTGGTGAATGGAGATAATATCCTCCCTTCACCCCGGAGCGAATGGCTGCCCGAGCCCAGCTGCAGCAGTCAGGTGCAGGGGGAGGGAAGGATGAATCATGCACTCCAGTGTTTTAGCTGGGGAGGTCTATGCACTAACGATTGGTTTAACAGTTATTTATGCACAAACAATCTCCCAAATTTTCTCTCCAGAAAAAATACAGCAAACTAGCCCCAAGCTTTCAATTGACTCATCCCCCTGCATCCCATATCCATATGAATGTGACAAGATTGCACACCAAGTCACGGGAGACTGATCTATGCCTTTGAACCACTAAAACACAAAGCATCTGCCTGTTTTTTCTGCTGGGATGCAAAAAATTCTTCCTCTGCAAAGTATCATGTCATAGGAACCACCTTGACCAAAGCTCCCTTACCAAGTGAGAGTCAAGAACAATGTCATTAGGCGGTTCACAAGAGGTTGGCAGCTACTCAATCAAAGAAAGGCTTGTTTAGTGGGATTATATTATTTAAACTTCACTACTGGTTTCACTTAAAGGTGAAATACAAAAAAAAAACATTGGGGGTGTGTCTGGGCAAAGCCAGAAAAATGTCTGCTTTGTTAAAAACAGATCTACAAAACTACTAAGTTTTAAATAGATAATGAGATGTTCAGTGGTTGAAATGCCTTTGACATAGTAGTGATAACCATACCTGCTAAGAAAAACATCTCTCAAGACAGGAGATGCCCTGTCTGTGAGAGAGAACCAGTCAACATGCTCTACAAGACAAGAATTACTGTGACAGAGCACTGTCACTCATTGGCAGGGCCCACAGCCTGCCTGGAGGCTGGTGCAAGAGTGGCCATTCCCAAGGCAGATGAAGAAAAACAAGAACTAGTTACACTGGTCACCAATTGGTAGTAATCCATGAGAAGTGGGGATACTTCAACCAGCCCGCAGGGTAACAGAAGGGCATCTAACAAGGTGTAACCTGTGTTCTCTGCAATCATTGCACATAAATGATGCCACTTAGAGGCAGAACCAAGTTCAGATTTGACAAATTAGTCCAGTCTGTCAAAGCTTTTGTCAGCCTTCCCAACAACTCTTTGAAGATCAGCACTTCTTCATTTTAAGCAAGAACAAACCCCCGTTTTTTTCTGCAAAGCTTCTGAAAAGTTCAAGTAGTGATGACTGCAATTCAGCCCCTGCTGATATTCGTCACTGGCAAGCTGTAATTTCTGCTTTCCTAACAACCCTACGCCTTTCCTCTTCCCATTTGCCTGCTTTGTGCCCTCCTTGCATTCTGCTTCACTCCACCTTCACAAAAGCCTAGCAGTGGGGACTGGTTTTTTGTTTCTACAGCACTTGTCATTTATAATTTCTCACTTCTCCAAGGGTTTGGAAGCACTATCTGCTGTAAATAATAATAATTCAAATGATACATTTTTATTTTTTTTTACCATCACAGTTCTCTTTCTCCTTTGTGACTTCTCTTCCTTTTTTTTTTCTTTCCAATTTCTTAAATTTCATCTATTTCTTAGCTGTAATATGCTTTTAAGTAAAAATTCTGTATTTTCTTTTAGATGAAACCAGTCTTTTGCACTAGAAACAGTAATTATTCCATGTAGCCACACACAAAAACATTTCTTGTCACCAAGTGCCTGACAGCATTCAAATGTTGGGAGAAGTTTCTGTTTCTAATAGAATGGAACAAACTTGCCACGGTTAATGTTTATATAACTTATCTTTGTAAGTTATATAAAAGAATCCCACCCCACACCTACAGCAAAGAAGTTTGTTTGCCACATATTTAAATTAAATGCCCAGTGGAGTTTACTAGTTGGAAACTAGCAGAAGATTTACTGAAAGTAGTTAATGGTCAGATTGCCCAAGTGGAAAGTTTTAACTGAGGCTTATTAGAATTGGAGATTCAGGAAACTGAGGCCTGCAGATAATTTAGAAACAATTTTAACTGCAGAGCTCCAAGTTCTGACTGCCACATGTCACAAGCTGTCGAGGACTGGTTTTACTGCAATCATTGTCAAACTGTCCTTCCTGATAGCATCAGCCTGCAAGAGCTTTACCTTCACTCT
Source organism: Scolopax mira (assembly GCA_004320125.1). Classification (NCBI taxonomy): domain Eukaryota; kingdom Metazoa; phylum Chordata; class Aves; order Charadriiformes; family Scolopacidae; genus Scolopax; species Scolopax mira. The sequence continues at coordinate 465,088 of BJBW01003175.1, read as the reverse complement.
GCTCCAAGCAACAGTGATAATTTCGGCACTAGAAGTGGGAATCCTCTTAACACCTCTTTACTAGAAGGAAAAGGAAAACCTCTCCAATTTTTAGGATAGTCAAGAAAATTAATTTTTCTGTTCCCCTCAGGACAGCAAGAAGCAAGTTGGCAGAGCCAAAGACCAAGGCAAGATATGTGGGTGGCTTTTCCACACCTCTGCCGTCAGGGTGTGCCGAGTCCTAAAACAGGTGGAAAGAGAAATCAGTGCCTAAATGTGCTCTGAAAATTGCACCAACTCTCAGCCCAGAGTTGACCGACTGCTCTAAATCAACATGATGGGGAGGCTTGGCATGCTACAGGCTGAAAAACCAGGAAATCTGAACAGTGCCTTCTTCCATTGCTTCTGCCTCTCGCAGGATTTTGGTCTGAATAAATATAAATAGCTTTAGATATACATAACACTCATATTTCTTCAAAAAGCATTTCTGCTACTTTTGCCACTCCCGTGCTGAGAAAAAATATCCTTGCCATGCAAAAGCAAGGGGCAAGCCCAAGCAGAGAGCAGCAGCCCAGCGCCCTGTGGCCCAGCTCGCAGCCAACCAAGCCATCAGGGGAACCCTCTTCCCACCCAGCTGCAGGCAGCAAGTCCCTGCCCTCTGTCAGGAGAGCCACAAGGCTGTACCTTTAGGAAAAATTAAATTTACAAATAAGCTGAGGTAGAAACAGATAACCACCCGATGACAGCGCTCCCTTCCATGATTCCTTCTCCATCCTCATTGCAGGACTAAACTGCTTTCCCTTGCATCTGCTGCCACTTGTCTCTGGTTTCAAACAAAAAACATGTTTGAGGCCCCCTCCCAGCAATGCCCAGTGGCAGAGCAGGGCTCTTTACAGATTCAACTCCACCAGCTCCGAGTGCCAGGGAAATAAATATATGGTATTTCAGAGGCGTAGGACATAAATTCTGGCTTGGTTTAGAACCCTGTGGGCAGTAAAGTGCTCTGCCCATTAAAACATAAATTATCATCTGAGTATAGCTGATGAGAGGCTGGGACTAATAGGAAGTGGTACTAAATCAGAATTATAGGAATGCTCTTTCCCATCTGACTGTGGGAATTTACTCTCCTCCCTAGCAAGCCTCAGGATGACAGATGAAAATTAAGGCTAGTTTGTATGCGAGCTCAGAAGTAAATCATTACCCTCCCCAAATACATCCTTATCAATAAAGTATCTTCTTAATCCCATCAACTATGATTGTAGAACACCTGCCACCACCACACTTCCAAGTCTCTATGAAAAGAAGAAATTTAATCTCACATTCATCCTCTGAATTATGTAGGAGCAGCATTAATAGTAATATTAGGTCTACCGGGAAATTGAGCATGGCACTCATTACCAGAGCTGGGCTTTCAAAAAAATCACTCAACATGGTGGCTATGAAAAATCTGAACCTATATTACAACTGTGCTGGGTCTTCTTAGAAAGCCTGCCCCTGAGGAGCATATACAAACCCCTGTGCTCTCAAAAGATTCAGTCCCCAAATCCCCACACAAACAACTGCATCTCACTCTTCTCTGTTCTTCCCTTCCATCATCAGGTCCCATCCAGAGAAAGCTCAGGGGGAGGCACCAGCAGCAGCTCTGCACCACCCCAAGGTTCATTACTGTAAAGCACCGTGGTGACATACACTAGAAAGCACCCTGGAAGACAGCAAGGGCTATCAACCCGCCTTGTTGCTTCATCTCATCTCAAAGTTGAGAACTGAAACCAAGGTCTATTGTGTCCCAAGCGGCAGCTTTCTCTGAGGAGTTTTAATGTAAAGCAAAATTTTACAGCTGTTTTTATAGCAAGGGTATAGCATTGACAGACCTTAAACTAACAGCACGAATATTACTGGACTAGGTGGAGGGAACTTCACCACAAACATTTGCTCGAGTTCCTGTCTTTACCTCACTGACAATAAGCATTATTAAGTTATAAGACATTATATAAGTCATAAGACAACAAGCACAAGTAAGTCATAAGACAAATTGTGAGATTTTCTGAACATTTCTGTCATTTAGTTCCTCCCAACCTAGAAATCATGGCTTCAGTTCCTATCAGGCCAGCTCTTTATCTCAGGGAAGGCCTGTTACTCTGACTGTAAAGATGGAGAATTGAGGCAAAGTGCAATAACTTAGTGATGCACCCAGGGCAGCACTGAAGATCCAGCAATTTAATACAGATCACTTCAACTTTTCCCTGTAGTTTTAACCCAGACCAATTCTTAAATTGTAAAAAAAAAAAAAAAGTAATCATGACAAGTTTAAAGTGCTTGAAGAGATCCAAACCTCCAGTCTATTTATGATCTACAGATAAATCAATACATTCAGATAAAGTTTCTGTTTGCCAGTAATATTTTCATTGACTCCTGAAATTCCCCTTTTCTCCAGATGCTCGTTTCCTAAACAATACTAACTCGCATTTCTTATTTATGGCCCATCTATGCTATTCTTTTCTCTCCATTCCACAACAGAGCTAAAAGACACTATTGAGATACAGCTCCTAGAGAATGGCTGTGCACTAGCTCACATCTAGAAAGCCTCGTGACTGTCACAAAGAACGATTGTGCTACCCTTGCATTTCTATAGTCTGTAACGTGCTTCCAGATGGATGTCCCTGGGCACTACTGAGAAAACAGCATTCCTGACACAGATATATATTTTTTAAATGATGATTGAAAGCCAAAATAAATGGAATGTCAATGTTTAGGAATGGACAGTAGTTATAGGTTCACCACACCCATAGCTGCTCTTAATGACTGGAGGAATCCTTTTAACTCTAGGTTTGACTTTTTGCACTATTTGCACTACATAACTAAAGTTACTTAAACTCTGCTGGAGACTGATATAGAGCAGAATAGCCACAAGCTAAAGCAGACAACAATGACTTCTTGTTGTGTCCCTCCCAACACAGTGATGTTCTATTGTCCATTATAAGTAAAGTCGAAAATCAGTCCCGCATTGAAATGCCAGGCCTTTGCGACACGCAGCACAATTGGACTGTGCTCCCATCCCATCTGAACTAAACAGGAGTGGAATTGTTACACAAATCCCAAGGTACCCACTGATGTGAGATGTGGTTATTATTTATTGGAGAAGACACCTGTATAGCCTGGGAAAAAGTTATTTGCTGGCCTTAAATCATCCACTCAGGAACAACTAAAGAAATCCCGCAAATGTATCAAGAAGGGATTTAGGACTGAATGTGAAAGACAGGACGGAATACATCAAAAGAACCCAACTGAAGATAGGTGTAAGAGCCAGAGGTGCAGAAAGCAACATATTTTAGAAAGGAAGAGCAGTCTTGCCTCAGTGCTCCTATGGGCACTGCAGAAAGATATGTTCCACTTTCAGAGCAGGCCACACACCAGCCAGAAGGATCACAGTCCTGCAGGCTATGGGGATGTTGGATTCTTGGCAGGGGGGGGATTTTCAGAGACCGTAATAGCTACTGAAGGACCCTCTTCAAGTTAAAGGCAGTAAGGGTTTCCTATCTCAGAGATACTCTCTTTGGGGCATGTTTTTTTTACACAGGTTTTGGGACACGAATCTTATATTTCCTAAGACGGGCAGCTCAAGGCGTATCCTGAAAAGGAACTCAGAAGGTGAGGAGGGAGGGGGCAAAGGGACAGTACAGTTCCTCCACCTCTGTACCTGCCAGAGGATTTGGGGAGCAGACTCTGCTCCTTCTCAAAAGGGACAACCATGAGAGTCATCCAAGGGTTTTTTCATTGCAGTGACCAAATAAAAACTGCCAGCATGTTCATTTCTTAACGCCCCGAAACAATAACATTTTGAAACAGAAAGCCCTACTGTAATTTCCCGTCCCTCATTACAGTGTTGTCCCTGGGAGCTTCACAAGCTCCTCTGCTGGCTGTTGTTCAGCGGGGGTCACAATGGAGCCAGCCCCAACGCCCGAGCTGAGGAACGGCTGTGTCTGACACGTGCTCTCACTGCGCCGCACGGTCGTATTTGCTACTGCATGATGCAAATCATGCCAGCCACACTAGGATAACAGGAATAGTGAATGTTACTAAATTCCAAAGACTACAAAGTATGCCTAGCCCAGACATCATTTCCTTGTCATTAATTCGTACTCAACACTTCATAAACTTTTATTGTAAAGAATGCTTTTGGAATTTAAAGGAATTCAGAAATTCAGCAATATCCAATGATCATGCTCAGTGTGTACTCTGCATGAGAGAGAAATTGTTGTGTCTGCTGTTGTGAAGTGGTAACCCATATGTTCCTCACATTAGAAAGATATTTAATGTATGCCCTTGGCAAATAACAGACTATGGAGCATCTGAAACAAAAAGAACCATCACCTAAAGATAAGACATATTTCTGTTGGAATCTAAAAATAAAAAAAAAGCAGCTATTTACAGTAAATTAAAAAGTTATCTATCAAATCTCACTTATGGATCTCACTTATGGTAATATAAAGCTATTCCCGAACTTTAATTATTATGACGAACTAGTCTCCTGTGTCTTGTTCATTTCACGCAGCTAAAAAAAGAGAAATGTTAACAGTGTTCTAATTACATCAGTATTCTGTGTAAAAAAAAAAAAAAAAAGAGCAAAAACCATCTCACATTTATTACTCTGTCTAGGAAAGTTATGGATCATCTTGCTGTTCACTTAATGCTTTTGAATTTACATATCAGAAATACTAATAAGCGTGGTGTTATTAGATCATATTAGCTTTCACTTCCAACCCAAGAAAAAGATCCATTTTGTTTAGCTGCCACAATTAAATTAATTTATTTTTCTATAGCATGGTTTTTGATAAGGGCTCTTATCAGAAATTTGACTGTATTAAGCTTAATAGGACATCTCTCATTAAAACAAAATGCAAAAAGAAAATATGTTTCATTAAAATCAAACAATGGCTTTGCCCCCCACTCAACCCCATTTTTGATTCATTAGCATATTTAATAGAGGAGAAAATTGTGGCTTTCGCTTGAACAAGAGCCACAATCTGAGGTCTGGATTTCTTTAAAATTCAATAGATTATTTCAGTATCACGTGGTGAGCAGCACTGTCTCTAGAGAAGCCTACAGCAGAAATGGTAAAGCAGCTAAATTTGGCATATTTTGGATTTGTTTGATATCAATTTTCTGTGGTGCTCACGGCACAGTACCAAGAGTTTACTCGTCGCTCCCTAGAGTATTTCCAATATATTCCAATGGTATCAATTAAAAGATATCCTATAATCCCCTGGAGTCCACTCCTAGAAGGGAGAAGTGTTTGTTTGAAAAGGAATTGACCCGCAGTCTAGAAAATCAACCTCTAAACACACTCTATTGGGAGAGCTAGTTCCTATTTCCAGTAGAAAAAATATCTGGTGATCTTTGGGTTCATTACTGGTTAGGCCTCCAAAAGGATCAGGAAATACAAAAAATACCAAAAAAATTTCAAAACACACAAAAAAACTACCTGTAAAAAACTCAACTTTCAGAATAAGTTAAGAGAGAGACTGAGTCTTGAGTTCTTGCTGTTCCATCTGATTTCAACTCCCTCTTCTGATCCATTTCATCCGGGTAGGATGCAGCATCTCCTAACGTGCCTGCCTGTCCCATGGCTCTGTGCCTTTGAAGCTCTCTTACCATGTCCAGTAAGCTCAGGAAGAAGACTAACCCCAGGGATCCAACAGACACAGGCACTTGATAAAAGAAAAACATGTTCCAATTTTGGCTGGATAAGAAAGAAAAAGGAGCTTAACAAAGATGTTGGGGTTGATTCAGAGCCATACAGATATCCTTTCACACTGCCAAAATAGTGGAAAAGAGTTTCAGAGTAGGTGAAATTTGGGGCTCTCACAAATAAGTAGAAACTGCTTAAGAATCTGGTAGTTCACCCTCCTAGTAGGTAACAGACAGGCTAGGGAAATAAAATGTGCAGTGATCAATGTTGTGTACACATCCCATTCATCATTGCCTGACTGGATTCAGAGAGTGATTTTATCCTAATAACACCATGTCAGGATCATTCTTTTGTCCTTCTGGCACCTACTCCATTCTTCTTCTTCAGAAGTTTCTCAAAAATGTTCTGAAGTTGAAACTTTTGCCTAACCAGCTGTATTGCTATCTCATATCCTCTTTAAACAGATTTCTGCTTACAGTTGAACAGACATTAGCTGCCATAACAAAGCAGCAGCCCATATGCAAAGTTTGCTTGTTTGCACCATAGTGTCCTGTGCTTCAAAGCCAAAATGCCCATATGGCCACTGGAAAAAAAAAAAGAAGGGAAAAAAATAAAATTAGAGTAAAATGTTGAGTTGTTTCTACTAGAAGGGAAGAGGGATTGTCAAGACAGAAAGTGGATTAACACCTCAGTAGTGTAACGGTTAAGTTTGTTGTTCTTCAGTACAATACAGCAGCTAAGAATTGAGCAGACATAGCACAACAATTTCTTCTAAGTCCGTCTTTCTTCCCCCTCTCTGGGCCCAACCTCCTACAACGAGGGATCTCTGAGACCTGCTGGGGATCCCAGAGTACATGTTGATGATCTGAGCAGCCCACACACATCTAATAAAGGCAAAATGGCAAACCGAGTTCATGACACTATTTACACAAAGCAAATTTTTTCACCAAGCTGTTAGCAAAGAGCACACTTCATAAACTGCTCATAGATCACACGTAGAGGAGCTAATTAAAAAGGGTTACTTTCAGCACCAGTATCAGTTTTAAGGGGGAACTTGGGTTTAAAGCCAAATCAGAGCTAGGCTTGAATTTTTACTCGAACAGCTGGTAAGTTATACTTTTAAAATTCTAGCCCCAAATGATAAACAACTCACAAAACTTTCAAAATACAAGTCCCCAGATCTCTGGGTATTTTTGCTTTGTAGGGCTGGCCCAGAAATAGTACCTTTTTTAACTGCAGTCCTCAGAGTCTCAGCATCAGGGATACTTAAATCAGAACTGCAAATTACTGTGTCTGTTTCAGACCTGCATTTGGGCAGGAGAATAGCAGCAGCAGCACCACAAATGATTGCACAGAGGAAGCAATCTGCCAGCCCCTGTGGAGAGTACCTGGAGCATATGTTCAGTGCAGCATGCAAACATCTCTGATTGTACCAGGCAGCTCAACAATGCTCTGGCTACACGTACTTAACAGTGGGAAGCAGGAGATTGTGGCATGAGGCTTCTCTAACTCTGCTGCTGCTGTCTGAGTTTATTATATTTATACATTTTATGGATCATCACTTCTGCAACTCTGAACATACGGTGTGTTGGTCACAAGAAAGGGAAATGGATGGGACATACTGTGGGATCCTGGTGACAAACAGGCTGGTTGAACCACTTCCGTTGCAGTTTTCTTTAGAATTGTCTGAATGCTATTTGCATTTTCAGTCCTGCTGTTGCTTGTGTTTGCTCCTGAGCTACAGTGACTTCAGATGTCCCTCTGCCCGCACAAGGTTTCCTTGTACACAACCCTTGGCATTTCTTCAAGCAAACTTGACAGAAAAATCAGTGTTTGTTTTACTGCTGTGCCCTTGTTGTCTTACCTCAATAGCTCCTAGACTCAGTTCTCTGAAAATAAGTCTTGTGGACCTGTAAATGTCCCTAATATATACAGCTGTGCACAGAACTGAATGTGACTGCATCTGAAAGAGGGAAAAGTTGCGGTATTTCTTCAGGTAAGATCAACCAAAACTAAAATTTTTATATCATTCTTGGAAGGTCAGAACCACAATAAGAAAATTTCAAAAGAAAATAAAAATTCAAAGCAAGAATATTAAAAATAAAAACAAAACCCCCAATTGATCTATTTTTCCAAGGTCTGGAGAAAATACGGATCAAATGTTTTTCCTTATTTTTAGCCTAAATGGTATAAATGTATAACTAGTTTGGGCTGACAAAAAAAATTCACTAAGGGAACAAGTAAACTTTTGTCCAGTTCCACAAGTAACTACAGATAATTGAGAACAGATGAGATTTTGTTTGTTTGCTTGTTTGATTGATTGTTTGTTTGGAAACAAAGCAAGGTAACATGACTAGAGAACTTCTTTCTCCTCTCTAGCTCCCAGTATTCCACAGCAGTTCCCAAGCACCTGTCATGCTCTGTCCACGCCAAGTTTGACCACCACAATAGCAAGAACATAAAGAAATTACTTTGTGTCACTCACTTGCATTTTGAAATGAAAATTAGTTTCATAACCTTGAACAATCAATAGCTTCAGAAAATTAAAACAACAATGAAAATTTTGCTCTCCAAAATGTGGTTGATCAAATCACAATTGGCTAGAACATGGGGACTTACAGCCACATTTCTGAGAAGGAAATGCCAACTTCCCTTGTATTATGGTATTATTTTTACCCATCAGCAAAAATTTGCACTAAGCCAGTCTTTTATTTCCTTTTCTCCTTGAGAGGCCACAGCAGAGCTTTTCCCAGTGTACACAGCATTCCCAATTTTACCCCTTAGGCCATTTATTTTCTGAATCTTGGTGAGATGCTAACCTAGTCTGTATAACCACAGGCTACAGTACTCCAACTGCCAGACTTTAATATATCTGTTTCAGTCACTCATCCGCCCCCAAAATTGACAGTCTGAAGAATTACCAGCTCCCAATACATGAAACTTAACTAAGCCTGGACAGCTGTATCAGTGAAAAACCTAGATTTCGATGTTAATTTGACCTTGCTCGACACAAAGCACTTCAGGTATTTTATCAGCTTGTCTGTGAAAAACATTTGATCCCTTTAGTGGTATAAAGCAGGAAAAAGAAAGCACATTTTGCTTAACTATGAATTTACCATGCACAGTTGAGATGCACTGCTTAGCTCAGTATTCATAACTAAAATGAAATGAACAACCTGTCAGGTGTGAATTGCAGACCCTAACCATAATGTCCTTCTCTCTTCCAAATGCTCCTCCAGCCCAGCTTAAAGTAACACCTATGAGAAAGGCAAAGAAATTGTACTTCCGAGAGTGATAAGCCTGAAAAAAAATTATAAATATATATTTAAATCGGTGACAAGGACCATCTCCTCACTCCCCCACAGGGCCTACATCTCACAAGCAGTCAACTTGATCAAGAAAAACAGACGTCCATCTCTGCCAGGTCCTGCCCAATTGGTAATTCCTCTTGACATGCAGTCTCCTGCTCCAGTCACACACTATTCATGCTTCATGTTGTCATAGTTTAAAAGTTTGATGAGGGTATAAAAAAGATAGAATGCGACACAACTACATAAAATGAGGAACAGCACTGAACAGATGAATAGAAAACCAGATTCCTTTCTCTCAGAAAATAAAAACTGCAGGACATGAAGACTAGCAAGGGACTTTCTTGGACTACCAGTGGCATACCAGCACCTAAAGTGCAGACTTGTAATTATGGGGAGAAATGCCATCCTAGAGCAGGTGGGAGAGAAAAGCTACAGAAAAGGCTAGAAAAGAGGAGGGATTAATGACAACAGAGGAAGGATCCATTTTCTGGGACACTACACAGCAATGGCTAACACTATTCTTGTTCAGTTGAAGGAGCTGCTCCATTGACTTCAATAAAAATAAAATTGAGCCTTAAAGTTGTAATGAACTATTTATTAATTAGTATGCCCTAAATGTTCAAGAAAAGCTATTACTTAATGTGCATTATTCTCCTCTCCAATCTTCTTTAAATGAAAGGAGTTGATTGGATTGATGATAGGATTGAGAAATACACTCTGCCATCTGAAGATGCCCAGTTACATTCTTTTTTGCTTAAATTTCATCAAAAGCTAGCACAAAAGGGATGTCAATGACACAAGAACAGAGCCAAATGCATCTGGCTTTACTGAGTATAATTGTAATATCAACTGCCTTGTTGCGTTGTGTCTTTTGGAAACAAAAACAATCTATTGTGATACTCTGGAAAGGTTCCTTCTCATCTGCATGGACCTCATTTTAAAAGGATGATTTAAAACAAAAGAAACATTATCCAATATTAGAAGTAACCGTTAGCAAGGCTCATTAATGCAATGCACTGAAGCTACAGTCTCTGCAATTCTATTGCACAGCTAAACTACTGTAATTAAACCATAGTTCCTCTGTGTTATTTAGTAAAGTAAATAATTATACCATGCCCCTGAGGTTTATTGTTAATTTGTAGTCTCAGTCAGAAATCCTTGCTATCATTTCTAAACTTCCATTTTATGGGATCATATCCCTATAGAGCTGCCCTGTTACTGTACTGAACATCAAAGTGACTGCACTGACATTTCATCCTGTTGTGTTCCACATCATGAATACCAGTCATTGCATTGCCTTGTAGACATGGGCATTTGTATCCAAGGCAGCCATTAAAACTTCAGCCCTTACAGGCAGGTCTTAAATAATCAGCACGGGTTTATTTCATAGGGAGGCAATGCTAGTATTTCCTCTATGCACTGAAAAAAGTCTGAATTCATTCATTCATTTACTGCAATTTGACTTTTTTTTTTGATGTGTCCAGTATCATAAATGTTAGCACAGCAGGACTACAGTCACTTCCAGCATCACTCCTCCTTTGACAGCACATCTCTTCCCACACTCTTGTTATGGACTGAGCCTCTGCCCAGAGCTTACAGGTTGCAGGATTGCATCTGAGAACAGAAATTCACTCCTTTGGAAAATACCCATTTTTCTAGAACCTGCTTATAGCTGCCCAGCTAATTTAACTAAAGACAGGAAAACAGAGCAACAGGTAATAATTTTAAAAAATTTTTAAATAATTTGACATCCCCGTCTATCCCCGAGGTTTTTAAGGCATGCTGAAGGGGCACAAACCTGTTCTGGAAGCACCAGAACAAAAGCAGGGCTAGCAGGATTGCAGCTACATCCCAGCCCAAGGGTTGTATTGGGGCTGGGACTGCACAAGGTGACAACTGGTCTGTTTTCAATGGCACACTTAGACAAACATCCAACATACCCACTCAGTTTGTAAGGCTGGAAAGTGGAAGCAAAAGCACAATGCCCCAATAATCTCAGTACACAAACCACAAAAACTGTATTCACCAACATCCCAAAAGATGACATCACTTACTCCCACATATCAGCAGAAAAATTAATACAGATGTCAACGTTAGTCTTTCCAGTCTGAGAGTTGCAGTTTTCTGCTCTTGAGGAGGAAGACGTGGGTTCTCTTGTTTTCATGCTCCTCCCAGTGGCAGAAAGGAAAGGCCTGTCTGCTTTTTTCTTCCCCTTCCCTTTGGCCATTCCCACAGTCCCTTTTAGCTAAGAGCCAGGAAAGACTCATCAGGATGCTCTACATGCCCAGGGTGAATCAGGAAAAAGCTCTCTTACATGACCATGAATTTAATATTCCATTGCCTTGGAAAGCCTATGACTATATGTCAAATATTGTAATAGTAAAGGTGATGAAATAAAAGCATCCAAGAGAGATAAAACAGACTCAAGAAAAAAAAAGAAAAAAAAAGAATTCCACAGGATATTGGTTTTCTCTGAGAGACTCCTCATATTTACCAGAATTTAAATCACTAGTTTGTATCTAGTTGCCCAAGACAAGAAATTTCATTCCCTCACAACAGATTCATAAGAAAAGCTCTTTAAAATTGGGTGTTTATGCATACATACATATAATAAAACACTGTATTTAAAACTCTGAATTCAGTTCAGTATGGTTTAGAAACTGTGATGTTGGGCCAGAATCCCAGCTAGCGGTAAAATATTATGTTGATTAGCTCAATATGACAACCAAAAGGAACACCCATCAACATCATTCCCCCGGTTTCAGCTGAAATATGCCGATTTGTATCTGCTGCATTCCTGGCCTGTTGTACTCTGCATTATTCTGCTTCCTAAGGCGTTGGGATGACAGCCGCATTATTGCAGGCTTTCCTATCTGTTACTAAAGAGCGGCTGCTTTTCAACACAAGGGTATATTCCCTGATGAATGAAAACACATTACTGTCCCTCTATGTTGCTCTGGTGAAACTGAGATGCTTTATAAGCATCTATCGTGTGCTCAAATATGATATGTTATGCAGAGCAAGTGAGTGCCTCAACGTACATGTAGAACTCAGCCCTTACGGTCTTCATGGCAAATCCACATTTCTGTGTACTGTAGAGAACACAGTAAAAGTTGTGAAACACACTTTGCAGATCAGACAAGGAAACATGGATCAGACTTTGTAAAGGATTTGGAGAGCCCTCAAAATAAAAAACACTGAACTGTAAGATAATTTTATGTAGATATTATGGTGCACCATAATTTCTCTTAGGAAATACATTTTGAAATTGACATTCCAACATAAGTAAAGAGCTTAAGGATTTTTTTTTTTTTTTTTGGCTAGAGAAACTATTTTCATCTAAAATTTCCAGTCTTGAGGTAAACAGAAACAGACTTTCTGCACAAGTAACATTAAAATCAGAAAAGAATCATATAAAATCTGTAGCTTTCTACAACTGCTGTAAATCTAAATGGGCCCCTGAAGCTCTGCAGAGCTAATTAGCAACATACCTGAGCCTTGGCATTACTGGTTAAACTTTGAGCGCAGACATCAAGCTTGTACCTCTAAAAGTGGTCTACTTTAAATACCTTTACTTAAGGTGACAAATGCTGACACTGTCCAAACAATCCAAAGTTAGCCCCCAATGAACTTTTCCAGCTGACTGATCTCTGTATTCCCTAACAAAGGAGAAATAACAGAACATGGGACGGGAAAAGACCACATATAAGCTATCATTTGTTTTGTAGTAATAGGTTGTTATATTCTTTCTTTCAAAGTTGGTATTTAATGTCATGAAATGCCTTTCTCCATAGCTGGTTTTTAAAGTACTGTGTCATATTTCTCATGGTGCCTCAGCCTCACTTCCTTTGCTTTTCTTGTTGGCATTTAATTTACTGGAACAAAAGGATTACTGCTGTATCTTACAGTTAGAATATGATGATTAAATGTACACCACCATATTATTTTTAATGAGCAGTTTCTTTGGCCCCAGTGAACTGTTACATCTATAATCCAACTTCATTGTGTGTTGTGATTTGGAAGGTGAAATACCGTCACTGCTAACATAGTTCAGGACACTCTAAATTGACTCCAAGATTTCCTAATACACAAGAAAGGACAAAGTAGGGTTGCAGGTGACCTATGGAATCACCTAGGCCATTTGGTAGCTACCACAGGCTACCACGTTCTGCTATCCCATTTGTAAGTTCTGTTCCAGCAGTGGTTATTTGACTGTTCCTTAGAGAGCCCTAAGTGTTCCAAAGTCTCACCGCCAACAGGCACAATGACTATTGGATTGAAGTGGCTACATCTCTGTTGCCAAAATGTAACACAAAACACCCCCAAATGGCTTTACAATATAAAAGTGCTTGTGAATCCTAAACACTCATAGAAAAGGTTGACATTTCCAACTGTAAGTTAATTCACCCACTTTGAGCTGCTGAAAGTGCACTTCTCACAAGATAAATCTCCAACACATGCCAGCCCCAGCTATCTCCCATCTCAGGCAAACCCAGAGGCTATTAGAGAACCTGCGTGTGTGCTGTGAGTACCACATAAAAACAAACATTACCTTGGATTTCGTTCAAGGAATTCTCATAAACACTCAGCCATGATGCTCATGAAAACTGTAAGCTTACAGTTAAACACAGGTGTAAGTGATTTCCTCACATTTCCTTTCCACTTATGGCCTGTCCTGTATCAAAGCATGATTCCAGTTTTCTCCCACCAAAGACCTGATCCAAAGAATTAGAAATCAGTGGAAGCTTTCCCACCAGATTTCCTGGGGTCTGGATTAAGACCATCAGAAGAGGAAGCGACACTGAGTTTGGATAAACAGGCCACTTGCTCTTGACAATTCATGTCAATATATCTTAGTCTCTAAAACTTACAACATTCCTTTTCCAAACCTCTGGATGGGTTCTCTCCTTTATTTCTCTGGGTTTCCTAACCCTTGCTATTCTTTGTCCCTTTTATGAGAGGGGGGAATAAAAAACAACCTACAAAGTAGCCAAAACTGGAGAGCTCTTCTCCCAGCCTGGACTGGAACTGACTTTTACATCCATACTTATAAATACTACTCACTGCTGTTCCCCTGAGCCCCTGACTCTGCTCTGCACTGCATTCCCACAAAGCATTCACTTCTCCAGACAAGTCTTCAGCCCTATTATTCACGTACTTAACAGGTCCTTTGCCTTATTGGTCATTATAAATGAGATTATCTCATTAGTGCAGTCAATTTCTGATTTCATTTAAATTAGTAAAGGAAAGATAAGGAGTTATATAATGTAGGATTTGTCTTAAGTAGCTTTATAGACAGCAATCCCTCATCTTGATAATTTTTAACAGGTAGTTGGCTTCTTTTTTCCCCTCTCCTCCTATCAGTTTCTCTCTTTGTTAAACTACAATTAAGTGGGCTGACTGGATTGCAAAGTTTTGATACAGTAAGCCTACTTCTTTTGCCTTGTTGGTTGTTTTTTCAACCTTGTCTTTAAACAGCGCTTTAAAATGTTGTTGCTACTATTAAAAGAAAAAAAAAAAAGGAAGAAAAAAAACCCCTCTTGATAGATTGTAAACATGGTCCTTAGAGGCCTACTTCTTACCTTAGTCTCTTCAGAATTCAGCCCAACTCCTTTACAGGCAAGCTCTTTTCCTAAGGAACTGAAATATGCATGATATTTCTACTCTCCTCCCCTTTCTAATTTCCACTTAAGCCCCGTGGAGGGAAGCTTCTTAGGTACTAGTAGGAGGAGGCAAGGCAGCAGAAGTTCACAAACCCTTCTAGGTATCCCATGGGTGATGTTCACAAGAACAGCAATAGGCCAGGGCATAAAACTTTCACGTCCACAACAAAAATTGAGTATTCTCTATCTGAGCCATAAAAAAAAAAAAAAATCCTTAATATGAAGCTTGTTCCTGGAGGCCTAAAGAATACCTCCTTGCCTTTTACACTCTTTCTGTATATGCCAAGTGCCCAAATCCATTACCTTGACAACACTGTGCATCACTGTAATAGCATGAGTCAGACTCTCGATTTTTGTGACCATAGCAAAAGCAGACTCCCATCGATTGGCATGGAGCTCACCGTTTGAAACTATAATTTCAGAAGGGTACTTGCTTTCAATCTTGTTGCTCTCTGTTTTGGGTCTTGCCAAACTTCCACATATACCAAAACCAGTGGCTTGTTTTATGGTCTCATTTTAATGGGTTTGTCTGTATTCCAAGACCCAGCAAACAAAACAGATCAGAAACCCTCCTTATGGGGTTTCACTCACAGCTTCTTCCTCATTCTTTACAAAACCAATCTCAACAGGCTGAGGTCAGTGTCTGAACCATTTCCCAGTTCCCAAATGATGGTTGCAATATTCTGTTCCAGATTAAAATCCAAGTGTGCGGTTGTTTCACTTAATCCACTTTAGCATCTCCAAAGCTGGACCAAAGGTTTAGGTGGTAAAGGGAGAAATGAAGAGGGCATAAGTCAACAAAACTTGTATGTTGGGTTTTCTATCGAAGTAACTACAGTTCCTATATAGCAGGTATTGATCCAAAGATAGGAATGATTGCTGCCTAGCACATTTGGTTGACAAGCCAAAGTAACCGGGTTACAATAATCACAAAAAATAACTATTATCACAAGTACAAAGCAATACGTCTTCTTTTACAATATCCAGGAGAAAAGGGGTCAGATTTCTTGTGTTTCATTTTCCTTCCCTTGTCAACATCCCTTTTTCATCAGCTGTGCTACACCTAGCTTAATGTGTGGATGCATGACAGGGACACCCCTTGCTATGAATTTCTGGCAAAATACTCCAATGCTATATCAAAGAAGCATGTAGAAAAGCTCATGAAATCCAGTGGTAATTGGATTTCTCATCAATAATGTGAGCTATGCAAGGAACAATGCAAGGAACAATCCTACTTATTTAAGGACAGTAGCCCTTGATTAAAGGCTGAAATAAATGGCATAAGTACCAGAAGACACGAATGGTAAGGGCCTAATGGGCTTTTCTGTCATAGTGCTACAAGTTAGGTACAAAGTATTTCTGAAAACCCCAAAGAAGTTTATATGCATTTTTAGGCAGAGGAAGAGAGTGTATCAAGCGTCCTCTTGATTACTCCTCTTTCTACAGCTACCAAAGACTTGAGCCTTTGGTTGAAGCTTCGCTGTGGCACTGAAGTCGAGAGTTGTAGCTGGTGCATTAGTCTGCCTCAACTAAGGGTGGATCCAAGCCAGAGCCAAATCTGTGAGTATTGCTCTCTGCCTGTCTGAGGAACATGTACCATTCCCTCCCACAGTCTCACTGACTGTTCAACTCTCTCTAATTACTGTGTTCCTAAGTCCCTTGTGAGTCAGGTAGATGCTAATATTCCCATTTTACGATTAGAAACTGAGGCACATAGAGTCTAAGCAACTTGTCCAGAGCCGCAGAGGGAGCATCTGGTTTAGCAGAGAGCTGAAGTCCAGCTCCTCAGCACCAGGCGAGCAGCCAAACTCCTGGAACAGCTTCTGTCAGGAACAATTCCCATATGGAAACAAGCCATGAACACAAGGACAGCCTAATTACAATTAAAAAGGAATCTTCCCAGACCCAAATAGGGTAGCAGCACACAACATATAGTTAACCCCTTTCAGCAGAACTCCACACTGAGCAGGCAAGATCTTACCATCCAGAAGGGCTCTGGAACATGCCTACTGCTGACTGCCACTGCCACTGCATGGACTGAGAGCTCAGTGATAACCTAGACCCCGTATTTGCTGCTCGAGATGGTCACCTGCAACTGTCAGGCAGCCCTTCCTTCTCCTCATTCCTCCTCCTGAAGCTGGAGCCACCACGCCAGCCCTGGAAGAGAGTGCTCTGTCCTGGTGCAGCCAAGCTAAAACCAGAGCCTCCTCTCCCCCCTCCCTGCTCACACGCACTCTGCCATTTTACTGCAAAAACACTTGTTCACTCTAGTTAAATCCCCTCTGTGCTTTCCTTTGGAAGGGAGGATTTCAAAATTTGATTTGTTTTAGTCACTAAGTACTCTCTGGTATTCCCCAGCAGCTCCTTTAGCTGACAAGGTTTATCCTTGTCGCCACTTTGTTGTGTTTTATGAATAGGGACCCAGTGAAACCCAAGACACCATTTAACATAGCGCACATTAGTCTTTTACCCTGAGCCACTCGGCGCCTGGTATCGCTCTCTCTACCAGAGTGTTACACACAAAATGGTCCCTCTAGGCAATGTACTCAGTCAGGAAGGATATTAACTCCCCCCAGCAGAGCATGTGACTGAAATGCTGACGATCCCTGTAGTTTAAAGCATGACTGGTAAAACATTTGTGCATATCAGAGAGATGCTGACCTGATTCATGCCATGGTGGCCTGGAGCAAGATGCCCCAGATGACACAGGGAGTGCTGGCAGCACCCACCTCAGTGCTATGCAGGGTGGTGTGTCGACTGCCATAGATGAACACCTCCTGTGCATTTTTGCATGCTTCTTCCCACATCCCCAGGGCAAGAGCCAGGTACAGTGTGCTGTCCCCGGGAGGCACTCCTGCCCCAGGGAGTCTGTGCAAGCAGGGCATCCTGTTTCTGGAATGTTCTGCCTCTTCTCCTCAGGCTGTACCTCACCCTCTTCACCCCACTCTGCTTCTGGTTGAAGCAGGTGACAAGCAGCAAAAGCTTTACTAAAATCTACTTCAACTGTTTCTACCTCAACTAAGGACACGACTGGGTTGCCATCAGGAGTCAAAAGGTGTTTCACCAGCGTAGAGAAAGGGTGAAAACCCATCCCAAGGTGAGCTCTCCCCACTGCAGAGCAAAGCCTGTGGATAACGAGGTCATCTCTCACTGTGCTGAAAAAGACAACAACTTGAAAGGAAGGCACCACCAGCTTAAAATAAAAAGCTGATACCAGGGCATGATTACCTATTGCAGGCAACCAGAGATGGTAAACAACAAAGAAATACAAAGAGAGAAAACTGGAACAAGGGAAATGTGGAGCTGTGGGTGCACAGACATTTGGAGCCTGTGTTTGCCCACAACAATGCACACACACTGATCTCCCACAGAAAATATGGAATAAAAACCTGTTACCAGAGAATTACAAGACAGTTGTTAAACCCATCTTCATCCTCATACTTTCGCGTGAGAATATTTGCACTGGTGTAGAGCTGCACTTGAAGGCTGACAGAGGGAATCAATGGTAGCCCTCCTTTCCCAAAGTCCTTAAGAAAGTTTGCTGCCTTTGAAACTGTGTATTTTGTTAATTCTGTTACACAGCGCTCTAGCTGAGCTTTTGTTCAAAGAGAAAGGCAGGGTGTCTGACAAACTCAAGTACTTTTGACCTTGCAATCCTCCAAGCGCTTTATGTTATACCCAACAATCCAGACAAAACCACCCCTGCTGCTGTTTTGCACTGAGAAAATGTAACTGGACGACAATGTAACAGCTTGCTCGAGTTCCCACTGAAATTAGTGGGAGCTATTTCCCTCACCTCCTTAGAAACGAAACCCCTCCACGTAATTCCAGCCACCTACCAGTCTGCTGCTCAGAAATCTTTTAAGCTGGAATTCATCAAAGCAATCCATAAAATTTAAGTGAATTTAATTTATTCTTAGGGTCAAGCGTACAGCCCTTTAAATCCCCCAGAATCTTACTTTCTTTTCAACAAAATTAATTTTCAAAGCATTTAATAAGATGAAAGTAAGATCTTTCCAAGTATCTCTGCTTTGAAAAATTATGATGTATCATATTCATTAGCATCTGTCACATTACACTGTGGGACAGAGTTTACTATGAGTGACAGAATATGGCAAGTCAGTACATGCAGGTGTGTGACAAATAAAATCAGTGTAATCACGAGGCTCAGAAAATTGCTTTTAATGTTATGTTTATACATGTAATTCTGTTAAATTACCTGGGCAGGATACAGAAGGATTTTACTTTATACAAGTGCCTGGAAATCCTAAAATTGCATGTATAAAGGTGGAACTTCACCCACATTTTACTATAATGAAATAGTGCAGAATGTAAAGATGTGTCAAGTAGCAAAGCAACAGTCCAAATACTGGTAATCAAATGACATCCAACTGTTTCAAGACAACGGTGGGAAAAGCTTTTATATACAATTAAGTAAAGAGTTGAGCTGGTGACTCTATTCTCTTTCATACAGAGACATATAAGCATTATTCAGATGAAAAATTGTACTCACCTAGACCCTTAAACCTTAATAGAGATTTTCAGGGTAGTTTGTGAGGAATTAGTTGTTTGACCTCTAAGAGCTATGGAAATCATCCGAAACCCTTTGCTAGGAGTCTACAGCGCCTGTTCTGAGACTCGGGAAGTTGGTAACGGGATCCAGAGTGTTTCATTGCTTGGTCACTAGTTCAAATCTCACGTAAACCAGTGACGGCCAGGAGTGATTACAAAGCAAATTCGGTTTGGCTCCTGCTGTGAAAGGAGCTATGAATCTTCCCCTCCTCAGCAATGAGTCTTACCCACATCATAAACATCCCAACCATGTTTAGTGTTATGTGGCCCCCTTACTGGCAGTCACAGGGACATTTCAGGTTAATCTCTCCTGGTCAGAGGACAGGGGGCTATTTCATACTATTTCTGTTCTGTCTTCAGGCCAGGGAATAGAGCCTTCCAGTCCGTCATGTAGACAGTCTAGGACCTTTAGCAAACATTTTAAAAACATCATATTTGTAACTAAAAATAAAATGCCATTTCATTTGGTGGCTGTGTAATAGTGATTTTATATAGTGCCATTAAAAGTAAAATTCAGATAAGAGGAACTGCTGACTGCTGCTAAACTGCAGAATTTTTAAGTTCTTTGAGGCAAGAACATGTCAATCTTTTATATGTCTGCAAAATGCCATGAACATCTACGGCACTCTATAAATTATAAAGGGAATGATACAAGCAAACAGGAGTTATGGGATCTTATCTCTCTGGCAGATTTTGCCCTATGGATAAGGTAGCTTACAAAGCAATAATGAAATATTATCAGCAAAATAAAGTTTTAGTGGCTTTTTATTCTTAACAGCATTTTGCTAGCACCATGTCAATAGAAGCAGAGCTTCATCTGGGACCAAAGAGTTCTGATTTGCATATGTTATCATGCAAAATGAGATTTTATTCTACCCTTGCCTTCAGAAACACTGAGCCATGCATAAGATCAGATCACAAAATTAAAACAATTTATTGTACTGGAAGTCTCTTCTGTTAGTTTTGGCCAAGTTCCCAGTTCAAGTGATTAGTGAAACCACAGAAATACTAATTAGCAGCGCAGGGATACGCAGAACTCACAGTGTTTGTGTTCATGGTGTATTAGCAAGTAGACTGACCATGCTCATCATTAATTGCCCAGACAGGAAATCAGATGACAACTTTCAGAAGACAGATATCTTATGCCCGAAAATGTGGAAGCCCTCCTTAGCACAGTCCATACTGTTCCTAACGCAAGGGCTCTAAGAGCAGCCCTCCTCTGCATCATCAACATGCAAAAATCACATGTCAGGACCTGCACATTTATAAGTTCATCCTAAAAATTCCTAAAGTTTAAACATTCTTCCTTTGCTTTCTCATTTTTTGAGTCTCATGTAATTTTCTAGATTTTTCATCAGTCACAACAAGCAGAATCTCACTTTTGCATTTAAATGCAAGTGCAATCTTCAAAATCATTTGACTCCAGAAGTCAGTGACTTGGAATGTAAATATTTGAAAAGAGGTAATAAAAATTGCAAGAATTGTCAGTAAGTAACACCATCACTACTTAATAAAAATCCTCTGTACATATGAGTACCATCATTGTCCTAGTATTTTACGGTAAATAAGTAAAACTACAGCTGAAATTAACCTCAATCATGTAATCCACAAAGAGCCTATGTATCACACATAGTTCCTCTTTAGCATTTTGAAAACTTTAAACTGAGGAATTTAACCAGTTGCCTGCAGGCCAGGTGCAGATCAGGGAATAATTCAATCCTGACAGAACCCAGGATCTGGGTTTCTGAACAGCCTTCATTATACAAGATGCCATTTTGCACCTGGGCAGAAGTGAACATAAGTGTTCATCCAGAGACCCAATTAAAGCTCTATTTAAAAGAAAATTAAGACTCAGGTACAGTATGTGCAAATGAGTAAAATAAGCTGCCCTAGCCTTTTGGGGCACAATCAGTCTCCAATGTTATATGCTGTCCAGCACCAAGCATATTATTTGCAAATATTAACAACCAAATAAAGCTTTGCACAGCAAGAAATCAAGTGATTAGCTATGAAGGGAAACAGGTCTGTCCTCATCAGATGAAGAGTTGTTTCCTGGTTTTTGCAAAAATTAGCTGCTGATATATATTCGGGGGTTACACTCCTGATCTCCCAAATTTAAGTGGTACCACATATATTAGGAAAGCCCTGTAACAGGAGACCTCAGGAGAGAACACTTTCTACTTGCAAAAACTGCTCAGAAAATGACAATCTAATTGGCAGCTCCAAAAAGCTAATTAAAAGGCTCCTCTTGACCGGACCCTAACCCTACCATATCCCAACTCCAACACACACTTCATATTCCAGCAGGCATGTCCCACATAATGGTTTATCAACCTACACTCTTGACAGGAATAGAAAAGTACATCAGACTTAAGCAATTAAGTTTTTCTGTGCTATATAAGCTGGAGAAGAACCATCCAAAAAGAACAGCAGCACCGAAAATGAACAGGATGGATTACAGGCATCAGCATTAACAGATAAAAGAATAGGTTCTTTCTTTCATCCAATAATATATTTGGATGAATAAAGCTTGTGCTGACAAAGAAAAATGTAACAAGCGGGACTCCAAATAAACTTGCAGTTAGCATTTATTTTGTCAGAGCGAGTTAAAAATTGAATTTAAGATTTACATTTTGTAGGAAATTTCTACCTAAGTCACACACTTATCCTACAATTTAGGGTCAACATGAACCTTTAAATTGAATTTCATTTGGAAAGAGAGGACGGATGGAATAAAGGAACGTCAGGCATGCCAAAAAACATTTTAGTTTTGTATTTAAGCATGAGGTATTTGTGGAAAAAGAGAATAAAGAACAAACTGGGACTTTTGCGTGTTACTGTGCTTTGTTAAAAAAATTCCTTCTGTATAGAATAAAAGGTATTAGAATCTAATCAACTACTCACAGCAGGAATCCTGAAGTACCACTTACGGTGTGCAGCAGGCTGACATATAATCATGGCTGAAACAGAATTACAGCTCACATTGCCACATCACTTCTGCTGATCTCCGCTGGAGCCTCAGAGTGGAGGAAGAGGAGGAAGAGGCGGAGGGAAGAAGTCCAGCAGACACCTCCTCATCAAAAAATAAAACTTAAGGACCAACCAATGTCAACCCAAAAGCTTCACAAGTTCACTGAATCACAAGAGGCAAAAGCATAAATTGTCCCACTGCAGGTGATCAACTTCTTGTTCTATTCAACTGGGTGAAAGAAATCCTGGTCCCACCCATCCAGTTCTCCAGCTCTTTATAATACTTAATGTTATTATATACTTTAGGGGGGGAAAAAAATCAGGGAATTTGTTCTTTAAAACACAAGGAATGGATCCCTACAGTGTTTTTAAACACTTGTGCAAAGAATAAAAATACAAATGCCTGGGCATCTCCAAATCAACAAAAATCTGCTGGTATTTTCAGCTTCTAATAACATATTTGACTTTCTTTTCCCTCCACCACTGTCTTTTCAGGAACATGCATATGTTCACCTGGCTTGGGGCAATAATAAAAGTAAAACATGAGTAATTGGAAAAATTGAGCTAATTGTGGATTGGCAAAGAAGAAGGGAGCTTCAGCCCTGCACTTGACCCATTCTGCCCTGCTGCTGCACTTCAAAATGAACAGGCAGTTCCTGCAGCCATGCAAGTCTGGCCGCATCTGCTCCCTCCTGTGCTGTGATTTGAACCACCTTTATCCAGCTGGAATGAATATTCTGAGAAACTTGTGAAGGTGAAAGGAGGGAAGTGCTGTTGGTTGCAAACACCAACAGTAAAAGTATTTTTTATATTTGTCTATGACAGCCTTCTTCCCAGAGGCCAAGGACTGGTATTACCCCGACAATAGCATCGTTTCACAAAGCTTTGGACACAGGTGATAGAAATGCTTTTGTGGGATGGAGAATACACTGTGATGAGAGCTTGAACTTCTCCTCCCTTGTCTCTTTGTAACGAATGAGAAAAATAAATGTTCTAGACTCTGTAGTGAGGAACAAAGCACTTGTGTGTGGCTAAATCTGACTGGACTGGGACAGTCAGGTGCTAAATCTGACTAAAGGTAGACTGGGACAGTCAGGTGCTAGTTCACGCAAGTAAATAAGTGGCAATTTTCAATGTTCCTGAACTCCAAACAACTTTCAGCCTAATATCTAGATTACTGTCCACGTTGCAGAGGAGCTGAGCACTCCATTTAAAAAAAAAAATCCAACCACAACAAATCAAACAACTAAATAAAGGCATACAAAACAGAGCAGACAGCTGCTCCTTGGCTTTGTGAACTTCAGCTGCGGCTCTGTAATGAGCTCTCTGAAAGCCTGGCCCTGAACCAAGTACAAGTCTACTGAGACCTTCTGAAGACAACTTCCTACACGTGCACTCAGCACCTAACAGAGACAGAAAAGATTTTTTGGAATACTGTAGTATTGATTAATAAACGATTCATAAACAATAGTAATAAGATGACAATCAGTAAGCAAACAAAAATGTTCAGTTTATGTCAGAAGTGAAAAGGACAATAAGGATGGAAACAATTTTCCTTTAAAAACTGTTTTTAAGAGATGTGTTCTTTTCACTTCAGGTAAAAATCTTGTCTTTCCGAAAACTGCAGGATTACAAGATCCATCTTCCCAACAGCCCAGGCATCAAGGCACTCACCCATAATGTGGAAAAATCAGCCTCATACCTATGAACTACTCGAGTCACTATTTTTCCATTGTTACACCAGCACTAAGTTTATATAGAGGCAACAGGAAAACACAATTAATGCATTTTCAGCAGCTTGGGGTAGGTTAATAAGGACAAAACTCATCAAAGAGAGTCAATATTTGCCAGGGGCTATCACTAGGCTAAGCCGTGTCTTGAACTAAGGGAAAGGCTGTTCTATCCCAGATAACTGTCCTGTCTGAGGAATGCCACAAATTATTAACTCCTTAATGGTATTAAGAGGGAAGCAAAAATTTCCAAGAAACAAAGGCAGGATTAACCTCACTCCATTTAATATTTCTCTAATTGGGATATATCCATCTAGCTATCCCAGTAGCCTCCCTGTATGTTCTGTGCAGAGAAAAAGCAATCTTATTGCACAATTATTGGGGTCTGGTTTAACTCCCTCTCTTAAATAAGTCACACCTGGAAGCACTGAACCTGAACACAGGCAGGTCAGACCCAGGCATCTCCTGCTGCAGGCACCCAAATGCCTCTTCCAGTGTAGACACATGATTCCCACTCAAAACAGCTAAGTATATACTGTGGCAAATCCAATTTCATGCTAGTATGCTGCTATAATTTAGAATTAATATCTGCCACAAGAAAAGTGGTGCAATACAGAGAAAACAGAAATGCCCCATCTCTCATCCTACACCCTTTTTGGAAGGCTCTTGAAAGAAGTTATTTTCTCCTGAAATGCGTTGGTCAGAAGGGAGTCCCAAGGTGTTGTTCACTGAATAAATAACAGTTTTCATTATTTATAATGAATATATTAATAATATATTACTGAAATGAATATATTATTATTAATAATATATTATTATTTATTCACAGTCAACATGTTCCGTTCTCATCATTACCTTTTTTTTTTCTAAAAAAAAAAATATTATCTCCTCTTCTTTTATGGCAAAGCTTGGGAGTGACAGATGATCCATCAGCTTATCTGCTGATTTTTAATGACAGCATTTTGCATTCATTATTCCCTACTTAAATCACTCTTTTTAAAAGAGGAATAACTTATTTCTTCCTCTTGTCACTAGAGAAATTAAATGGTACACCATTAAGAAGAGTGCTTGTCTGACAAAAAGATATAACAGTCACAGATACAGAAAACCAGAACGGACTAAAATTGCCTAAAAGGGAGAGTGGAAACTCTAACCCCTATCTCCAAATACCTTCACTATCCACTCACTGCTGAGGTCAATAACTTCTGGAGTTAAATCTCTGCACTGAAAACTCCCAAGAGAAAAGCCCAAATAATTCTTTTTGATTGTGCAATGCTAAGCACTCCCTTGACTGAAGAGCTAAAATGTGTTGAGCGCGTAGGTGATGCAAGGCAGCCACCTCCCTGGCTGCCAGTAACAGGGACATTTCCCTGGGGGAGCCTGGCTGTCTCAGTCTCACCCCGAAAGTCATGGGAGCACCGTGAATTAGGGTATTTGAGAGAGTCAAACACTCTGTCAGCCCTGCTGTTGCACACCAGCCTAATGCAACCTCGAAAAACATCAGGGAGGACCTGTGTTTGCCTGTCCCTGGTTCGGGGCTGCTCACAGTCCAGGCACAGGCTAAGAACCAAAAACTGCAGCACCTCGATGACACCAGCTGAAGAGCACACCCCAAGAGCAAAGGCTCTTCATGAGACTTTTAAGTGCTATGTCTTTCCAAGCTTTTGAGCCCGGTGAGTCCAAGAATTTCTGAAAAATCAAACCTGTTTGTTAATTATACCAATATAAAAAAGGAATTTTTGCGAGATCAAGCTATTGGCAGTTGGTTTTAAGGAAAGCTCTTTTTGCTAAAGGTTTAGCAATTTGCCTTAATGACTGCAATATTTCACAGCAAGCCCCTTAACAGGTATCCTGGGAAAATCTACATAGGCCAATACGTATAGAAAGAACAAACACAGTTAACTTTTAAGTACTTGTGTGCAAGTTCCCAGAGGCAATATGTCCAAGTTTATAATGAAATGGCGTCCTGTATTTTCAGCCAGATGACAAGGGGGACATAACTCTTCTTGTATCACAGGCTAAGTGAGATGCGCTGCTAAACAGTCCTGAGACAAGCAGTTCCATCTAACAGGAAAGCTACTGTGGTCAAATATACTCCCCAGTAATTTGCCTCTTGCCACTGAGCTTTTCTAATTACCAGTGCACCTGGGAAGGTCCGTTTTATCTCTGGCCTTTCTATAGTGGCAACAGCTGCCCTCTGCAGTGTTATCCTGTTAACCTCTATAGTTATCCTTTGGACACTCTGAAAGACCAGAGATGTTGCTGAAGTGCCCAAGTCTCAGTTTACAGATTCCTGACACAAATGAATGTGCGAAGGCTCTTGGCTTAACTCCAACTTAACATTCTTCTCAAGGAAACAGTAAGATTTAAAAGAAACAAAAATCATATGCTGACACTGACAGAAGCATTAGCCAATTTTTACTTTTTCATTTTAAAAGAGTTTATAACTTTTTAAACACTGGTGCGGAAAATCAATGGCAAAATGAGTGAAAAAATTCTAACTAAAGCAAAACTAATTTATGCAAAGTTAATGCTGGAATATTTGGCACAGAGGATTTAAATAAATCAACAAACTTAATATTTGACTGTCTAGCAACAGCACCTCCTAACAATAAAATGAGTTTAAATTTTGGCTAAATGCCTAATAAATGAGTTGTTAGCTTTTGTACTTTAATGCACTGGTTGTTAAGTAAGCAAGTGAACACACCTTGAATGGAATTCAAATGTGTGCAGTACGTTCTGCTACAAGTCAAACTCATAAATTGGTAAAGGTGGGAATTAAATATACCTCAAATACCAGCTCCCCAATTTCACATTCATTCAGTAATCTTTTCAGACCCATTATATCAAAGAACAATCCAATTATGGTACTTAAATCTCTGTGTACTGTTGCCAAAAATATATTCCTTAGCAACAGTTTCAATATACTCAGAAAGGTCTCTGTGCTACAGAATATTTCAGTTTCTGATTTCCACAGGATTTTCAGGTGTGACACACTAATGCCTCTTATTATTTATAACACGGCATTATATATAACACGTAATTTTTTCACGTATTGATGCCTCTAATTGCTGACTCTTTTAACATCATCTCCTTTATCATTATATCTGCCATCAACAGAACCACGGTAGGTACTTAAAGCCAAGTACATACTTAAGTGGAACCCTTCATAAAGGTGCTCTTCTGAATCTAGACTTACATTTGCCAAAAGAAAATTTTTTTAAACTGGGACTAAATGAGCAACTATAGTATTTACAGAAGAATCACATAATGCTTCTGTGGCATAAAGGTTTTGATCATGTCTTTTCCCACTGTAATCTTCGTAAGTCTCATTGAAGCTCTCCCATCAGTAAGGAGATGTTAGATATCTAAAGGTGCTGCAGATACCTGAATATGTTTAGACCCCGCATTTATATGATGAATTGTGACTAAGAATTGTGTTTCCTGGATATTCAGATCATCATACACCTAAGAAAAGACTTCTTTAAGTTATCAAGGGGAAAAAAAAAAAAGGTGACTATATTATAAAACAAACCCTAAAAATCCATCACACATTTGCTTTTGTTCCTTCAGTCAGAACATCTGTTATGAGAGTGATGAGTTCAGCAGCTATGCTTACTTGGGCTTTAGCACTCAGTCTTAAGTTATCAATTAAGCACGGCTGGAATGTGCATACATTTCTCTGTTATGCTTTAGAAATTTTCCAGAATTGTATGGATTTTTGTCAGGGACGTCCTGTGGTAACTCATGTGCAATCACCCACATGACCATTAGAATATACTGCCTAGAAAATAACAGACAGGAAACCAGTAGAGACTCAGAGAAGCCCACTGACTCTTGAATACGTCATCACTCCCTTTGGCATCCAATATGGAAAAAGCATGCAAGCACCAATGGATGAATAACTATTTGAACAGTCATTCACTTATCAGCATGCATTGGAAATTTGCTCCCAGCCTCCCTACTCTATTCCTGCAGTCTAATTATGCAGACTACCCTACCCTGAAATTAAACTTTCCCAACTGTTACATCAATATTAAGATTCACATCTAGGAATGATATACCCAAAATGAAGCTAATTAGGTCAAATTAAAAAACAAGACTCATTTCAGAATGATTTGGCTCATCTTTCAAAAGAAATTTTGAAAGCTGATGGCTCAAAAGAAATGTCACTCAGAACGGGCTTTGAATTTATTGAAGCCACTTCTTTGCACATTCATTGCTGCATCAAGGAAGAGGCCAAAGGATCAGGCAGTTTCACTGAATTTTTCTTTTATTTTTAAATTTTTGCTCTTTATCCCCACATTATATACAAAAGCAAAGTCAGGTACTATAAAATGGCTTTCCTTTTCTTTATACCATCTAAACTGCCGATACAGAAGAGGGAAATCAAAACTGCAAGAGCTTAAAAGATAAGCTAAATCGTGCCTTTCAAACCACTTCTAGAAGTGTGAATCAGTTCTGGAAGAAAGTCTTCAGCCACAAACACAACTGGCAAATGACTGCCCGATCTATCAAGCAAGTTGGCCAGACCAAGGAAAATTGTCTTTTTTTGAGCCAAATATCAAAACTGGGCATGAACATGACCAGTTGGTCAAACCTGTATGTTCAAATCTGTATATTACAAATCTGCTATTTGTAATAATTTTCTTCCCATTGCTACCAAAAAAATAAAGGATGGGATGCAAGAAGGGACTTGCTACTTCTCAGCACAGATCTTTCTACACCCAAGGAATTTTCTCTTTTCCTCAGTGAGAGTCTTCTAATTCCTCAGGCCCTTGCTCACCAGGATACACATAGCCCAAATTTGAAGATTCTCATGGAACATGATACCCACCCTGTACAGAAGCAGTTTGTCATCAGAGGCTATTCTACCTAGCAGGGTAGGTAGAAATATTTTTTGAGGCATAAGCAAACCTTGTAAGCAAGATGCAAGTTTTAGAAGATAAAAAAAAATAATGTAATTTTCCTGTTCACTGTCTGCCAATTAAACAAACACTGTTGGAAGGAATCTTCTGCATCTGTCTCTGGATTTACACAAAGCCTTCTACTAGTTTGGCAAATTAAGAGGTCTTTATCAAACGTTCATTTTCTAAGTAATTTTCATGCCTCTGTAATATATCAGCTTACTCTACTGAAGACAGGTGAATACTCCAGTGTTCTTCCAACAAGACATTCCTCATTTTCCCAATTTTCAAGAGAACTGTATATTTACTTCATTGGGGTTCCCTGCTGCACTGCACAACAGATTTTTCCAACTACTAAAGGTATATTTGTTCAAAAAATATATCCTTGGGTCATAATAAAGGTAGAATACCAGCACAGCAAGGGTGGAATAAGAAGAGTCACTAAGTCATTACCTTCTTGGACTAGTGAACAGGGGCCACAAAGCAATTACCTGACTACCAGTCAGTAATCCCTCTGACCCATCTCTACTGGAGTCTTTACCAGAGCAGCAGTGAGCCTAACTAAGAGGAAGAAACAGTCATCCGATAAAGCTGGCTAGCCAGAAGAGAATTCATGTGGTTATCACGTTATTAGGCTCCCAACAGGACATGGACAGAAAACCTCGTTGTTCTTGGCCTTGAATGAAATCAATAAATAATTTTTTTTTTTTTTTTTTTAAAAAGGAGAGGAAAAAAATATCCTTCCAGAAATTATACTTTCATATTTGATCCTAGAACAACAACTTTCTACAAGAAGTTGTCCCTTCCACTGCTGCTAATTTGCCTTTTAATTTTTAGTCCTCTTAAGTCCTCTCTAAGCTACTGTCAGGTGTCAACACTTTTACCTTACAGAAACATTTCCAGGCAGACTTGGGTTCTTCTATACAAAAAAAGCATACATGTAAAGAATAAAGGTTAGTCAAAATTCTTATAACTCGGGTTTTCTTTGTGACTCTATTGAGTCATTTATGTTTGAAAATGTGTGTGGACGCTTCTCACTGGAACAGTCTTTACACAAAGCAGAACAGACTCCACCACTCATAATAGAGGTCACAACCTTAAAACTGGTGCATTAAAGATAAAATCCTCTTCATCGATGGCTCAAGAGATAGTGCTGTCTTGGGGTCTGTCTAAAGGCCAGAGAATGAACTCCTGCAGGATCTGTAGGCCATGCACACTCTACAGTCAAAGCACATTTCTTTGCCCACGACATTTCTGACCCAAGGAAAGCAGAAAGTGCATAAGAATAGGAGGGAAACACTCAAGCCAGTACACTGCACCACATAGTTTATGACTTCTTCCCACACCTTAAGGTCCTCTATTTTCGAATTCAAAACCTTCCTTTTCAAAGTAGCTGAAGTATGGCTTCATGGAAGTATGGCTTTCATGGCGGAGAGAAGCCCTAAGGTAGTCTGACTACTTCACCTACATCAGGTCAACCTTGCGGGGGATGAGAGCCATCAGCTTTCCATTCCCCATCAACACTTTTTTCCTACATCAGCATTTTTTTCCTCAACTCTTCCCTATCCTTCCCTGTCAGCTTTACACATCTCCTTGTGTTTCTTTCCTCCCTCTACTCCTCTAACTCATTCACTTTAGTACTATGTGAATTTAATGGCATCCAGCCCACTGCCTTTGCATGGGCCTAAAATAAGACAGAGGCTTACAGGCTCTCTCTCTGTACCAGTTACTGCTTTTTTGTGTAAAGCACCACATGCAATTGATCTTCTGTCAGCCAACTGTTGTTGCTGATGGCTTTTTACATGCTCAGTGTCCTGGGGCCAAGCAAGTTCCTTTGGCAATAAACACATCAGTAAGTGTTTCACTGCAAGTCCCGATACCTTCCCCAGCACGGTTAACAGCACGCTGCTGTGTGCTATGGCAGACTGCACCCACCCATCTTTAGAGGCCCATCTTTATAGGCTTATTTATCTTACAGAAGCAAACAAACTCCTTGTTGTAGTTTTGGCACGCCCTGTGCTGGACTGACCAGGAGCACAGACACTCCAGACACAACCAAGCTGCATCCTCAGGAAGGCCAAGTCACTGCAGTAAATCAGCTCAAACAGTCAGGACCACAGGAGGCTCTGTTACCAAGACAGTGGGAATTTCTGCACCAACACTGCCATTTCTCGATAGCCTATGAGTTTGGAGGCAACACAGGACCCAAGTATGGCATTCTGGAGCAAAATGGTGGGGAATTCTATGCAGAAACACCTCCAAACAGCTGCAAAAGACAGCTCAAACCTGGCAGAGCCAATGCCTAGTACAGCCAGGAAGCCTCGTAGCACCCAGGGAGCTTCCAGGGAGTCTTTGCTTACTGCCCTCAGCAAAGGGAGACTGGAATATGTAGTGGAGAAAATGGTATTTCCCACAATAAAGAGATAAGAGTCTCGAGGCTGTTTGCCAGAGTGAGGAGGGAGAAGACAGAACCTCAGCTCTTATGTTCAAGACATATCCCCAGCTTTAAAAACAAAACCAAATAATAAAACATGTTTGCTTAGTTGATCATGAGCTCCAGTAACACATATTTACTTTAAATAAATATATGCACATATCTTAACTGGCAGCCAAATGTACATCTTTCTTTTGAGTGATATTTCTGTTTCAAAGGGTATTTCCAAGCACAGAAAAAGAACTGTATTATTTTAAAATAGGATCACATACCTATAAATATATGAAATAACAGCTTTTCCTGATTTAAAGATATACATATACACACACCACAATTATAATTTTATAAAGTCATTTAAATTATTTGGATTCTGTGAACATTTCTTAAAATGGTAAAGAATTGAAATGGTAAAGAAATCTACCAAGAATGATCATTGGTAGAATCTTAATTTTTTATTCAAGTTTAAAGATAGATGATGTCAAATGCCAGGCAGGTGAGCTAATCTGCATCAATTAAAAAAAAAATAAATTTCCAGGCAACCGAATAAATACTTCTGAGGACACTTGAAAAAAAAAAATCCCTCTGAAGATTTCACCCTCCCTACTTCTGCATTCTGAGTCTCCCTCATGCAAGTTTAATTTATGCAGTGATGGATATCCTGAGAGATGGAAGCTGTATTATAGACATGGAGATAAAATAATCCCGAAGTGAGAAGAACCGGTTTGGTCTCAATAATACTATACTCAGCACTGCAGGTAAAATCAATTTCATTAACTTAGCTAGTTAGCATAAATATTAACTTTGCCAGTTAGCATAAATAATAACCTTTCTGATTAAAGTACTAGTTTGTCAGAGAATCAGTCTCTCCTCACTGGGGTAATAATCCAATACAATATAATCATAGCTTTCCCGAGGAAGGAAAATG
This sequence comes from Scolopax mira, assembly GCA_004320125.1. Taxonomy (NCBI): domain Eukaryota; kingdom Metazoa; phylum Chordata; class Aves; order Charadriiformes; family Scolopacidae; genus Scolopax; species Scolopax mira. Next base: position 432,908 of record BJBW01003175.1, on the reverse strand, counting down.
ATCTCTTCATATACTCCCTTCCAAAGCAGAGCTGCAACTCTCTGGCCTAATTTTTTGTGTTTGTGCCAGCTCATCTTTCCTGAAGCAAAGGCCAGGTCACATTAAGATTTTGTTCTTCAGCATTCCAGCAAGGAGACACAGAACACCATGAAATATGTCGTATTGTGAGGCCTTTAAATGAGACCATGGAATCTCAGCTCCTGTCCTCCAATTATCTGAAATAACCTAATCCTATAAAATGTTAAATCATCTGGCAAAGTTCCTGAAATCCCATTCCTCTGGATTTCAGTGTTAAGTTATGAGGTACCATAGCTTGCCAAAGGCAGACCATGCTCTCAGGGCACCTTTTCAAGCCCTCTTGCCCTAGTCCTACTGCAGCCTAATTTGTGGCATGTTCCTGAGATACTTCCAGAAAATTCTAAGGTGCAAAGGACAGAAGAATTTCAAGGCACAATCCATCTTCTGGCAAATACAGTGGAAAGAGCCTACCTCGTCTTTACAAAAATAGGATCAGTTTTCCAGAAACAATGAAGGATTCGTGTCTGGTAGACTTCAAAAGTTTGGCCTTGTATTTCAAAAGCATTTTTCTCAATAATTCAACATGTAGCTCTACACAACAGAGTAAGATCCCAGTCCTTCAGTCCTTCACAAACACAGCTATTCTGCATGGGAGGCTGAAAGCACTCAATTTTTATCTAAACCCACCAGGCCTGACTTCCTCTACTCCTCACAAGATGCATTCTGCTCTCAGTGCAGAAATCCATAAAGATTCTTTCCTATGGAATGGAAGTGGTGGGTCCAGCTGCAGACGTAATACAAGAGTATTTGTGCTTAAAGTTGAAACTGTGCCTTTTTGAAACAAATCATATCACTGCTTCAACTAACCCTACCAAAATGAGATTCACAGAGTTCACAGAGTCTCAAGGAGAGACTATAAGGGAGAATAAATGCAGATGACAACAATCAATCTCCTTGCTCAATGAGCTACCAAAAATGTCCTTTGAGATGGCAGCAATAAGGGCAAAGCAGGGCTCCACAGATATCAAAATAGATGTGTGCACATATATATGTGTGTGTGTGTATTTAAAATAAATTTCCTCTTTTTATGGTCTTTGTTCAACTACATTATCAAAAAGAGGTTTTAAATACAAGCTTATGGGATTACTAAAGAGGTGAATTTATGAATGTATTCCTAACAAAACACTCTCTGGAAAGCTTTAATCTATGAATTGTGACAACCTTGGACAAAATGGATTTTTAATAGAATATAATGTAAACTGCCTGAAACATTGTGATAAGGAATATTTTTAAAGTAATGCACAGACAAGGCATGATGCACTCTGCATGAAAGGAGGAAAGGTCTTAATTTAAAGCATTTTAATGAACACTCAATTTGCGTAGGGAAATGTGAGAAATGGAGATGAAAAACTCACGATAACGATAACACTGCAGAGGGGAGAAGGAGAAAGATTAGAAAAGTAAGCAAATTTGAAAAAGCTCCAGCCGATAATGGTGGCTAAAAGCAATGCAGACTGGATTACGAACATGTCACAGTCCAAAGCCACTATTCTCCTTGCAGGCAGTGTCTGTCAGTGGCTCTTGTCAGAGTTGCACACTGGGGAAGAGCGAGCATCCAAAGTGCAAAGCGGTGGAGAACAGACCTCTCTCTGAGCTAAGGGCATCAAGGAGAGTCAGAGATTTCAGCAAATGTAGCTGGGACTTGCTGGAGTTTCTCACTTTCACCAAACCTCACAAAGCTGTGCCGGCCCAGCTCGGAGGGCTGTGGGGCTTTCTGTCCCCTCTCAAAGCCCAAGGGACATTGCAAAACCACAGCACACCCAGTGATCTCTTCCTCGGAGAAAATTAGCTGGGCTCAGGAGCTTGGTCCTGGCTTATCCCCTTCACGACCAGCAGCGGAATGCTGGGCAAGTCAGCACAACAGAAATTATTTCCAAGAGAGAAAAAACCAAGTAGTTACGATTCTGTTTACTAATAGCTTCTGCTCTGCAATGAAAGAGATTGATCCTGCACTCTCATTCATACATAAACTGCCTTTAATGAAGCTCCTTGAATTACTAAAAGGAGGAACAGATGAATCAGGTCTAGTGACAGTTTTGCCACGTTGACCTTTATCGAAGTAAGTTCAGGTCTCTGCTTATTTAAATGAAACAGCAGAACCCCACATAAAGACTTCACATTCTTCAAAAGAAACAAGACGGCCACCATTATGACCAAAACCACAAATGAAAATAAAGATCAAAGTTAAATATTTACTCTAAGCACTACAATATTTGCAAATCAGGAAATGATCTTTCAAGCAGTTTCTATTTGCATACTTTAATTAATCCAAAAATATTAAACTAATCTCACAAAGGAAAGGGTCAAAGTATTAATTAACTTGAGATTCGATGCTTTTGTGCAATTTAACAGTTCAACATAAAGCAAAAATCAGTTTTAATAAAAACTAAGTTACTGTGACAGGTATAATTTCATGGATTAGTGAAATCACGTACAAGGCAATAAGTTCCAGTGTTCATCCTATTTTTTGTCTAACTTTAAAAATGGTTGTTTCATTTCAATAGAGAGATTCCTCTGTAACACCAAATGAAGTTAAGTTTTTCTTTAACCTCAGCATTTCACTTTCAAATGGATGGCTTTCTACCTTTCTCTGAACGGGGCAGAGGTCACCATTGTTTCAGCAAAAACCCTGAGTGCAAGGTTCAGCAGAGAGTAGGTACTGCACAGCCCCCCAGGATCAGCCACCTGAGCTAATTCAGGTTGAGACTTTCCCGGTGGAGCCATCGTGTGTCATCAAGCAGCTCCAGAAGAAGCACAAAGGTTCCCCTTTGAGCCAGCATCTCTGCTGGCCGAGCTCTCCCCAAACCAAAGGGGCTCACTGGCTTCTTTAACAGCTTTTGGAGGGACTAGGAAATCTTGCCCAAAGACAAAAGACTTGGGGACAAAGCATACAGCACCAAATCCAGCTGCCAGAGCTCTGCTTTATCAGTACAATAGCCCGTGGAACCCCAGAAAAATAATGGTGGAAGGTGGCTGGAATTTCCTACATCACAACCTCACAATTGTGATTTTGACAAATGCGCTTAGAAAACAAGAGGGGACTCCCCCCACCTCCTTTTGTTTGGTTTTTTTGTTTTGTGGTGGTGTTGCGGGTTTTTTTTAAATTAATTGCATGGAACAGCTAATGATCTGAAAGGTTTGCCTGGCATTTCATGCCAGAAAACTCTGTAGCACTTGACTTAACCCGAGACACTGAGTGGGGAATCACCTCCCCTCACTTCACACGTTTACAATGCAAATCTCTGCGTCCCACTCAGTCACCTCCACTCTGCAGCTTTACTGGAGAGAAACAGGCAATTTTTGCCTGCTATTGATCAGGTCTGCTTTACACATCCAAGAGGACTCTCATCCTAACAGTGCTTATTTATCCCTGTTGCTAAAAAGCAAACCCATAGATAAATAGCTTTCACCTCAACTCTTCTATGGCAGGTACCCAGAACTAAAAGGGATTCATTTGCTCCTCAAATACAATTTCAGAAAATAAACAGAGTAGGAACTCTCTTTGCACTCCAAACCTCTAGCAACAATATTCCTAGGTCTAAATAATTATAAACAAACAGTTTTTTCCTTTGCAGAAGCTTTCAGAAAAAGATGGATACAAAAAATTCCTCACATAAAAATTTTGACATGAAATTTTGTGATTTCCTAATTATGATACAATTTCAAGCTAAATTTATGCACAGTGTACTTTAAGTGTAGAGAAACTGCATGATAATGGAGAGAAAATGCTTGTATTGTAAAATACATAATTCTGGCTAACAATGTGAATTTCTCATTACCTTTATAGCTTATGGAGCATTACCACAACAAACACACACAGCATTGACGAAACAGCTCATAGACACTCATAGGTGTTTTGCAGCAATAAAGAATAACACTTAATAGCTATTACTTTCATAGCTTTTCAAATAAAGAAGACAGCATTGTCCTATATTGGTCTCAATTATTCTTCATATTTCTCTATTTTAATCCATTTCTTTCCATTAGGTCTTTGGCCACAGGAATTTTCCTGCTGCCCTTAAGGTGCAGGAAAAACAAACACAAGCCTGCACAATCTGGTTGCCTCCAGTTTAATTAAATCATCCACTTCCAAAACTTAGAAGTGAAACAAAAGGAAAAAAAAAAAACTCTCAACAGATCACCTACAGCTTTTCCAAGGAGGCTGAGGAGAAAAAGTGCTGCTATTAGAAGAGCAATATGATCCATTAAAGAAGCTATTGCATGTCTCAGCATTTTAGCAAGGGTTAATGCACAAAAGCACTTGGGGGCTTACCTGCTCTCTGCGCTGGGGTCGTTGTGCACACACGTGATGGTGGCTGTGGACTTCGCGCTGTCCGTCTCTTCTTGGACCCCCCACTGGTCTGCGTCACTGACTCTGATGTCCATGATCTTCACACCTGGGGCTGTCCTAATTCTGTTGGGGAACAACAGGGATTGCTTTAGTTACAGATCTCCTTAAATAAATCCAAAGAGGTAAACAAGGAAGATGAAAGAGGAAATATTCCATTAGTAGCAGACTGATACATTGCAACTGTAAGTCACTGTGCTTTAAAAATATAAAATGGGTCCAATCATTTTAAAGAGATGAAATATGAGTTTCATTATTGCAAAGCCAGTTAATTTTCAGCTTGAACAATGCGGAGAGAATAAGAATGCTTTCTGCTTCAGTGGCACCAGTTTGATACAAATGAAACAGATGTGACTAAACCTAAGTTGATTTAATTTGTTGTGTCTGTCCTGCAGTTTAAGATGGAGAATCACAGCACTGTGATATAAAATACATCCGCCTGCTTGCAAACCTTTGGGAACAAGGTGCCTTCTAATATTAGAATGATCTGCCTGGAAAAATGTGTTTCACTGCTCAAAGACCACAATGCAGAAAGGAGAGAAAAGGAATAAGTTATCCTAGATCCAGGACTGAGGGATGAAAATAATTATGCCGCTGTGCTGGGATCTATCAAACCGGGCACATCAAACTCTTGCTGCTGAAAATAATAAGATGCTGACATGGAAAACCTTGATTTCCTAAGCATGGCTAGAGTCTGAAAGTAGTTCAGAAGTTAGTAAATGTCATTATTCTCAGGCTTAAAAAAATTTGCTAAAAAATAAGTCCATGCTCCAGTGGGGCTCAGTGCTAGGAATTGGCTAGATTGCCAAGGAATAGGAAACAAACTGCTTTTAATAGCAGGGACTTCATTTGTGCAGCTTGACTCCTAAAACAAGCCTGGGATTTCGACAGGAGCGCTGCAAATATGCCTGGAGAACAATTAGGCAGAAAGCAACTGCTGTAGCGCCACATTCACCACTACTGTGACTTAATTAATTAAAAGCAAAGCCAAGAGGGACCCCTTAGTTGTATGGTGGAATGCAACAGCACTGCTGAGACTTGAAGCGTTACTTAAGAGAACGGTGATGGATTTGCCCCGATGCCTCGTGGCACTTATGTTACACTATTAAAAATTTCCTTTAAGTTCTAGGTGAGTTCATGGGTTTGGATCAAAGTAACTTCAAGACTCAATGGGTGGTCTTTTCCTCTGAGAATGAATTAATTCATTCTGCTTTTATGCTATCCTTATTTTTGCCTTTAAGGCTTTACTGACTCGATGGACCAAATTCATGCCTGGCATAACCAACTTCAAAAATGTTTCCTGTAAGGAGAGAAGTTCACTTGCTATTTTTCTAATTGTATCCTTCATGTTTCTCCACAGACATTTATATCTCCAAACAACATGCCTCAAAGCTTATGTGCCCCTTTCCTATCATCTCCTCTTCTCTTTTCAGAGGAACATTCATGTATTCTGTAGTAATTACAAGGGCCTAAATCATTCCTGCAAGATACCTACATGGCTTCATTTCAGACTGACTTGTAATTTACATGAGATAGAAAATTTGGCCTTCAGCAATGGATTCAATAATTTTTTTCCTTTAGACTTAGTTCACCACTCTTGAAAAAAAATCATTAGGGCCTGACAAAAACCAAGCAAACAAAAAAAACAAAAACCCAATCACCACTTCTTAAATTTTCTCTTTCCCAGCCAAAATTATATTGTTTTAACAAATTCACCTACCCACCACCCCCTCAACTTCCCATGTTTTTTCTTGACAACATGTCTGGAAACATCTAACCTGATTTTCCACACAAGTCAAAGCCCTGATTAATTAAAGACTAATTGAATGGCAGGAAATGCTGGGCAGGGAGAGGGGAGAAGGAGGGCAGGACAGCTGGATTTCACCCATGATTTCAAGATTCATCAGCCTTTTTCCATCTGTCAGAAGCTTGTTATGTCCTCCTACACAGCTTTTGCACTACGGAAATCTTTACTCTGCAGCATTTACTTTTTTCTAGTCTGATCCAAATCAAGCATGTCAGTTTACCCCATCAAGGATGAAAAGGAACATGGCACAATTCCGTGCCACACCTGAGCAGGATTTAACCATGCAGGAATCCTGTGCAGCTCCCTCTTCATGGAAGCTGAAGCTGCTGGTCCTCTTTACCCCCATCACTGGACCCCACACAGCATAGGGGTAAGGATGCAAGAACCTCAAATATCCACATCTACCTACACTTCAGGTGTGCCAACCTCTCCAGACATGCTGCACCACAAAACACTGCACGCCTCTTAGGCCAACCCCTCGGCTGTGTCTACCTTCCTCAGCCAGGGAGCTTTCTTCTCTTGTGCCTGAATACAGCTACAGGAAGCTCTTTGCCTGTCTGGACAGCAGATGAGACTCTCCCAATGCCTGTCCTGTTGGCTCACCACTTGGCTTCCCCTTCAGGGCACTGTTCCTTAACAGTAGGTCTTCTGGTTTGTGGCAATGCTGTCTTGTTGAGGGTGCCTACACCTTTTGCTTGCTGCATATCCACTGTCTTGCTGGGTGAGCATCAAGTGAACATCACATATCCTGCTTCCCAGCTACATTTTCCAAAAAGTCTCAGAATGCTGCATTTTAGGAAAATTACCAGTCTAATCCCCTGCAATGCATCTGCTCCGGTGGGCTGAGACAAGATGTCATTTTACATTTTTGGATATCAGTAGAGCCAGAAACGTTGAAAAAAGGAAGAAACTGAATTCAGCTTCTCACTTAGGAAAAGTCAAGAAATTCAAATTAAACCAGCCTACATATGGGAGGTTTGAGCCTACTATTCTTCAGATAAGTGATTCATATCTTTAAAATCTGCCCCCAAACTCCACAGGCACAAAAATTGTTGTAAGTGTTGGGTACTGAGGCTTTGAAAAAGAGTAAGAAATTCTTATCAGAGCCGACATTAACTGGAGAAAGGATGGGGAATGGCCAGTGTGTGAGCCCAGGAGCTGGGTTTCTTGCCCTACTCTGTGCCAGGCTTCAATTATAGGCTTGGGTGGATCATTTAATTTTCTTATCACTCCCTTCCCCACATATAAAATACTGGGAAGGGCTGCTCTTACAACTCCAAGGGAGCTATAAGGATAAATAGAATTGTTCGAGAAATATCTGATGTCCTTTAAATTTATCACCTGACAAAAATTCTGCCATCTCTGGGCTTGAAAATGTGCAAATTATCTACTTAAATATTTCACAGAAGCATCACCCAAGAAGTCTTACCATTAAGATGGCTTAATTCCTTTTTTTATAAAGATAATTGTGAAATGAAAAGGGAAAAAATGGAAAAAAAGGAACAAAACATGACAGCCAATTGGAAATTTGGCAAAACTGATATTACATTTCCATTACATACTTGCTTTCTGAAAAGCAGAATTTTCAGACAGAAAACTGTTCTGTTAAAAAGCACATGACCAGCTTTAAAACATTACAACTTACATGGCATTTTGATAACAATTAGCAGAGAATACTGTGAGAATACGAGACAGGAATATTGAAGGAGCTCACCAGAAGTTAGTCTGTAACAGGGCCCCCACGCTACAGTCTATACCCACAGCCTGTATCATAAATGAGGTGATCACTATTTATTCATGATACTCTCTTATTTAGAGGTGGAGGAGATCCAACAGAAATGTGACACCCTCGAGCACTGCCTTTCATGACACTTGGTACCATAAGATCTTAAGAAGATGTATGGGAGGGAGAAGTACCAAAGCTATTCAGAACTGGGAATCAATGGAACAACTGTTTCATGAGTGAATTTAGCCCTCTTCTCCAGCTATAAATGCAGAATAGAGGAAACTGCTTTCGATTTAGACTACAGAATACATTTGGTATCCCTGGCGGTGTTTTTTCCCTGCACAAAGTGTCCTCCATTTACTGTGGAATATAAAGATGGAAACATGATAGACTGGAGCGGGCAAGCAGAAGAGTCCCCAGACTGCCAACGTGGAACACCCAGAAACTATTTTAAAATGCAATCCCAGCCTTAAATGTATGCGACCCCGTGAATTTGGCTGCTCTAAACTTCTTCTTTCAGTTATTACAACAGAAGGAAAGGAGAAGGTACAAGTAATCACCAGGCCTGGAAAGTAACTTAAGGGCTACAAGAGGGATTTAAACAGCCGAGCACTTAGCGGAAGTGGGGCAGGGACTTCCACTGCCTCCCAGTCAATTAACTACAAAATCTGAAAGGTAAGTGCTGGCTTTCAGTACCCCCCCAGCAACACTCCTGGCAGCAGTAATTGGGAAGTAAAATCTTGGCAAAAGGAATTTTAAAATAGAAACAGAAGGAAAAGATATTTAGGAAATAAAACAGGAATGTACTCACAGCAGATGGAAAATGGTTAAAGTGATGAGAAAAAAAGACTTTTTCAGAGCTATTTTAGAAATCCTCTTATCTCTCTTCTCCATCCTCCCCCCTCCATTATGGGGGAAAACATGATCTGAGCTAAATTCACTCTCAATGACGTACTAATAATAACGGTTATGATAACAAATTTCATTTGTAATTTGCAACCATTTCTATATTCAGCCCTTCAACATGCATGTTTAGCCCAATTAAAAATAAAATCATTATCCTTCCCCTACAGGAAATCCAAGCTGTAGGCCAGTTTATTTAACTTGCCTAAAATTATACTGTCTCTCCAGAGACAGAATGAGGGTCGATACATCCTGACTCCCAGGCTTACACTTTGGCTAGACACCCCTACCCATCTTTAAGACCTAACCAGAGCTTAGCTGAGTAATTCTGAGCCTTCACAGAGCATTTGATATATTTGAAGAATTGCACAAACAGCCAGCAATTAGTTCTGAACAAAGTCCCTGGGGAGTTTCTAGTTAAAATACATGTGTTTTAAGATACATTAAGCCAAGCACTATAAATTAAAATAATCACTGAGTTCAGACGCAACATCTGGGGACTTTTATGGTGTGGGTGAGATGGGCAATGTTTCAATATAGGAAGGAATAGAAGCATCCCTGTGTAGGAGGAGGAAGCAAGTGGAGTTTGCTGAGAGATATAAGAAGGAGAGGGTATGTGATGCTTAGTTGCCACATCCAAGTGCATTTCATGGCATTTGGGAGGGAGCTACAGCCAGGAGTTTGTTGGTGTGAGCTTATAAAAGAAAAACCATTTAGGAAGCCCTGTATAGCAGATGGAGAGCTGAGGTGGGACCAGAACTCCCCTCAAGAGACACCATCCCTCTCTTTTGTGTCTTCTTGAGCTTCCTGACCAAAATTCTCTATAGGTAATCCAGAAATATGAGGAAAATGAGGTGATGCAAAGTCATCCAGAAAACACATGGCAGAACCAGAAATTACACCTAGAGCTGCCAAGGAATATTTTGGTATCTTCACCATAAACCTACCCAGCTCTCCTGCTCCCGCTGTACACTCACTAGTAACAGGCAGTATGTCCTGCAATGCCCATGTGAGATCAGCCTGTGGGCAAATAGGCTTTCTGCAGCTGAGGGCTTGAAGTATGTGTGAAATGAGAGCGCTCCGCTCAGCAGATAATCATCCTGCACATCTTCACCTTGTATAGAAGTCAGATTTACAGCAACTCAGGGGATCAGGTTCTAAATCCTCAAAAGCTAAGCAACTGTTTATTTTCTAAAGTATTTTTCCAAGAACTTCATTCCTTTGTTCTTTTATATTTTAAAAGACTTGTTACGGATTTATGCTCAAACTACTTCCCCATCAAATTGTCTTTAAAATAGCAACACTAGGCCAGCTGTGTTTGTTTCCGTGATTCCATATTAGTGTCGCTGTAAGTAAAGCTATCTTTCTAAGTATGTGAAATACACATCAAAATACACAAAGATCCTGCAAAGATCCAAGCCCTCTCCAAAAGGTCACAAGTGTAGAGGCACAAATATTATGCTGCTTTATGATAAAGTAAAACAAGCAGCCTGGAAGGCCCTGTGGAGAGGTAGATGTTAGTCAGATGGCAATGTGGAACAGAGGGCAACTCAAAGCATCAAACAAAAGGAAACCTCAAGAAAAAGGGTTTAAGAAAGGCTACTAGGGGGTAAAAAAAACTCCATGTGGCCCTGGTAGTGCCAGTGACACTAGGTGTTAGCAGTGAAATACGGTGGAAATGCTTAGAGATAGAAGCAGCAACTGCCAAAGTCAACTGGGGTTTTACTTAAGATTTGACCATCCATGCTAAAAACTGTTCCAGTGACTGCCCTTTCATTGCAAGTCCAATGCATAATTGGCCCAAATTTGTTTTCAAAGCAAGACATGGATCTGCTGTGCTCTGCCTGGCCTCTTTTCCTCTCAAAATGCTTCCGCACTGCAGGACCAAAGGCCTCTCAGCTGTGACCTACCCTGTGGAAAAGCCCTTTCTGCACCTTGTGACCTCAGCACTCTCTCACCTTTCTCAGGAAATCTGCCTTTCTCTCCTTCTGGTATACCTCAATTTCTCTCTGCATCTGTTATTTTTACATAACCTTTTGTAGCTGTCTTATTTAACCCTGTCAAGCATTTGGGGATGCAGTTTTTATCAAAGCAGTTATTACTGTTGTTTATCAGAATATCTCTATCCAACATGTGCTCAAGGAAGAAGGTCAATGCCAAAGCACCCTGTAGGACAAAGCAGACAAAAGAGGTTCAGTGACCAATGCAAGGTGGGAACAAAGTTACTCAATGGACATGGTGGCTGATGTGAAAAAAGCCCAACAACCCAGAGAACAAAAATCATTTGAAATCATGGAGGAGATCGATGCTAATGATTTAGAATGATACAATTACCACTCTTCTACCCCAAAAGGTGAAGCTATCAACCTGGGTTTTTTTCAGGCCACCAAATGTTTCAAAATATGCTAAGCATCAAGCTCAGTAGCATATTGGATTTTGAATAATGAAAAGAGTAAACAGGATTTTAATTTGGATTCTGACAGTAAAGTGCTTTCCATGTGATAAATTAACTATTAGGGAAGACAAATTAACACAACCTACCCTTGGGTATGATGGCTTATGATTTTGAGGAAGCTTTTATAGAAGCAAGATGAAAATGACGCAGGATGAAAAATAGGAGATGATGATGGGGGGAGTATCTTATCAAAATTTTCCCTCTTCCTTTTTGTTAAATTGTACTTATAGCCTCTAAAAAAGTGCAGCAGATTTTCTCAAGAGCCACCCATTTTTCCTAAGAATGTCTAAATCTTTGAGAAGAGAACCTCAGGTAGTCTAAACCACAAAAGATTTATGAATTTTATAGCAATTGTTTAATATTGAAAATTTAAATTTCACATCAGTGAAGCAAGGTCAGAAAAAAAGGAGTCACAGCTTATGATTTTTTTGGAAGGGGAAGGTGTCTCAGAAACATTTTCTACGTATAAGACTATGCTTATAAAATCATCAAAGAGTATGAGAACATCTTCAAAGCTGTCTAACATCATGTTATATTTCCCATATCCAATGGAAAATTCCCAATTTTTTGTCAATTTTTTTAAACGACAGAAGACATTTTAAGATTTCATCTTCATATTTCAGCAGAAACTCTATTTTTTAATCTGCTCCCTCTTTCACTCAGGTAAGCCAATAGAGATTTTAAAACCTGCAGAAAGACTTTGTAATTGGCTTGAAATTAAAGCTATTAATTTTTATTCTTATTTATTCCTGTCATAAACCAGACCTGTTTATATGGGTTTCTAACACTGTTACAGAAACCTGAGAAGTTCTGAAGTCTTTATGTAATATGAGATGAAAATACCATCTCCCATGGTGAACACTGTTTTCCTTGAAATATGTCAACAATGGAATTGTGTCCCTCTAGGAGAAAAAGGGTTTCCAGGCACTGGGGCAGGAAACATTGGGTCCAATTCTATCAACTCAAGGTAGTTTATTAGCCATTTAACTGTCTGGGCAACTTCAAAATGGGAATAAGGATGTTTACCTTTGCTTGGAACTTCATCCAAGGGAAAAAAAAAACAAACCATTTCTATGGAGACACTGTGCATTTGTATACTTAACTATTGTGAGATATTGTATTTCAATATATTTTGGTAATTTCCCCGTAGGTACTTTAAACTGTGGGTGAAAGAGCTCTGTAGTAATTGGCATTTTCTTAATAAAACTAAAAGCCAAAATTTGAGTTCACCTGAAAACATTTTTGTACCTTTGACATAAAAATTGCTTTAATCATAGAGTAAGCAAATGTGGCTCTAGATTGTGCTGAAAGTCTTAAATTCCAGCAAACTCTTCATACCAGGTCTGATGCTTAGGTTGCCAATCCTGGCATCCCACTAGTGTGCCCCCAGCAGTTCCCACTACACCAATGTGGGCAAGCAGATCAGAGTCCTCTGTCCTTTGGCTGCCTGGAGGGCAGGAAACACTACCCATAATTTGCCAATAAATATACAATTCCTAACTCTTGCTTGACACGTTATACTTTCAAGTTATCCAATAAATATGAACTAACCGTTATTACTATTAACCAAAGAAGACAGCAGGTCTTTTTACAAGTCTAAACGATACTTTGTGCTACCAAACAACTCATAACATCCCTTTCTCATTAGGATGCACTACCAGCTCACACCATGGCCTCCCCTGAAAGAGGAGAGATATTTTCCTTTTTTCACTGCCTCTGTTCAGTTAACTGAGTGATGATGTGTCGATCGTTGTTCAAAGAGCTCAAGAGCACCTGCTGTCATGTGCCCTAAGACATCTCCAAGAATTGAAGCATGTGCCCTCTTCTCTCCAACACAACAGTCTGTGGTCTATCTTCTCTAGAGAGAAGAGGTAAAATGCTGGAGTGATTTTCTGTAACACATGTCTACAGTAGAAAAATCAAAGCCCGCTCATTCTCTTCAACCTTTCTCTGAAAGATCTAAAACACTCAGACTATGTCCTTTACCTTGAGACCAATGCAATGTTATAATAGATGAAACTCTTCCTTAAAGTACAGGAGAAAATGCATTACCAAGTCTTAAGGTGTCCAAAGTATTTGAACTTGAAATTCTTGCAATCATGCAGAAACACAGCTTTGAAAAGTATAATGAAAAAATCAAAGTAAGTCAGACGTTTCCTCCTGCAAAGACAAAGATACTTACAGGTTTCCTTTTATCAAAAGACTCCTTTCAAAAATCAGCACTGCAAAAATGTTTGCAGCCTGAATAGAGCTCAAGCCTCCTGGGAGACAAAGAATTTTTATAAAGGGGTATTTTTCTACCTCTACAAGTGAAAAAAAGCCCTGAAGATCACAGTTTCTGGAAGCACCTAAACAACAACAAAGTAAAAACTTTCCATTCCTCTTCCTGCAAAACTAGATAATGAGCTCCATAGCATTGTCTTGGTCAGCACTGGATGTGGTTTTGCAGCTTTAAAATAATCCATCAATGTGGCAGTTTGCTCACCACTTTGGAGAGTCATACATTTCCTGTTAAGGAAGAAGTTTATTAAATACAATTCAAACTAATATAATTAGTTATGTTTTACCAGACATCAATGCATGTGACTTAGACAAGAAAAACTTTCCTGGGTTGCTGCTGAGTACTGCAAACAACTCTGAAGCCTGTTGTGTTCCTGTTTGTGGTACAATCCCTCAGCTCAGGGCAGGTTGTCACTGCAAATCCCCTGACTGGCAGATGCTCAGAGGAGGCCAGTGGTACCCAGTCTGTGGCTAGTCTTGAGATAATACGTGCAGTCTAGCCCAAAAAATGACATAAGGGAGGCAGTATGCAGGCACTGAATAAGGGTCTGGCCCTGACCTTCACACCGCTAATATTCCTCTTTCAATGGTTTAAGAAGTACAAGGGAGACAACCAGCAGCGTGTTTGATGGGACAATACATTGGTATGTCTCCTCATCTAAGGCTAAAAGCAATGGTCATTTTTACCTAAAAGATCACTTAAAACTTAACTTATCAAGTTAAGTTTACATAAAAAAATCACTTAAAAAGTTAACAAAAAAACCCCACAACACTAAAAAGAGCAGCTTTTTTGAAACGTATACAGGTCCAATTTTTACTGAAATCCAATCCAACCCTCAGCACATCCAACAATTGCTTAACAGCATGAAGCGGTCTTTAAGGGGTCTACCATACATTTTTCTATGCTTGCTCAATATTCTTCATAAAAAAGCAGCACAGGGAGGGTTGTTATTAGGAACTCTATTTAGGCTGTGGCAAGGAGACATTGACCTGAGCACAAGTTAGATGGAAGAGGGAAAAAAGAACAGCAATGAAAATCCTTCCAGAATTAAAAAGGCCACAAGAACTTTGCCTGAACTAGTAGTTGTTGTTTTTATTAGAATATTTTATGGGGTTTTATGTTGTTTAATCGAAGAAAGAAAATGGATGCCATAAAATATGCAGAGCTAACTGGGGCTGCAGAGTACATTGCTGAATACTGCTAGTAATGCCATTTCCCCTTCACTGTCAAAAAATAAAAATATCATTCTTTATATCCCTGTCACATGGAACAGCAGTCCTCTCGTGCTTGCCAATCAATCATCCTGGAGTGCACCTTTACCTTGAGTAGTATGTGCTAGGACGGTGAATAAGGAAAGCTCAGGAAATAATCTCCCTTTCCACAAGATAGAATTCAATTTCCAGTATAGCTCAGACCAGTACTTTTCTTGAAAAGGTGGCACCATATATTACAACAAAAAAGCATTTTTCTGCTGGTAGTGAAAACTTTAGTGAGCATTATGATTATGTGGTTTGTACTCCAGGCACCAATGACCACCAAGCAGGCTAATAATGTACGAATTCTGATGAGAACCAGCCCTCCAGCTGGGATAAAACATCAAAGACTTTTCCATCCCCCTGTTTTTCTTCCATTCTGCATTCTGCTTTCTTTACCATAAGATTTATTTTCTAGCTGTAGACAACATTTTTCCAAGATTCTCCTAGAGAGTAAGCACTTTACAGTGAAATTACCCCACTCTGGTGCTCAGGTAGCCCTAGTTAGCCCTTCGGCCACTGTCCCAAGTGGCTTTTATCTTTGACAGCCCCAGTTTGGTTTCTTAGGGTAGTGCTTCTCAGAGGCTTCTTAAAGACTCTCTGCAGGTAGATCGAGCTTTCACCACTGACTCTTTGAGACGCCCTTTGGATTTGCAGATTTGGCAAGGATTTTGCAAATCTCAAGCTTTGTCTCTCCTCTGAACACAGCTGAGAAAGCTTGTGCAGCAGAGGCCGGCTGGGTCCAGAATCTACCATAATAAAGTCCAGAGAAAGCCCCACGAATGGATGGTTCCAAAGCAGTGGCTTGCTGATTTGCCTGCAATATTTCTAACTGTGAAGACAAGGAGACAGTTTTTCCCTTCTAGGTGCCCTAAAGCTCCAAGGCTCAGCTTTTGCTCTACAGATCTGGCCAAAATACCGTTCTGTAAGCTGGTGCCTGACAGACAGACCACAGCAGCCCCAAAGCCTGAAATGGGCAAAGAGGTCAGGAGGATTCAGCCCCAAAGTCTGTTACTCACAGTGCTGCCGCAGCTCAGACAGCTTATACAGCCTTGCAAAGCTGTCAGGAAAATTTACCAGCCACTGCACAAAAATTGCTTGCCGTTTACCACAGTGATTGATGGTAATGCAAGAAACTAATGGCATTTTACTTGCCTGTCGAAAGAAATTACTCACCCTGGGCCAGCAGGCTTGGGGAAGGATTCTTTAATCCTTGAAGCAATTTTTAAATTAAACTCTAGTGTTTGCAGGGCTGTAGACTAGTCACAGACAGCTGCCTGCTTCAGGATGGATTCAAACGTGATAGAGCACATGGGCAGATAGGTCCGGCACGGCAATAAAACACAGTGAAAAGCAGCTGCACACTGCACTTCTGATTTTTTTTTTTAAAAGCTTACAGATTTCAGGGGACCAAATCCATTTCCAGATCATTAATCTCTAACAAAAACCTAGGTCCTAGCACTGTGGATGTAATAAAAAGCTGGGGAAATAACAGGACAAAAAGGCCATAATCAAAATTGGAAGACAACTGATCCAAGTGGTACAGGAAGGTGCTCCCATTTGGTTGATACGTACAGAAGAGTATAGCAGTCTAGAGGTAAAGTCACTTCCTAAATCAGTAGAATTGATAGGATCATTCCCTCTGTGGCTTTCCCTTTCCTTCCTAAAACCAGTTTTAAACCTTCCTTTATCCTTCAGCATTTTCCTTTTATCATTGCAACTGGTCTGTTTGCCACCAGGATGGCTCTCCCTCTGTATGGCATTCCCTTTGTATGAATCGCAGATCCTCCATCACAGTTCAGTCACATCATCCTTGTTAAATGAGCTACTTCAATAGTTTGGGGGCAGGGAACACTCATTCACTACTGGCAGGTCAAAAGTCCTTTACCAGGAGCTGATTCTTAAAAGCAGGGACTCCAATGCCAAGTACTGCCCCTGGGGAATTTCAATTAAGACAAATAGCAGGGGACATCACACAGTGTTTTCGAGGATAGGAATGAGCTTCTCTCACAGTTGTGAGTTTGGTTAGCCTCTGTTTTCTTGACCAGCTTCTTGATTCAAGCTCCTATACATCCTCAGAAAACGGTTGAAAAATTCTTTCTGCAAAAGGTCACAAACAAAAAAAGAGGAGCAGGAACAATTCAAGTTTCATGGAGGCTACACAAACCTGGGTGATAGCTACTAAAAAGTCACTTAAACTTTCAGCATTTCAAAGCATACACTCTAAACATACACAAAACAAACACTCTAAAAAAGGCTTTCCCACTGTGGGAACTGGGGGGCACTGAATCAACTACTTATAAAAATGGCTACAATTCTTTATAATATATTCTGTGGTTTTCAGCAAAAAACACTCACAGTGAGATACTGTACCCCACTGAGCATTAAGCACTTCCCATTCCTGTTCTGCTTTTTCAATTCTAACTAGTCCCTAACCCTGTTAGTCATGAATTTGCGATTAATGAGCCTTGTTTAGAAGATGTGAATACTGAAATTGTTCTGATACACGGGTTCTAACCACAGAAAGACGATCTAATTCAGCGAGGGAATCTGCTGTGCTTAGGGGGGATTCCAAACCTTCAATGAAGGAAATTAGCTGTTAAGCCATTTAACAAGGGGCAGCATGCTGTGCTCTCAGCTCCATGATGCCACATAACGGTCTCACAGCTTAGCATCTGGGGACAAAATCATCTTCATGTGTTAAGGATGCTTAACATCTGCTTGTAAATCTGGGGCTGGTCAAAAATGGCTGTGACTGTGAGGCCATGAGGAGATGATGCAAGTGTGGGTTTCCACCAGAATTCTTAACTATCAGAAACATGCAAACATTCACACACGCCCTTTGGATCTAATAGGGCAAAGGACCAATAATCCAGGGATAAACTAATTATGACTAGTCATGCTTGAGCAGGAAAACAGCAGCAGCTCCTCTCCTGCTTCAAGGAGACAAGAAAAACAAGTGCTTTCATGTTCTTCTTCCCAGTGCCTGGAAGGGAAGAACTGTCCCTTGAGAGTCTTCCTCTCCTATAGTGTCCAGAGGAGCAGATTTCCTCCTCAGCTGGGGACACAGGGACAAGCAGGACAGCTCTCCACTCCAGGCTTGACAGAAGGGCTAGTGAACACACTGTATGCAACCTCATCAGCCCAGCCTTCTTGTTGACTCTAATAGAAAATATATTTCCCAGGCCATGAAAAATCAGTGAAAACCAAGAAGATAGTATTTTTAATGAAATAGTCATCCACCACATGCCCATCAATAATCAGAAATAATTGCAGAATTGCAGGGGGGGCTGGGAGTAGGGACAAGGGTGCTCAATTATTCTTGAAATGGTTTATAAAATGCACCAAGATGGAATAAGTGTTCCTTGTTCTGCTACAGCAGTCACTTTCAGACATATTTCAGGAGGCTAATCCTGGAGACCAGGAGATTAATTCCTGGAGACAAGCCCTTTTTCCCCTCTAGCTCCTCCCCAGCTCTTCAGAGAAAATGACCTGGTCTGATCTTAACACATCTTGAAGAAGACAGAAAGATTAATTATGCTCCTCCCTATTTCATCTTCATGGCACATCTGAGCAGCTTCTACAGCTGTGAAATCTTTATTTCCAGGGTCCTTTTGATTGTACTGCTGAGATATTCAAAAACTCATTAAACCTAAGGGGAAGTCCCATTCACCCAGCCTTAATATGGGAATGAGGTGGGGGAGGGAGGCTTAAAGTTATCTTGTGCTTAAATTAAAGAGACAGTTGGAGAAGATTTATTCATAAATCAAACTCTCCACCCTCAAAGAATCACCTAGCCCTGCAGCTCTCTGCACACATGAGATGCTGCTGGGACTAAAGGGCTGAGAAATGCAGCCTACTCTGATGACTGGGTGACTCTGTATGTTCCTACAGAAGGACCAAGGGATGAAGAAGAGAAAGCAAGAAATTTGCCTTATATTTTTGTAGACACAATTTTGCACCTGATTGTTTTGTAATTGCAACACTAACATCAAGTTAGAGCTCAGTTTTCAGACCAGTCTCCTGCAAAAGTGGTGTTTGTCGGTGTAGCTATGTCGATAATTGTTTCCTCTAGCAATTACTGTCACTATATCTGACCTTATCCTAAAGTCAAGTACTGAGGCAATAAAGCGACAACATCTTCTGTGCAAGTAATTGCCGATACAAAACCTTATTCTCAATTACTAACGTCAATAGCTTGTGGATATTAAAAGCGAAGTCAGTATATTACTGGGGCTGAGATTGCTTTCTAATCTGATAGTTAGGCTATAAATTATCAGATTCACTGATGAAGGGCTCAAATTACAAAAGCAACATTCAAAAAAAAAAAGAAAAATCACTAACTATATAGATGACTTCCTTTGATTTTAAGTGGCATTGAGAAAGTGCTCTGTTCTTTCCTGGTGGTGTTGCCTTCCTGACTCGAATCTTCACTGTCAAGCCATCATCCTCAATTAATTTCAAGCATAACTATTTTCAGGTATACCACTCTGCCTGACAGTATAGCAGTAGGCTTCAAAAGTGGGCCTCCAAGCTACAGTATAAAGCTCATCTATCAGAAATACCAATATTATCCTTCTTTCTTACTTTCTAGAATTGTGAAACCTCATCAATACAGTTACAATCAAGAGTATACTTACTCCTGGGAACATTTTATCTTATATTAACATGGGGAAACCCTTTACATACCATTTCTGCAGTTAAGATCTCTCTCTGCAATTTTACATTAAATTAAGTAGCTAATGTCATACACATGGTGCTGCAAAAACTAAACCATGACATTAAGGGGAGTCAAAGATCAATTTCCCTGCATGCAGCAGGTGTGATATATGCATTGGGAAAGGCTAGATTTGGAAAATGTAATAAACAGTCACAGGTAAATATAAAATATAAATGCAAAATGCATTTCTTCATATTTATTACATCTTTTACATCTTTATTACATCTTTTACATCTAAATCAGGCAGATTTCATTCCACAGATTGAGACTGATCTGAAGTAATTCAGTGGGAGGCTGGTAGTTGAAACACGTAATCACATTTCTAGAACAATGTAATTACATTGAATTTAATGTGATTTCCTGCCACTGGTTTAAAAGTGCAGCCTCCTCCACATTCTCGATTTACACTGAACATGACACTTGATATAAGATTACTTTCACGTAGCCAGGTAAAGCATGGCATGAGGGGAAAAAGTATGCTACAATTCCTTGAATTTCCCAAGACCATCGTGCAAAGATGTCAGTCATAAAGTACCAGCAAGTTCAAATTTTAAATTTCTAGGAAGATGCTGTCTCGGCAGATGACCATTGATTTTAGATTTAATTTTCACTAAATATCTCACAAGGAGATGACCTTAAGAACTTGTGCACAAGTCAGCTCTGCTCTATGGGACAAAGGAATCTGAAGGGAAATTTACACTCTTGAGAAGAGTTTTCTGGTTTTTGTATGTTGTATATGCTTCTGAGAATGCTATATTAAGGACTTTTTATAAAGAACACGTTAATAAGTGGACACAACAGGTCATAACCATCAAGAATAGCTAGAAAATACTGGGGGAAAAAGTAAGTGCAATCTGAATGAAGACAAAGAATTTGAATCTTAAACACAAGGACAAAGACCTGGAATTTTATCAAAGTTAGGAATAAAACAGCACAGACACTAATATTCATTTAATTCCTACAAATCAGTTAAAATCTGATCTGGAAAGAGAAAGCATGTGAGCCAATGTGTCAGGATAGCCTGTGCTGCCAGCCAAAGCGTACTACATGAACAGGATTACTCTCCAAAAAAAAATACCACTAAGCTTATAGCTGATCAGATGAAATCCTGGAAGCCCACCTGGTATGATACAATTCAAGTAATCTCTGTGTAGAATAATTTCAAATAGCCAGTTGTAAAAATCGAGACCTGTTTACAACTGATTTGCAAACAGAAAGAAAAATTATTAAATTGATCAAAAATGCTATTTACTGCTGGCAGTTCATTTAGCTTTCTGCAGAATGTTTCCACATTTATATTCCTTCATTGAAATAAAAAAGTATTGAAATATAATGGATAATGAACAGAGGCTAAAAGACAATAAAAGTGCATAGGATTTTTTTTTTCAGCAGACCAATATCAGTTTGAATGAAATACAAGTTTAAAAGTAGGTTTTAAAGCTAGGGACTTTTATGAAAAGTAAACGAACAATAGATTTAAAGCAGTATAATTATCGATGAATCACAACACTATGGAAATGGCCTTGAAGAGCTCCAAATGCATTACAAACTGCAGAGAGGGAGGGCGAACGAGGTAGAAAAAAGCCCCTAAAAGAAGCCAATGCTACAGCCCTCGCACACGCAAACCACCTTGCATTTATGTAGCAAAGCGGGCTGCATCTAGGTTACAAAGCTAAATCCTAACATCCTTCCGTGGAAGTTTCCTTCGGCGTGGACAAAATTGGCAAACATCTCAGGATAGGCGGGCTGGCAGCAAGCCAAAGAGGAGACCTTCAGCACTTTCCACTGCTTGCTTTTCTACCCTGCTGGTATCGAGCGCTGTGTGGCGACAGGCTCACGCAGCCAGGCGCTGCCACGCACAACATCTTCCAAAAACCAAGGGCCAGAAAAGCTTCATCTGGGAAACGATGGTGTGTATTCTTGATGGCCTCAGCAGCCAGAAGACTTCAGCACATGGAGAGGATAATGGGTTTGTCATCTCCCTGCCAGAAAAGGACTTGGAGAGGGTTGAAGAGAGGCAGCGTTTCAGCTCGGTGCCCGCCCTGTGACCTCGGTGCGGGGTCCCGCGGTGCACAGCCCGGAAAGCAGCACCAGCTCAGCCCTGAGGTCCAGCTGACCCCAATACACCCAACCCTGCTCCACATCCAACACACCCTATATGTCAGTCCTTTCTTCCTGAGCTGGACAAGCTTCCCAACAGCCTCAGCTTTCCTAGATTTCACATCCTTAACAGAGTTTCTTCATCAAGCAAATACATTTGCAGAAATTAATTTCTGGCTGCAGCTTCTTATAAGGTACCCATTTCTACTTTAGGCAGATTAGCAGCAGAGCCTGCTAGAAGCTACAGTCTTAATCAAAACTAAAAATGTACTAAGCAGATTTTCCCTTTTGTTTACTGAAAAGCCTACTTTCTTCAAGGTGACTCAAGACAAGAGGCAGCTTGCTTAAACAGTAAGAGATTTGCTGGGTGAAAGAAGGCCTCTTTTTCACCCCTGATCATCTTCTGCAGCTCAGGAAGAGAATTCTGCAAAGAGTACATGGAAATACAATAGGGAGTCAGGACCCTTATTAGGCTAAATCATGCAATTGCAAAACAGGACCAACCAGACAGAAATACCATGATTCAAACTTGGACAAATATGGTTAGAAATGAGACACAATTTGGCTAAGGTTGGTCTACCACTACATTAGCTGGGACGTCCACCCAACTATTCAGGACTTTCATTATGGAGCAAAAGGACTGTAAAGTCTCTGTTCCCCCAGTCACCACTACAACAGTTACATATTCAGATTTCTTTCTGGAACAAGAGCAAATTTGCTGTGATTGACTGACATTTCATCACTTAATACATTCATAGCATGTCAAGGGAAAACTTGACTGAATTCACAATGCTGTACTGATTGAGTTCCTAATAGGAACAGTTGTCAGAAGGACTTGTAACGATAACTTTCAAAATCACATTTGCTAGTTGGTAGAGGACTTTCTGCATCCAAGAGCCTCTCCACCCATGTCCAGAACTTTCTGGGATACAGACCTGCACAGCCCCTCTCTCCCCAGTTGCCATCAGCCTGTGACATTGCCACTGACTGCAGCCATACCAATGGCTGCACAATACTTTTTCTCCAAAGTCTTGCATTTGAGACACACAGTTGTAGAGTCACAGAAAGTTTAGCTGGAGACTCATGAATAAACTGTGGAAGAGAAGCTGGAGACCAAGCGAAGGTAAAGCTCTTCCTCACCCCTTCTACCCAAAAAGTCCCCTGAGTACAAAGTACCCATCCACAGAGCTTGAGGGTGAACAGAGGACACAGGAGGTAGCATAGCTGGAGGTCTGTGCCTACCCTCACTGAAAATGGGGAAAGATGACAAGAAGAAATTCAATTCAAGTTTGAGCCCCTGGCTAGTGCACCAGCCTCAGGGCTTGCTGCCTGCCATGCAATGGGCACCTTCCTGCTGCTTTCAATCCCTGCCTATGAATGGAAAAAACCACACACTGCAGAGTTTCCCCTGTGCTCCTGATCCCTCCTCTGAAATTTTCACTTTTGTTTAGAAAGGTCTTCAAGATACGGCTTTCAAATGAATCTAAGCATTTCAAAATTCTTTTTCTTTTCCTCTAAGGCCCTTAAATGACCTACCTTCAGCATTCATGACATGGGTAAACACAATCCCTGGCTGCCTTCACCCTGTTTTAATTAGACAAAGAGTGGGAAAAAGCAATGCTCTTCAATACTTAAAACCAACCAGTTTCAAATAAATATTTAAAGTTGTCCTGATTGTTAGATAAGCAGCTTCTGCAAAGCAGCAGCAAATGTTGCAATTGTCTTGCCATACAATTGCAGGAAGCTCCAAGATACCCATTTCAATCATAAATTTTCTATTTCAAATGCATTTGACAGTTTGTTAATGGTTAGAACTGCTTCTCAACATGTGAGCTTTCATAAGACTGCAAGGAGTGAAGAGTGAAGTACAGGTGGTTTTTCTAAAAGCCTGGGTCAAAGCACAGCTTTCTGTAAACACTCCTTTTTGTAAGTAAATAAATAAATAAGATGCTGTGCCATACCTTCTGCACTATTAGGCAGCCAAGAGGCTCCTGCTAGACCAGACAAAGCCTTCAGTCAGTCCCACAGAATATTCACAAACAAATAAAAAGAACAGTGGGAGGAATTGACTTAAAAGTGCATTCATGGTACTTTTCTTTAAGAGTAATGATATGCAACAGCTCCTTGTGGTGTTGAACAGACAATACTATTAACTCTTTTTTCATTCCAGCACTTTAAGCATTTATGCACATTCTTCCACCTAATCACTACCTAGCTGCTGTTAAAATCCATCATGCACTATGGGCCAAATCTTGAGGTCCCCACTCAAAACCGCCCTTAAATGAGTTCTTAGTACAATTTTTGCATGATTAAGCATCACAGGTTTTTTTTTCCTAACTGATACCTGAATAAAGAACACAGGAATTGTCCCTGATCATTACCATAATGCTTTCATGTTTTCCACAATGCCACTCAAAAGCCTAAAAATATGGCATAGAAGCCCTGCAGGGAATTAATGCAAAGTGTCTGCATTTGTATCAGGAACCAATTACTGAGAGAAAGACAAAGGCTATTTGAAATAAACCTGGAGGATGCATTAGCAGGAGCACTTCTAACAACTTGCCATTTAAAGCACGCACGGGACAAATTCATCTCAAGAGTCACTTCAAAGGGAATGGTCCATAATCAAAATTAATCACAATTAATTTGGCCCTAGGTTTCTACCACTGAGAGGCAGGCTCCTGCAGTCAGAGCTGTGGGCACCGGATGGCAGAAATCACATCCACAGCGTCCACCTCTGCTGATATTGCCAATTCTTCTGCTATGCTGGTGCCATCGTAAAATGCTGCAACAGGATTCAGGCCAAATTTGCTTATCGGCTCCAAACCACGAGGCCAGCCAGCAGTATGTGCTGAATGGCTCTCTTTTTGAGGATGTCATCTTTCTATTTATATTACCTAATTCTTCTCCAACTCCCCATGGCAAACCAACAGTTGAAATCATACAGTATAAGCTAATAGGGTTATATAAGTATCCATTTGCTGTACATATGCTCTCCCCCCTAAGGCAAGTGATCACGACGACTCTGTAGCAGGAGAGGTACACCTTCCATTTCTGATGTCTAAGCACATCAGAGATACTTCGGAGGGGGTCTCTAACCCTTGTTGGAGGAGGATGCATGGGGAGCTGAGCAAAAATCAGGCAGCAGAGAATGGCCATAGAGAAAAAATCAAACACAAACAAGAGATGCCTCATCTCCTGACCCCTGTCTCCCTCATGAAACACAGCAACACTAAAGCAAGACAGAGGATTCCAGCTCCATATGTGGCAACTTTCAAGGTACTGTTGAAGACGTACAAACCTCAAGTTTTTTGCCCAGATTTAATTCCTTGATCTGCCTGCAAAAAAAAAAATAATAATCCTTGATATAGACAGAACATCTTCCCTTCTGTGTCTCCTGATGCTTCTCAGTCTCTACCAGCAAGATTTGTGTTTTTAAACTAATTCTACTCTCCATCCTCTTCTGGTTTTCCCAGTATCGCTCTCTAACTCCATTTTTGTGACTCAAAGGCAAGATAATTTACATAACTAACTAAGCTGTTCCAAAGTAAACTGGATGTATGGACATGGATACTTCCTTTATTTCAAATACATTTGCCTTGCCTACTTACACTGAAAAGAAAGAATATTGACTCTGTAATTATTAATTCCTGTATCCTTCACACCAAGGTATGTAAAAATGCCATAGGCCCTATAACACAATGGACTTTTGTCCCCAAATCTCTTGCTCTCTGGAAGCATTCAGGGTTTAAAATCTCAGAAAACACGTTGAGGAAATCTAAAGCCATATGACATGAAGTTTAAAGTATGCATTTTACTTATGCACATCCACATTTTTTTGTTTGCTATGAATGCAAATTCAGAAAGACTCATTTCTAGATACAGTTTGAACCTTTCTCCAGAACAGTATGAATACACAACACAGTAGCGGTGGGGGCTTTGGTCTTTTACACATATGCTTACTGTATATACATAGCTTCTTATTTTACCCACTGTGTAAGATTGCTGCTGTTCCCTCCTTGGCAGTTTGGAGGGCACAGATGCTCTGAGCTCTCAGGAAGACTCACACAGACAGCAGTGCCACTTCCCAAACTGGCTACTCCCTTCAATTTTCTGGCCAAGTCCATTAATCAGGCCCGATCCGGGGAGTCTGCATGTGCATGTACTGTAAAATCCCCTTACAGGGCACTGTTTTCCTTTGAAACAAACCTTTGCCAAGCTCCCCCAAGGCACACCAGCCACGAAAAGCAGACAGCAAAAGCTAATGGGGCCCCACACGAGTCCATTTGCCACACATATGCTTTATATACTCTCAGGAGCGGGTTCCCACTTCATCATGTGACCAAAGGGAAAGGACAGTTTCCCGGCAGCACGCACAAGTAGAACTGCTTTCAAATGCCTCCTCCTTCAATTGCTTCCTCCTAGCAGTCACATCAAACAAACGTGTATTACCTGGCTTGGAAACTTCTGCTTTTATCCTCCAAGTGAAGAATTGAAGTAGTTAGCACGCATACATTTCTGAATGTTCTTCAGTGAGAAAATGCAATGTTCCTGTTCCAGGGAATAAAATAATTATTTGCTTTCAAACTTCTTGTTTTTCAAGCTGACAAAAGCTGCTGTTACAAGTGATAGACAATTTTTAGACTGAAAACAGACCTCCCAGTTCTCAACTGCACTTTGCAGTGGTTTTGAATATTGTTTGTACCACCACTTCCCTCGCTGATCTGCCATCGATGACAACAACTCCAGTACAGTCCATAGCCAGTTCCAGTTCCCCCAGCAAACAGAAACCTTCAATCTGGGGTGTAACATGGTACTTCTCTTCCTTCTCCCACTGCAAGCAAAGCCAGGGTGCCTGGCTCAGATTTTTCTTAAGCAGCAAACTACCAGCTTCAAAGCAGCTACATCCTATTAATGCTGATAGACGTGAGACCTTTTAAAAGGCCTGGGGAAGACATATTTCACTTTGTTGAGATAAATTTAGACACCAGAAAGTATAAAGAAGAGGGAATCCAATAAACTATCATTTATCTTTCTTCTTCATTTGAATAAAGCTCCAGGACATGGACCTGTTGGAACGGGTCCAGCAGAGGGCCATGAGGATGATCAGAGGGATGGAGCACCTCTCCTATGAAGACAGGCTGAGAGAGCTGGGGTTGTTCAGCCTGGAGAGGAGAAGGCTCTGGGAAGACCTTATAATGGCCTTTCAATATCTGAAGGGAGCCTACAGGAGAGCCAGAGAGGGACTGTTTATGAGGAAGTGTAGTGACAGGACAAGGGGTAACAGTCTTAAACTGAAAGAGGGGAGATTTAGATTAGACACCAGAAAGAAATTCTTTACAGTGAGGATGGTGAGGCAGAGAACCCAGGGAAGTCATGGATGCCCCATCCCTGGAGGTGTTCAAGGCCAGGCTGGATGGGGCTTTGAGCAACCTACTCTAGTGGGAGGTGTCTCTGCCCATGCCAGGGGGGTTGGAACTCGATGATCTTTAAGGTACCTTTCAACTCAAACTATTCTGTGAATATATAACACTACGATTTTACCCTCATGCCAAAACCTGCAAATTCAGTTTGTCTGGATGTTCAGTTATGAGAACAAAATTGGTTCACACTGTCCCTTCTCCCATATTGAATATGTATTCCAGGAGGGGAATCTTCCCAGAATATAGTATTATCACTTCAAAAACAATTCAAGTTTTTGCATCTAAGTTCATGTGACATGTACTCAAGATACATGAAATTCAGCAACAGCAACTGGAATTGTTGGATTCTTTTCTGCGGAGCACTGACTGCCTCCTGCCAGCAGACAGTCTTTACTGAACTCAATGAAAACAATACAAGCCTGTGTCAGGCTTCAACATTGCAGAAAAAGAATGAGCCATCACAGCAAATGAGAAATATGTCATTTTCTCCATCTTTTCTTGGATGGTGAAAGAGAAGCATAAGTAAAACAAGCAAATCACTCAAGGCCACACCAAGAATAGCACTAAAATCCCCAACCATAGGACATGCTACATACTTGTAGTAACAAAAATATATCTGTCATTGCATGTCACACAAGCTCATTCAAACTAAAAATTTATCACTTGCTTCAGACTCCAGCCAGGTGACGGCAAATATATCACGGAGCTGTCAACGATCTGCTAATCTTGGCTGTGAAGTGTAGAAATACAAGAAGCTTAAAAACACACTGGTCCTCCAGAAACCATAAATTTTGCTGGCTCTTTCTCACATACCACTGGGTAATAGGACTGCTCCAGCTACTTCATTCCCACCTCCTGCAGTTAAACGGTTTCATTTTGCATGTCTATTTAGAGTGTGACAACAAGACACGAGGGAGCAGAATTCACTATGGGTTTACAGATAAAGAGACAAAGACCTTCTCTGTCTCCTTGAATGAGAACAGTTACTGGTGGCAGAGTTAACTTCAAAGTCTGTGCAGAAATCCCAGGACACACAAAACTGAATTTTCAGAGCCTCCACAGATACAGCTGGAATAACATCTCTGTCCATCTGGAAACCTGATCTGTT
Source organism: Scolopax mira (assembly GCA_004320125.1). NCBI lineage: Eukaryota > Metazoa > Chordata > Aves > Charadriiformes > Scolopacidae > Scolopax > Scolopax mira. The sequence continues at coordinate 404,706 of BJBW01003175.1, read as the reverse complement.
GTGCTCTTTTGAGAAGAAAGCAAAGAGAAGCGAACGACGACCTTTCATCCTCCATCCAAAACCAAACTGTGTGTCTACGCTTGCACCTGTTGAAACAGACCCATAGCATAGTGTCAAGTAGTGACTTCAGTTTCTCCTAGCACATATATTTGGACAAAAACTTAAACCAGGGTAGGGGGAAGATCTTTGATTATAAACACAGAAGTTTCAAAGGATCTTTCCCCACAAAAAGGGTTTTGTTCATGATGTTTCACACTGAGTATTTTGAGGAGACATAAATTTGCTTTAAATAAAAAGCAAATCTCCTTGGTGTTCAAGTTCTAGTGCTTTATGGTCAGTGAGCTCACTAAGGACTACTAGCCTGTTTAATGTAAACACTCCTATCACTACAGCTGTGTGACACGGCCTGGCTATAGAAGGGCAGATTAATTCACTGTTATTTATACAAACACAGTTCTTTAAATGAATTTCTCTTATGCCAAATTGCTTGGTGTACCTGCCATTCTTCATTTCCTACTCCAGCCACAAACTTCAATTTTCTGTCCGTAGCTCTTAAATGGCACATAATTACAACTAATTATTGATCACTGAGGGATTACTAGTTGACAAATCCAATTTTCACACTGTTATCAAGCATGACTGACACTGGACCAGAGAGGATAAAAGGTACCTGCACTGTCCTAGAAACCTGCAGGTCTTTAAGCTGGTTGAGACCAGCGTCACCATTATTAAACCCAATCAGACTACAATGGCACCTGAAGGCCAATGTGTTTAGGGACCTATTATGTAAGATGCTGTAAAGCTACACAAAGTGACAGTCCTCACCCCAAAGAGCTTTGCAAGCCTAAAAAAAGCTGAGCCTTTTACACCTATAAATGTATTCAATTTGGCTGCATTTGTACCACTTGTGCATTCTATTTCTGCAAATATTCTCCCAAGCAAGCTAGCTGGTGGCGACGTTCAGAGAAACAGCTCAGTTCAGAGAAAAACTCTACTCAATTTTCCTCAAAGCAAATTTTAAATTTGCATGCTTTAGTGCACCTGCTGATCTCAACAAATTGGATCAATGAAGGAAAGGAGAGCACTGTGCAACCCTGGTGCCCTGGGAAAGCGGCGCACACCCAGACCAGTAAGGTTATTTGTTGGCTGCAGCAGCCCCGTTACCCAGAAATCAGGAGGCTGCTGTCGCATGGTCTGCGTAGGGTACAATCGAGGCACTGTGCAAAGAGGGTATTTAAGAAAAAGAAAAAAAAAAATCTGAGAGAAAAATACATGGAGCTGCTCAAACATCGCCGAATGGGCAATGTTTTCATAATAAGTCACATGATTAATTTTTTCCCAGTTGTATTTCAATGGAGTTATTCATATAACTCAAGTAGACAAATTCCAGTGTGAAAGTATCTGTGCTCTTTTAGCCCAGTGGCAGCCCTTCCAGCATGGCTTAAAACAAAAGACCAAAAAAGTCCACTCCTGTAGTATACACAAATTGGTTTATTATTAGAGCTCATCCAAGACCATTATTTTCTGACAGAAAATGTGTTCTTAACAGAGTTGAAATTTCTGTGAAGAACATATTTCTTGCAAATGTTTAACTTTTCATTTGGGAAAAAACTCATTTTTGTTTCGTGTCTGCTTAAGATACATTTCCCTTTCCATTCTGCTCCAAAGGAAGCACAACAATTTAGAAAATGCTGCACTAAATCTCCCTGGCTCCTAAAATAAAAAGCTGAGAATGAGCATCACACAAAGAAAGATTGCAAGTGCCTTACTAAGGACTTTATTCACTAAAAAAAACTCAACTCTATTCTGCTTCTTGTCTGTGGAAGTGAAATATGATTTTATTAAATGAAGCCCTTAATATGTTTGCTAAGACTCTGTCAGGCTGAACATTAACTACATTGCAGTTGTTTTTCAAGTCTAAAAAGAAAGTTGCTCTGCAAAGAAACAAGCTCACTTAACCTACAGACCAGTGGAGAAGTTTGCTTTATTAAGCGCGTCTGCAATGTCCGGTGCACACAAGGAGCATAGTGCATTCATAAAAAAAACCATAAAATGCATAGCTTTCAAAAAGTCATTTAAGGAAGGGAAGGAAAGGGGAAAAAAAAAAAAAAAGGAAAAAAATATGTTTCATGCATTTCAATTTTGGGTAGCAAGGTTGTATACATGAGCACGCAGCAGTCATCTACTGCCCAGGTGCCACCCCAGGATGTGTGGCAGACCCCCCAGCAGAGACCTGCTCTTCCTCAGTAAGAAATAATACCTGGGGGCGCCTTCTGGGCTGCCAGGTCTCTGGCCCTTTGCAGAGGGCTTGCACCACTGGGTGAACAAGTTGCTGAATCTGCCCCCATAGAGGCATTTTTGATGTGAAGCGTTGAGTCCACACAGGAGGGTCAAAGCCGGTGAAGCAGCTTCCCACCCCAGCCGGGGCACCTGCACCAGCACCAGGCCACATCCTTGCCCAAAATTATTCCCCTCCCGACCTGCTGCTGACTTTCGCCTGTGTTTTCTGCTTCAGACACAAGCCAGATACAAGTCCACTCTGCCCTCTCCTGGCCTGCACACACATCCAAGTCTGTGCAGCCGTCCCGAATCTCCCCTGGAGAGGGGCTGGGGCTGGAGGGGATGCAGGTGGGCTGGGAAAAGTCCGTGTCTCCATTGGGCAGCCAAAGGGGCAGAGCCCCAGGGAAGATGGACTGGGCATCATTGTTTGGGGGGGGTGAGGGGGGGGGCGGAACAGGATGCACACATAGGATGGCGCCTCCCTGCCCACCAAATTCACCACCATTGCGTTGGGAACTCTTTTCACCATCCCAAATACCTTAACCCTCGTAAGAGAGCTAAAAGAATTGCAGGAACATTCCCTCAGCCCCACAGTACTCATTAAAAAAAAAAAAAAAAAAACAGTCTGGGGGTAGAAGGGTATTCCTTCTGTAAAGCATCTCGTATAAGAGGTGTATCACTGGAACGTGAGCAATAAAAATAGTAATTTGTAAGATTAAAGCAATGACAGACGTTTCTTGTAAAAACAACGTAAGACATTACAGATAAAATAACATTACATAAACAGGCTAAGTATTAGAACTATTATCATCAACAGCACTGGGGACAAAGCAGTTTAGCAAAGGAATGAAAAATAGAGAATGTGATTTAAGAGGCAGAGAGAATCTGCACTGGCAAGTCATAATTACTGAAGCTGAAACCCAGCCAGGACCCTGGTTGACTGCCTCTGGGCTTTTGAAATGCAATCCAGAATCTTTAAATGACCAAATAATTGGGACCAGAGTTTCATGTCACCAACAAGACACCACCATCATACAGCCACACCAGGACAGCTATCCAGCACTGACATAGAGAGGGATCAACCACAAACACAGCCTCCACAGTACTGATGATTTCAGACATCTAAAACCAAACATTGACCTGAAGCAGATCTGGTTTGATTGAACTTCTTCTTTCCAAGCTGGTACAGCTGCAAGTTTCCTTCAACCATTCTTCAAATCCAGCATCCTGTAAGCATCTAATGTCTAGTCAAAGGACATCATTCATCCATTTTATGGTTCCCAGAATGCAAAGATATCTACCCAATTTCCTAAGAAACATTAATATTAAGTATGGCTTTCTCAGCCCAAATCATGCAAGCTGAACAAAGTTCTCCTGACGTTTTATGACAAGGTGATTAATAATACCAAGAAGAATAAAAAGATACCAGAATATAAACTATTGTAAATCTTTCAGTCATCCCAGGAATAATGAATGTAGATTTCTTAGGAGAGCAGTACAGATTTAAAAAGAATCATTTTAGTTTTCTTGTCAATCACAATGCTATTTATATAATAGCAGAAACAGACAATGAACTTACTTAATCTTAAAACGAGTGTGTAGCAAGTTCAAGACAAGGATTACAGGCACTTCTTTAAAATCTTATGTTAAAAAAAAAAAATAAATTGAAAAGCCATCCTAAGCTATAATTTCCAAAATTCTCAATGAAAACATTCCATCTTAACCATCATTTCCGATCAGCGACCTTCTCCTCTCCAAGCAAGAGCCATCACAATAAGAAGTTCAGTATTCAAGTCGCACAAAATTAGTTGTACTTAGAAAGCCTAAGCTAATGTGCCCTACCTTTTTTTCAAATACTTAAGTAAAAAAGTATATGAGTATGGTCAAGAGTATGGTTTAAGTATATGGCCTAAGTATCCACTGGACCAAAATGCCCCATGCTTCTTTGGCATGTTTTATGGAGTCAAGCAAAGAGCAAAAGCAAACTCTTTAAAAGTTGTTCTAGAAACACTGTTAAGCCTTCAACCCTCGCCCCGAGACAGGGGTTATGGCCTTGTTCTGCTTCTGGCTGTATGGGGGAACTCTGTGCTCTCTGACCCCTTGAGGCAGGCTGTCCTAGACGTTACCTCAATGCAACAATTAATAAATAATAATACTAAATTTAAGCTCATGCAACTCATACAGGCTAAATGTTCCAAAGAAAAATGAATAATGCATACATAAGAGATTCATTTGGGAAAAAAAAACTAACTTCAGTTTGAAATAAAGCCCTGGTTGCCTTGGCAAAGAGGATTTAATTGCTGTAATCACTACATCTCACATAAGGTCGCTATTTGAGGGAGTCCACAGTACTGCTATTCATTCTGTATCTCCTCCATAGCAAATAAAGGACTACTGGTCTCAAGAGCATCAGTGAAATGCTTCTGAAAAGGTTTAAATTATTTTTAAAGGGTTATTAGCTTTGGCAAATGAGTCAAAAGTCATCCTAGCTGAAGAGTATAGGTACTTTTGCCACATTATGGACATAACAGTAGGAAATGTCTTCATTAAGACTGTACTACTAGTGTTACTGTGTCATTAAAAACAGTCCCCAAAACATGACCGCTCCCTATCCATCTGTGTCCTATCTACCCACCCACCCAGGGTTACTACTGCCCCTAAAAATTTTCATAGTAATTATCAGAAATATGAAGCCAGAACACTGGAACACACACGTGCCTTCCACACAACCAAATTAAAATAGTTTTACTGGCACAAATCCTAAGCAACTCTATGGAAGTCTATTAAATCACCCCTCTTTTCTGTATAAGAGAGAGAAGACTCTGGCCAGGCAAATTAAATTAGAGATGGGCCAGAGCCAAACTCCCAGATCCAAAACAACCTAAAACTCACAATGCATTTGGATCCTGGTCCAGATTCTCACAGTCTGCTACTGCTTCTCTCACACCCTCTGCCACTTCCCAGGACGGGAAAAACTTTTCAGACTGTCCCCAAGCATCACTTGGTGCATTTTATCACCATCTTCCATCAGGGATCTGCATCAAAGTGCTCATACGTGTGCTTCCTGTGGCCGCTTGGCACATTTCTTGCCCAGACCCTCATTAACTTGAGCAGATGCTTAGAAAGCCCATGAACAAGGCCCCGTCTATCCCACACTTCTGCTTCTCTTCCTTTGCCTCTTGCTGTCTTCTGGGACTGGCACTGGGGATTCAGTGAAAATGCATTTGAGGACTCCTTCATTAATACCACAAAAGCTTGGGCCACACAGTGAGAAAAAAGCAACCGAGAAAGTTCACTTGGCAGGAAAATTTTAAAAAGGATGTAGTGGGGAGTAAGAAGATGTATATTGGTCCTAGTGAGAAACAAAAGCATGGCAGGAGCAGAGAGAGCCCTGCTGGAGCCACGTCTGGTGGCTCAGAATGATAAGGGTGGAAAATCTACCCCTGAAACAAGGAGTTACTTTGAATATGGCCCTCCCAATGGCACCCTCTTCATTGGTGTACCCCTGGAAATACTGCTGCTCAGACCAATTCCTCCTCTGCTGGGAATATCCATAGCAGCTCTGCAGGGATACTAAGGAGAATATACTTTAGAGAAGTTTTCCCTCTTATGTAGTCATATATAACTGTCAATACAGGGTGAAGTACTGCTCCACCTAGGGCACTGACACACAGCACTGTTCAGGGCAGGGGGCTTTTAAGTGGCCAGTTGAAGGATGGGGGGAAATGAGAGATGAACCCAGCCACACAGGAACGGTTCCCTTGGGCTCTCGGAAGCTCAAGAAGAGCTGCCACTGCCAAACTCCCATGCGAAACAACACTGGCCCACTGCAGGGTGGGGGGATTGTCTTCTGCAGCAGAGCCAACATGCAGCATCACCTTCCTCGGGCTGCCTCCCTCCCCACTGCCCACACAGCGTTGGAGGGCTCGCAGCCGAATGGTGCAAGAAGTGAAATAGCTTTAACTGTAAGCACCATTTGCTGTGCCTCAGGATGGCAGACTCATTTGTCACTGTTTTCTTCTCCTGCAGCTCTTTTGATTCATCTGGGATCCAATAACTTTGTTAATATGATTTCTTTCATACCCTTGCAGAGTACAGCATCCGAGGCACAAATGGCAGCTATCTGAAGCATTAAATACCTCACACAGAACACAAGTCCCTGCTCTACTTTGTCCAAAACCAGACTTTCTTATGAGTCCTTTATTGACATAAATTGCATGGGGGGGCAGGAGGAGCACCCAACACAAGAAGCTACGTTGACAATTTTCTTGCATTATTCTGTCTCCTGATCATTCTGAGTGTCCTCCCTCCCCAAAGCTGTCAGCTAACCATCACACTGGCCTTCTTGTATCAGACCGTGCAAAAACTTATGGGTAAACACAAGGATGAAAGCAACTCTGTTACATCAGTGGGAATATGAAGAAATTGAGATCAATGGGCTCACTCAAAGCAATACTTCATCAGCTTCATGGGATAGCAATCTGGTTTTTTACTAGGATAAAATGAAAGAAATGCACAGCCTAAAACATTTAGCTCAGGAAGAAAGTAAATTTCAAAGTAGACACATTTTTATACTTTTAATAGTATTCATTAAACACTAGAAATAACTGTATCAAGAACCAAATCGCTGTTGTGTCTGACTTGTTTAAACAAGACCATGATTTACTTCACTGCCAGCTAATGAAGAGCTGTACAAGAAGCTGATCAATGCCATCATTGTCTGGCAGCACAAAGCAGGGACCACTCAGCATACTGTCCAAAACAAAGACCTCCCCCTAAGCTCCCTGACAAGGAATTGCTCCCTAGGACACATAGTTCGCAAAAAGCCACAGTGCATCCCTGAACTGACCACTTGAAATTTCCTTGAAATGACCACTCAAAGACAGGAACCCTTTCTGATCTGTGTTCCCAACCTGAGTACAAGGTAAAAATAAAAATAATAATAAAAAAAACCACACACAAAAAAACCTCACAAACAAAAAACTCAAACAAAGAAAAAAAATTACCTGGACAAAGAAAATGTTTATCTTGCCACTGTCTTCCTTAAATTACCCTTTGTGACACTGTGTATTTAAACATTTTTGTCACCTGAATGCAACTTTATGTTCATTAATGGAAGTATCTAAACTCAGGGACAGGTGCTCACAGGCAAAACTAAATTCTAATTCTGTCTTTGGCTTTCTCTTCCCATTTCATATCTGCACCAATGTTAACCACAGCAGGGGTAAATCACCTGTCTCATCCTGCGAGGCAATAATTATAGACAGGATAGGCCCCAGCAAAAGAAGCATTTAGAGAAGGGTGGTGATGATGCCCTGTGCAGACCAGAGAGGTTGAGCCTTTAGCAGCCCCTTAGATGCAGCTCCTCATCCAAAAGGTATCACCACCCAGCACATCTTCAGGTCACATCGAGGGAGTCCAAGCAGATGCAACAAGCCAAGAGTGTCCTTTTAGCGGTGGTCTCCTCTAAAGTCCACTTGCCTCCTTCCCAGGTACGTTCTGCATCACAAGGGTTTTTAACCATGGCTCATACCCTGCTTTCAGTGCCACATCTGCTGACAGTGCTCTGCAGATCCGCACCCGTCCCCGAAGCAGGCACTGAGTTGTGCAGGAGCTGCCTAGAGTTAATTAGCAGGAGCTGTCATGTCAAAGCTTTCGGAGATGGGGATCAGCCAAGGAACAAGCTTGTAGGACCTGAACCATTTAAAAATGTAAAATCTCTTTCCATTACTGTCAACAAGGCTGAGTTTGTGTCAAGTCATACGGCGTATTGGCACCTTCCAAATCCACAGGAAATGCTTTTCACATCATCTCTGTTTGCAGCATATAGCAGTGTCTGCACTAACATGCTGGCAGACAAGAGGTTGTCGGGGCTCCTATTATAAACCTTATTTGTCACACACGTGCCTGTAACGATCCGATGTGTCAAACAGGATGCACTGCCACCAGTTACACACAGCACTGCTTACCCACCTGTCATTCAGTTATGCAAAGACGAGATGCCTGCTCACACACCAACGACTTAAAATCCACATAACTAACTTTTTTTGCTTCCATTTTATGGCTCTGAATGTGAGATACAACAAATTAATTTACATAAAATTGTCACATCCCTTAGCGTTCATAGATGCAGATGGGCAGGTGAATGAGAGCTGTGCTGCTAGCAGGACTTAAAAAGAAGAAAAATGGGGTTTCAAGGCAAATCAAATACCTTTTCCAATCAAAAGTGTGTCCTTGTTTCATTCCAGATGTATTCAAGGTCTCCCCACCATAAACATAAAATATTCCCAAACTGTCAAAATTAAAAATTACTAGCAGTCAAACTATTCCCCTCCTTAGCAAAAACCACCCTGCTGAAACATACACACAGGCTAAATGTTTTTAATTAATCTAATTCTGTATTTTAGTCAACTCCTTCCCTCCAATTCTTATGAACATTCCCTGCACCCATGGGAGAAGGGAGTATCCGTAAGCCAGCACTGCCAAGGGCAAGGGAAGAGGCAGACAGCAGGGACACTTGCCACAGTCACCCAAACTCAGAACCACCCTCCCATTCCTGTCTCATTCTCCTTTACCTGAACACCACCTTAATAACGCCCCAGTAACTAACAGTTGTGTTTCTGGATAAAGTCGACCCCTTTGCAGGGCAACAGAAGTCACCATCAGAAAACGTGTCAATAAAAATTTAAAATAAAATAAATAAAATAAAATAAAATAAAATAAAATAAAGTGTTTTATCACCACGACACCGCGATCCCATTTGGAAGTGCTTCAAAGCCAATATCCAACAACTAACAAGAGCTTCTCGCTGTCACACGGGGCTGCTGCTCTGCCTGGTTTATTCCTATGAAGAGTGATCGTGGACAGCTGATTATTGTAGCAGATAGTTGACCTTTATCTAAAATTCCATTAAAAAGCTTTATTGACTGTAGTCTTGTGGGGTCTTGCAGGATTCACTGGGTCATTTATTCACTGTTGGATACTCATAGCTTTTTAAGATTTTAGGACCGCTCAAGCACTAGGAAGGAGCTATTTTTTTTGTCATTTTTAACTGTTTTTAAGACCGTATGAGAGGCTGGTTTCTTTTCTTCTGCCTCTCCAGTGTGGCTAGAGCAGAGAAGGTTATCTTAAAGCACATGAAAAAGAGGGAAAAACTAGCAGTCTGGTGCAACTATTTCCAGGGCAGGTTGGCTTGTGCACGTGGGTGCAGCGCAGCCATGCACTGCCTGCAGTACCCCGGGAGGAACTGGAGGATGCTTTTTTCACATCAGTCAACACAGATTCAGGTCTAACTACTTCATACAACATCCGTCTGAAATTCATAACTCCATACCACCATGACAGACTTTCATCAGCTGAAGCAACTTTTTCTGGGCCACATGCCTGTCTCAAATAGATATATGAAAAATAAAAGAACAGTTCAACCCTTTCTGAAAGAGAATTTGTAGAAATGGTTTATACAAAATTCTGGTGATGGCTCCCCCAGGCTTCACAGAAATGTCCTGAAAGGACATTACTCTCTTTCCCATTCAGTGACAAAGAGAAAAGAAAATAGTGGGAGGAAGACCATGTATTGAATGAAGCAGAAGATCTGGAAAAAAAGTAATGTGGATTTGTCTTTGAGGAATAAGTTTAGTGCATATATACATGGGGACTGAGGTAAAGTCACAAAGACATCTCTGGTGTTTCCAGACTTCGCAATGCTTGATATTTTTTATTAATATCACCATTTCGTATTTTATATTTAGTCCAATGTACATTCAGAGAAAAAAAAAGAAATAACACATTTAAACACTATTCTGGGTTTATTAAACACTTTGGGTAAAACCCAAATATTCCCAAGTGGACAGTAATGCTTTAATTCTGTAATTATTTCTAAATTTGAACTAGCATTTCTGATTAATTTCAGAAGTATATTTTTTCATATATTATTATTTCTTAGTAATTTATTTCTCAACACTTTCACTTCTGCTGAATTTTCATCCTAAAATGATATTTCGGTTAATCATTTATTTCTCTAGCCAGTAATAATCCTGCCATGCTTCCCCATTCATACAAGCTTGGTTACAAGCAATGAAGGCCACGTGGAACCTCCTCCTCAGGCTGCATTCCCCATAGCCTGTATTCTCTAATTTTCTATGCATTTCCAGATCTACAACCTTCTGTTTCTTTCCCTTGTTTGCTCTTGGCAGCTACTGGCAGGAGACATCCTCTTAATGATCTTTTTCTGGCCTTCTAGACGACTGCTCAGACTTCTACGGATCTTTCATTATTAACACAGAAGCCTTGTAAGTCAGTTTTAATGGCCTGTGCAATTTTTATTCCTTAGCAGGAGACATAACCTCCTCCATATGGATATATGTTTATTAATATAAATCCTTAATATCATTTTTCCTAGTGAGAATAATCAGTAAAAGCCAACCGGCGTGTATTACACCTTGTAGTGGTTCATCCAAAAATCAAAAAGTAATCTTTGCCCTGCAATATGTGGAGCATGGCAGGGAGAAGCAGATAATCCTTTTCCCTGAGGTTGCCTAGGCACCGAATGACAGCAAGGTTTCTTTACATGGTCCCACCATTCCCCTCCAGACAGAGGACCACATCCCGCCCACAGCCGCTTTCATTTCTCTAGTGTGGGCTTCATTACCTGGTTTCAGGCCCTTACTATTATTCCTGGAATATCTCCAATCTCCCTTTCTATTCTGATCGGGGATAAAAGAAGGATGGGTCGCTCGTGTTACAGACGTGTAACGAATGCTGACAAACCCACTTTTTGTCTGCGACTCGACCAATTGCTATTAGTGCCCAGCCTTCATTACCAGCACATCCTCGCTCACAGTTTAAATGGGGAGACTTGCTAAACGGGACAAAACTCTGACGATTATTTATAAATAGAGTGTCCTGGTTTCTTTCCTATAACCAAGGGGTGATTGTCCATTTATTCCATTAAACGTTCTCCTGCTCCACAAAATGACTCCCATTTTTCTTTTAAATACACCCTTTGAGTCTCAAGATGGAGTTAAATAATAACATACACCACAAAAGAAATGCAAGCTATTCCCAGTGCTACTGGATGAGATTTCCACTGCTTGCTTCCAGTTAAACAAGAATTGTTTTCTCCTGTCTCTTTTATAACTCCTCCATGTGTATCAGGAGACTTCTATTTAGTAAATAGCACAAAAGTTGATGTTACACTTCTTTAGTCACAACTTCTATCTTTCCTTATTGTTTCAAGTTTGTCAGTAGAGAATGTAACAGATACTCCTGTGCAAAGAGAAAAAGGGCCTGAAAATTTGTGACACTGGGTGTATTAATCCTGCTGGAATCTCAAAGCTGTGCATCATTTTTCCTTTTTTTGTTTTTTTTAAATAGGTAGCTCATTAAAATTTAATCATGGCAACATAGCCCTTTTAAACTATCTTTATGGTTAAATGATGTTCAGTGACAACCCACCTAACATACTGAGCAAAATTCATGTTCACAGATAATAAATTTTACAGAACAGAACAGACCAGCAAGGCCACAAATTAATTTCCAGTGTCATAAGAACTTCATTGCACTCATGTATAGATCATCTGTCAACAAAGCAAGCAATACAACTGTCAGGCACAGCAAAAGCATGAAATGCAGGTTTAGCCTCCAAATTCTGCCCCTTGACATATCTGAGACCTTCAGTTACACCAAGCCACACTGGCTAGGGATTACAGTATGAAAAGAACCAAATTCTCCAGACCACAGCACAACTAGAGCTCGAATTCACTCTTAAATTCTAGTTATTGAATGGAAACAACCAACCGAGACTTAGCTTAAGCAGAGCAAACCCAGTTTGGACTGATGAAAGCTACTGGAAGGATAGCTGGAGCTTCACATAGAACCTACAGCTTCCCCCTACAAGTGACGTTACTGGAAGGGCAGGGGGTTAAAAAGTGAGTATCTTTCAACACAGCCTATTGCTCTTTCCAATTGCTTTTCGGTTTCCTTATTTAAGCTTATTTAAGAATCCCAAGTTTTACCAAAATGAGGAAGAATCTGCTCTCATATGAGAACTGAAATCAGTGTTGCTAGAACAAAATCCAACATAAAATAAAATACTACACAACACAGCTTGAAATAGAAAAGAGACACATAAAATTGAGCATATGTCTTCTTTTGCATGCTATCAGAACTCAAGGTCGGCATCAAATGCTGTGTTGAAAATGACTTGATTTTGATCTATTGTCTCATATGAGCCAGACTGCAATTCACCCTGCTACACTTATAACAGATATGATTAAAAACAATCAGTTATATTAGGCAAAAATATATTTCCCAAGGCAAACATTTGCTTCAATGTATTTTTCTCTGGCTATAACACACAGAAATTCTATGTATATAAACCTCCAGGATTTTTATGGACTTTAACATTGAGCTGGAAAAACAGGAATGCCTGTAAGGAAAAACTGCATAAATTAGATGCAGGCACTCCAGTGATTGTATTTCCCTCAGCGTAATTCCCTTCCTACTGTGTAAACTTCAGCTGAATAATCTCTCCATGGGTCCCACATATGTCATTCGAAATAATCATAGCAACAGTTGCTGATGCTCTCTGTTCCTGGAGGATGGATGAACCATCAACGGAATTGCATGTTGCCTCTTACTTTCAGCATTCAACTGAAGGTTAAATAAAAATACTCGCAGTTTTCTCTGATGAAAAGCACAATACAAGCAAAGAAAGCCAAATAAAAGACCAGACAGGCTAGACTACATAGAGCCAACAGTGAATTTTCCAAGGAAGTATTTCTGGGCATGTAAAACATGCTGATTTATTGTAACAGAAACATCTCCTTTTCCGATTCCATGCACTTTTCAAAGAAGGAAATCCCCATGGAAACCTGATTGCATTCCCAGCAGCTCAGAAGCACCGAGATGAATGCTCCGTGTGCTGGGAGCGCTGCGAAGTGACTCCTGCCAAACAGCTGGAGTCATGGAGGCTCAGGGGAGAAGCTTGTGGCTCATCCTGGGTCTCCACCATTTGGAGGCTCAGTTTCTGCTTTCTTGAAGCCCCAGATCAGTTACTGTGCTCAGCACTTCCAGAAACAGTTTTGCTTTTGAAAGACAGTATTTCAAAACTATGTCTGTAAGTAGTTTTGGCGCTTTCCTGGACAGCAGAAATATCAAAACTCTACCCCTGTTCCATTTGTTACAAGGTGAATGTTATTTTAGAAATTGAAATGGAAAGAAAACATCCTCATCTTCAGTTGTCTCCTAGGGAGTTTTATCTGTGGTGTGACAGAACAAAAATCTGAGAATGAAGAGCTGATGCTGAATCCTTGCAAAGCTTTAGGCAAATTCCATAATCTCTCTGCTATGGCACTGAGGATCAAAACACAACTGCCAAAACCTGACTGTTCTATGTGGTTGGTCCATCTATGGACAGCAGATGGTCCAAAACCATATTTAATGAAGAAAAACCAGAAAAAACAGGTAAAGGCCAGAATAATTTGGGTTTATAGGAAGACCCTTCCACTCCCAAGCCCTTTAAAGTCTGGTTAAAACCTATTATTTCTCACACATTTCCCCCTAACCCTGACCAGATGGACATGCTTGGAATATTGTGGAGCATTTCTTTCCTTCTGCCTGTGCACTGTGTTATGAACCACTTGTCCCGACTCACACAGCAATCCACAAGTTTATTAATATGCATGTGCTATTTCACAAGCATTCAGTGATTTGAAAGTGCTGCATAAAGTTTGCTGTCTGTTTTCTCAACATCTGTCCCCAAAGTACACTTCTGTCATGTTCTGCTCCCATCGTTCTCAGATCAAAAAGTTAGAAGTAAGGCACGAATCCATTTTGAGGTTTGCTAGCGCAGGCTGCAACTCCTTCTCTCCCAAGTGTCTCGCATTCTCACAGCATATGACACTTTCCAATTACCTTTTGGCCCTTTTATTCCCCCAGTCTGGCTCGCATTTCTCTCTGAATTTGGTCTCTATGCAGCTCTGAACCCACAGTCTGACAGCTAAGGACATAACAAATATGCAGCACTAACCCTCACGGTGGTTAGAAATGCCTGAATTCTCCTATTACAGGCAGATTCACAAGTAAAGGTCACCAGAAAGTCTCAAAACTTAAAACAAAAATGGGCCACACAACAAGCAGTCAAAAGCTTGAGGAGGCAGGATGGGCTGTCCCACAGAAAAACCCAAGATGACTTGCAAAGTTTGGATCCAAATCCCAGCTCTGCCAGAGACTCCCTACACAAGCTGAGGCACGTCTCATTTTCTCACCTCTCAGCTTCCCTCTGTACAATGCAACAAAATAGTTCCTCACTACATATAACCTTTGTGTCTTGCACCATATGTGCAAGACGTATTGCATATACTTTGGAAAGATGATAAGAAAGTTGATAAAAAGAGAGGAAGCTTCACAAAGATATGGAAAACCTACCTGCAACCTGTCTAACAAAATGGATCACAGCAGTTACCCTGGCTGATTTACAGAGGCGTAGTTTAAGAGGCAGAATTATGACTAGAAGCAAATAGAAGTAAACCAAAAAATAATCATACAAACATTTATAGCTCATACTTTAAGATCAATTCCCATGTTCTAAAAAGTGTCATCCACAGAGATAATTCAGGACTATTTATAGTTTTCTCTGCTTGGAGAGGAAATGCTTAAGTTCTCTCAGGAAAACACTGAATGTAACCAAAGAAATTACACCTGACATCAATTAGTTCCTATTTGTAGACTGTTTAGCATACAGCACTTTAAAAATTCACTTACCTTAATACAAACTGGTCTGCTAGAGAGTCATCGGCCAAGGAAACATGAAAGGTCACAACATCACCTTCTCTGACCGGGTTGAGTGGTAAGTGAATAACGATATTTTCATCTAGTCTCAATGAAGACTGTTTCAATTTGTCTTGGTTTGGGTAAACAATGATGCTACCAATCCTCTCCATAGCTGACAAAGCCTTGTGTTCATTATCTTGACCTGCATGGATATTATTTTCCCATTTTGCATCCTCTGGAGAACATTCCCCATCTGCCGTATAAATCTTATAGAAGAGCTCCACAGTAATCCCTTCCATGGAGGCTGTTTCCTCTGAGACCGGGGGCGAAGGGGAGCTGAACCAGCTAGGAGATAATTCCAGCTCCGCAACACATAATCCTAGATGACCTGTCAATCTACAGCTGGCCACAACTTCTCTAGACTCCAGGATAGCAAACATCTTCACACAAGGCAACCTCTCCGCAGAATTATAGTCATCCCAGTCCTTTCCCGCAATATAGAACAAGGTTTGTATTTTAGGTTTGTTGGAATAGATTGAGCTGTCGATTACGTGAGATTTTAATTTCCAATTAAAAGTGAATTCATTTGTGAAACCAAAAGATGCAGAAGTCAGCATGAGGTCCAAGGGAACAGCCTGTTCAACAGAAAAGGGTCCATATGTGGCATTTAGCACAGGTGGCAGTTTGGCTTTGTATATAAAGAAGGAATCCACCCTAGACTGCAAACTGGAGTTCCTCATGATATCCTGGTTCGCTTCTTTGAGGAAGAAGAAAATATCAGCATTGCAGATGTGATAGCTCGCGGGGAGATACGTTGGCAGGTTTGAAAATCTCTGTATGCTGTCCATGATCCCTCCTCGGCTCTCCACCACTGTAGGCCAAAGATAAAAGGAAACAGAAAGACAACTCTAATATTTGCTTAGCATGCTCCTCAGTTTTTCTCAACAGCAAAGCATTACCAAAGATCAATACTGTTAGCCACAATTACAAAACAACCTGACACAGATACCATGGAGTAACACTGTTGGCTCAAAGAAAGCTCATACACTGAAAACATCCCATTGCATCAGCTGCACAGCTCCCTTTCCACCTTCTCCAATCAAATATCTACTTGAAAGCCATTAATCAAGTACCGGATGAAAACAAGGAGGAGACTTGCCAGACCCCAATTTAAGTTCCAAAACTTTTTACCAGTTGGTTGTTGTTCTTTTATTGCCAGATTAAACTTAACAACTTTTTCTCATCCATGTTTCAATTTAAGTAAGAAACTGCCATACTGAATATTAGTAGGCAGTAAAATACAACATTTCCTTCAGTCTAACATCATTAACACACAATGTGATGGGGATTGCAAATCTGCATCACTCCCAATCCACTTTTGCTAGGTCAATGGTTTGGAAGTTAGTGGCAAACTGATAAAAGCTTTGTATTCTTGAAACCAAAACTTTTCACGCAAAAAAAAATATGGGGTTTGATAGAGGTCTCAGTGGGATAGATTTATAGGCAACAGTGAACTTGAGAGAAGGAGAAAAATCCTTTACACACAGAAGGTTTGCAGACTCTTAGAAGGATTTTTTGGTTTAATTCCAGAGGAGAATGAAACACATTTGGAAACCACAAAAGTTTCTCTACATCACAATGGTCAATCCTCCAGCCAGCACTGAGCAATTTTTCCCAGGCAAGAAAAGATTCCAGAGGGAGGGAGGGATCAAACAGACGTCTATGGTTTGGGCCGATTTCTAATTAACAGTGAGATATATTCAATCTGGGCTGTGATTCTACCAGAAAGAAATGGTGGGTCTTTCAAACTAACAATTCATACGCTCCAACAAAAAGCCGGTGAATGCAAGCTCATGGGACTGCCACAGAAGAAATAAACAGAAAGCAAATGAATTAAAATGAAGCAGTTCCATAATGCGCAGAGATAACAAAGGAACAATGACAGATCCTAAGGTCAAAGCTCTTGTTGTCTCTCACTGAAGCTTAGCAGAGATTTTACTGTTTGTGGGGACTGGGGAGAGCAGATACACAACGCAACGGCCACACAAACAATTACACCTATTACAAGCACCAGATGACTCAGATACTTGCAGCCACAATTTAGCACAGATAAAAGCTCTAATATTTAAGCTTTTTTTCAGGTTGTGTATTTTTAAAGCCTACACTTATCAAAGACAGATTCTAGGGCATATCTCGTGCAATTGACTTTGCTCCACTCCTGTTCTCAGTTGAAATTCTGCTCATTTATTTTCAATGACTTGGTAGAATCTACGCTTGTTTAAATGCATCTCATTCCATCACAATACTTCTGCCTTTACTTCTGCATTATATTTGATTGTGCCAAAATTTTTCTTTAGCCATTGGAACATTCTTTGTGGGAATGAGTAAATAGGCAAAAAAACGCAAAGGCATAAAACATTTCTCAGCAGTATCAACAGTCTCTTCTCTCACGTCTCCATACAGGGATTAGATTCAGGGTTTCCAGTTTCCACTCAGCTCCACAAGCAAATGCAATTGCAGAGCAGCTGCCATGCAATTGCCCCACTTGAATGTACTCTCATTTCTTATGGCCATGCATAAACGTTTCAGCCCATCTCTCATAACACACCAGTGCAGCCAACACCTTCCTATGGCTGCAGGCAGCCATGGACCTGGGCACCCACCTGAAATGCAGGAACCCAGATGATGAGAAACTTTCTCCTCCCTTGCCTACCTGAACACTAACCTGGGCCAGGTAGTGGCCCCCTATGTGGGCTATGGTATCATAGCTCACATAGGGGAGAGCCAATTTTCTAGTGGAGAAATTCACTTTAGCCCTTCCATATCTCTTTCCGTTCCAATGTGAATGAAGTTTAGCTGGCACACTCCCTGCAGCATGCATAAAATGGAGACCCCAGTTCTCTATGGGAAACCGTAGGGTGTGAGTAGTAATAAGCAGTCTGGGAAGAAGGCAGAGGTAGTCTCTCCAGGCCAAGAGGCTAACCAAGCTACAAGCTGTGCAAGAGGCAAGAGACACAGGTGAGGCAGACACAGAAAGCAGTAGGTGCTCTGCAACAGAGATGGGCACCACTGCCCATGAGCACCAGGCAGAGGAGGCTGCACAAGGCAATGAACCCACAGCACTCTACGACAGGGATGGAGGCAAAGAGCAGAAGTTGGTGACCACTGTTTAGCAGTGGTCAGGCAATACCCCACTACTGTCTGCTGTGCTGCTCTGTGAGAGCCCCAATGCTTTTATCCCACCATTGAATAACAGAGTGCTTGGGAAACACACCATAAGTCAAACCTCGTCCTGCTCATAGCAGAAGGAGAAGGGGAAAAGGAGAAATCAATGCCAATTCTAGAACCAATATCACCAAGAGATGTTTTAGCAGCTCCACTACTGCTCTGCTATTCGTAGAACAACTTGTCATGGTATGGCTTCCCGTGCCGTTGTGCAACTGCACAACTCAGTCTCTGAAAGTGAACTTTGCTCCCGTGAAAGCCAAGGCAGCCAGGGGAGGAAAGGTGTTATTTCTCCACTGAGAAGTCAAACGCAGACAAGCGCCTTCCTAGATTAATTGTAGATAAATCAAACTGCATTTGAGAGTTGCATTTATAATAAATATTGTGCAGCCAAACAGATAAGGAAAAGACATAGAGGCAAGAACACCGTCTGTTTTCTAGGAGAAGAGCTAAAATGTGCCTTCTACCAAGACACACCATATTGCAGAGGAGATTTAAACACTGACATAGTTCCTGAGCCTAAACAGGAACCAAAACCAAGGCAAAACCTAAATGCATTTTTTTTTTTTTACATTATGGAATTTCCTCCTGCTCCCCTCACTTCCTGCATCCTTTATTCAGATATTTTATCTCTCTCAAATGGTGATTTACAGAAAGTTTAAAAGGTATGGTTTTGCCTTTCCTCCATTTCATTACAGTGGCAACATTCAGTGCCTCTTCTCAGAACTACTACGAGGCCCAGAATATCAGCCTGCTGTAACTCAAACAAAATGAGACACAAATTTTGTCTGAAAGCTTATATGGGAAGCCATAAACACCAGTAGACAGGGCTGGGCTTTGTCCTAGAACCAGCCTGCAACAAAATATGATATCTGAATTTAGCAGCATTTTATGATGCTGTGGGAACATCTAAAAAGAAATACTTCACACAGTGGCAGGCCAAAACCCCACCCTTTTTAATTCAGCACGTCAGCACCACAGCATCAATCTCCTTACAGTAACAGTCAGAAACAGGACACATTTCCAGCTTTCTGGTATGCAACAAAGCGACTAATAAATCACATACTCCTTTAATAAGCACTCAAGCAGTAGATTCAAAAGATGGCAGAACATTAGATCAGAAGGTGGGTTAGTCCTTATTATGTAACAAGAGAGAGCAAGAGTTGAAGAAAAGTAAACAGAGGCCAAATAAACATCCCCAGAGCCCAATGCTATCTCAAAAGCTCAACAGTCTGGTTTTTAGACTATTGTGGCATTGGGGGTGTTGAGGGAAGATGTATGGAAGTAACATGTTGTTGGACATGACTTGAGATATTTAGCTTGAATTTCTAGTATAACTTTTACCTTGTAACAGTTTTTCAGGAGGTGCTTTGTCCCTTTTTAAAGCACTTTTTTGGACTATCCAAACAGCAAGACCACTAGAGCAACACGTCAACTTGTAAAATCTCACCATTCCCATTTTATGCCAAAACCTCTCCCTCTCCAGAGTTGGGCAATAGCCTCATAGTCCAGTTCATCCTGCAAACTCTAAGAGTGCAGATGGAAAAGAAACACCCTCCTGATGTTTCTGAAGAACTGAGAGAGGAAGCCACTGTACACTTAACCAACCATGCAATGCTGGCATTAGAGAGATGCCCCTTCCCGGTCCTTACTCTGACCAGCTCAAATGAAGATTCATTTCTGTTGTCTTGATAATTTTTTACTTAACCATAAAATTATCCATCACTTCTGTTTTTAATCTCATTTGACCCTGTTATTTGATGCCACAAATAACAGCACAGGACTAAGGCACATACAAAGCCATAGCTGTGTGTCACAGTGTGCAATAAAATTACACCATTCATGTAACTCAAGATTTCTTCCAAGCTACATTTCTTGGACTTCATACATTTTAATAAGAAGTAAAACAAGTATCCTACTAGAAGGTAGTGGTGGCAGTGACAGATCAGCATTAAAAACTAATGCATATATGTTAAGGTGTAGTAAAAGGAAAGTCTTTACAATTCATCCTTTTGTAACTAAGAATGAAAATAACTCCTGTTAGAGCATAAATCCAAATTTCACATCTAAATCTTCCTTCTGCTTTAGCTAACTACTTAACAGGAGCCAAGTCTTCCATAAACCCCCAGTTAATTCTGAAGTTGGAGGTAAGAGAAACAAGAAGTGTTTAAAATTGCAACCTTTTCAATATCCTTTTCTCCAAAAACAAAGAATGCCAATCCTGCACCTGTGGAAAAACTGTGAAAATGTTAAAATTCATCTTTCCTGCAGCATCATCAGAATTGTAGCATGAGATCATACAGACACTCCTCTTTGTAAAGGAAGAATAATTTCAAGTAATGTGGTGCCAGTAAGTACTATGATGTTATCCATGACTCATACAGAGGCAATCAATGGCTTGTCTGTATAGGAGAAAAATCACCAGTCCTCACTAAAGACCATAAAGACCAAACTACACATGTACATTATTCCACTATAAAAATGGCTCTATTCATAATAATTATTTTGCTCTGGAAATGCAGGCATTATCCTTGAATAAAAACACGCTGTATCCCACAATAGGGTGTCTACACAAGGAAAGCTATTCTGTAACTAATAAATTATAGGAGAATAATTAATTCTAGACCAGCTGTATAGGTCACTTTCTCTCATACAGGCAAGGATAAGACCTGATACTCTTTAGGGACCCCAGCCATGAAAGGTTATGCAAGGTGCTTTGGTCTGGCTACAGCTGGGGAAAATCTGACTCTTAACCCTGGCAGCAGGAAAATGAGGAGGATGATTAGAGTGTAAATATCTACCATGAATTTAGACCTTATTTGAGCATTATGAGTAGGATAAGTTTGGGCTATGTGAGGATTTAAGGAGCCTAGATAAACACCCGCCTCATGCTCTCCCTGACTCATTCAAAATTTAATTAAATAACTATCAAAGGAGGATGTCACTGTTTACTTCCCACATTCAGAGTCCATCCTGTGACTCATCTCCTCAGTTTTACTTTAGGGAGGAAAAGGAGGAGAAAAACCCTCGACAGTCCCACTGAGAAAAAACTTCCATCACCTACCATTCGAAAACTGGCCTTACTCCCTTTTAGTACCTGAGGAAGTTATACAGTGAACCACACTGGCACAGAAAAAAACCAACACATAGTAACAGTCTTCTCAATTGTAATAGAATAATTTGAAGATAAAAATGACACTGCAAGAAAGATCTAAGAAGAGTTCCCAGCACTTTTTTAACATTAAAGTCAGCCCAGAAGCTGTCAACATATAAAAAATTGTAGCATGAGAAAAGACGATAGGATCCCTTTTCTCATTCTCTCTTCTAATCCTAGTTTGATGTAAGGATGGAACTTGATGTAAGGATGGAACTTGATGTAAGGATGGAACTTGATGTAAGGATGGAACGATGTAAGGCTCACAACCAGTTTACAGTTCTTACGTTCAACCTTGATTACCCATTTATGGACACAGAGATTCACTTTGCAAAACATCACTAGTCGGGCAGCTTGTTTTCAAAGACAAGAAAAAAGGATACATTTTAAAAAAAAAAAAAGTAGACTATTTAATCCAAACATCTAAAAACGAAGAGAGGTTAATTAACTTTTGTAGGCTTGGGACAATGTCTCACGTACTTATCTTCAAATGTCAAAGTCAAACTTCTGTTACCCAAGCTTCACTGCAGCTACACATTCTGGCCACCCTCCATGAAGTCAGCCCATCTCATTTTAGATAGATATCTAAGCCCAGCCTCCCCTCAGTAAACCACAGGGGAAGATCTCTCGGAATGCATCCATCCTCTCCTAAACACTTATATATAGGGGTGATAAATCACCCTTGGGAGGAGCCTATTTCTGTCTGTTAACTCAACTGCTAAAGGTGGTCATTGCAGACCCGCATGCACAAAGGAGTCCTGGGCTACCAGACGTGATGGCTCACTCTTCACTAAAGCTTCTCTTTGCCACCACATGCCTATGTTGGCCCATCACTCTGCTTCCAAAAAGCTTGAAAGCAACATCTTAGACCTCATAAACCTTTCGTCCACTAAAATAGATTTTTCAGTGCAAAATTAAACCATACATATGAATGAAACCCCTCATCAAGCCGCAAGTTCAGTAATAAATGGTAGTATTGTGTTCCAAAGCAAGTCAAGTACTTTGCCTGCTTACCGTTGCCAAAAAATTAAGTTGGATGTTGAATTTCCTTCAACATTGAATGTACTTACTACAGTTTTTAGCTTGCATGCATTTTGCACAGTCACCCATACTGAAAGACATACATACAGCAAGGCCACCTACAGATAGTAATAAAACCATACTGTCTGAAAGGCTGCCTATAAATCTTATTAAAGTAATCCCTTCCCTGAACCCAGATTATTACTTTCACCTTTATGGTAGAATAAAAATTAATTTTCTCGGCTATAATAAGTGTATGATAAGAAGGCATCACTTGGGACTAAATAAAGATTATAATTAACTCCAACTGAATAAATCTAAATTTAGCTTGGACTAGCAATTTGTTTTCATACATTTTCCTCTCTGACTGAGTGAATAGGTATGGCAGGATTAGCATCCTGTGCCAGTTCCAGCACTGCTGGCACAGAAAGGAGTGAGGCAGAGTGTAATCCAATACCCAAAAGGCCTGAAGATTAATTTAGGGCTCTCTATCAGCAAAAGTTTGGAAAACTGGAATAAAACAAAATGGCTCAAAACTACCATTACTCCAGCAAGGAAAGCATGTGAAGTGTTTGACTCCAGAAAGAATACTGCTCACTGCATTCCCTAAATCAGCATTATGCAAAGACAGAACCTCTGCCACGGGCTGCTGAGAGCATGTTTAAGGAAGCATCCTCTGTGCTTGCCTGATCTTACTCTGTCCTACCAAGTATCTGCTTTTGGGTGCTATCCGAAACGGGCTGCTCTGCCAGATGGATCTGTGCTCTGACCTGGTAATTTGCAATGCCTCAGAAGTAATTCCTAAAGCAATTGCAAAATAAGATAGCACAACATTACACAAGCACACAGACAAAAAGGGGTAAAGTAAATGCATAAAATACACAAAGTTTACCCTGATTTTCTTACTTAGCTGAAAATAAAAAACCTTATAGCAGTACTATACCCAGCAAAGATTTTTTTTTTTCAAAAAAAAAATGAGACTCTCCTTAAAAAAGAGTGAGGAACAGCCTTGTTAAGCCAGTACCTCATTATTTGCCATTCTCTGGAAAGATGATTGTTAAGAACTTTATTACTGGGAAGGAGGAGTTCAGGCTTGTTTATCAAAATAGACCACATTATTTATCCTTGCCAGGGAATAGCACATAACCCAAGCAATAAAGCTACTCTGCTTCCTCCTCTGATTGCCATGCTAGCCCATACAAACATCAGATTTGCCTGCATAAGAGGATTTTATCAGGCATAAGCTACAGCTGAGCCATTATCATTACAGCAGAATGGTTCTCCAAGCAGGTAGTTTTATTTCTGAAGATGAAAGTTCTTTTAGCTTAAAGGTGATGCAGACTGAAACCAAAAAATTTTTTATTTAGGATTAAATCAGAGTACATATGGATGAAATAAGAGTACGCATCTAAGGCACTACAACATTATAACAACTTAAATTCATGTCTTGTGAGGGTTTAACTTTCCTAGAGATGACACCCTTCTGCTGCCCCAGCAACATCATTTCTTTAAGAACTACTGGACTTCAGCACAATTCCTGCCCAAAATTATGTTGTCCAAATCCGAGGCATGTAAATTCCTTCTGAGTCATTAACACTGGCTGTTAATTTTTTTAAAGCTTCTAAGCCAAAGATACAGCATTTCTATAGGTTATAAAGTAGAAAATTTATTCTGCAATGGAGAAGAGAGATTCCCTTTTCTCCAAATGCAAAGGCCGGTAAGGACCTGAGATACAGGACATTAAACCTGTGACATCAGTAATTGTAGGAATGCTGTTTCAGGTAAGTTTTAGAGGCTTTTATTGCTCCCTCTGAACCCTGTACAGTAGGTAATATAGTAACTAAGATGCCTGGTTGTATGGGCTGGAGTAATAGAAAGAATAGTCACAATAAAAAAAAAATTTAAAACTCTCTAAACATCCCTAAAATAGCTTTTCTTGAAACACACTGGGATGGTTTCACCATCTGTAAGTAATGCGCTCATCCCCATACCCCATAAAATCTTTATGTCATCATGTATTCTATTTATTCATCTCTGCCTCACTCTCACACACGTGCTTCTGGACAAAGTCTTTATTGTTAAAAACATTTATTCAAATGTATCAGATAAAAAAACCTAGAAGTCAGATAAAATATATTCCCATATACTATCCATACGTTGTGCAGAAGCACTGTGTGGTCCTATCCACAGACTGTACAAAGCACAGGATAACAGTGCTCCTAAAGCAAGTGTTCCTGGCCTCCAGGGCCAGTGAATTCAAGCCCAGATCTCTTGGGCATAAAATATTCTTTCCATGAAGGTCATTCCAGTGGCTGAAGGACACAGAACAAATACTGAGGGAGAACCTACAGAGAAAAAGTGTGAGCATGGAGGAGAGCATGGGGACACTGAACACTCTCTCTCCAAAAAAGCAAACAGCAATGAGATGAGACATTCACACGGTTTCTCCTTCAAGTCTCCATCAGTCGTCTCCAGCTCTTGCCTCATCTGACAGAAGCAATACAGGTATTTGCAGAACTAAGGTTTTCCAGCCCAGGTTGGGCTAGAAAACTCAGACTCAGGCTCCCTGAGTGCTAGATGGGAGTTTTCCTCCATATCACACACAGCCACGCCAAGGCCACCTTGGTGCAGACAACTGACAAAGCTGCTTTAACTGCCTAAACCTCAGCACAGGGAGGTGAGTTTTCTCATTTCATGTGGCTGTTGCAATCGCTCAGGTTGCTCTGCTAGGTTGATCGCTGGCCTAACTTGCCATTTTAGTTTTGATCAGGGGTGTTGATATCGCAGCTAAAAGTTACAGGCTGCTCTTAGCAAGCTTCTCTGCACCTCCTGTACAACAGAAATGGGGAATCGTCCTGCCAGTTACAATTAGAGGCATTAGCACAGTGGCTGAAGGTCACAAATTCATCAGCTGAAAGAACTGAACAACAGAGTCACTACTGCGAGGTAAACTGAAGTTTAAACACACCTGATTAACTGAGGAGAGTTTCTATTCGGGCTGTCTGGAGAGGAAACATGCACATAGCTTTTGCACAACCTGCTGCTTGGGGGGCAGAAACCCCATAAACACCACAGCCCACCTCCGAGTCAGTGCTTCCAGATGCCAGCATTGCAAACCCCTGTGCATCCCTCCGAGACCTGATAAATAAGGTTTGTCACAGCTACTGGAGGTTCTCATTCCTAAAGAGGAGGTTAGGAGAGGGCTCCCTACTACTATTATCCAAAGCAAAACTAATTTTCCTTTAGTAATATTTTATAAACAACAGAAAACGAATACGTGTATGGGAGTGTGCAGATATATTCTCCAAGCAACAGAAAGGCCTAACAAGGCAAATACATTCACTAAAGGCACCAGGTGATTGCAAAAGCAAATCTCTTAAATATATGCTCTAAACTATTAGCCAACTGTAAAATATTTGTATTCTGTGTCAAAATATCTATGTCACACAAAGCCAAGAGACTGACAGGAGAAAGCCCAGGATTTATGTTAGCTGGGGTCTATCTGTCATGGAGATAGGAAAGCTGAGAGAGAGTCCTTTTATTAAAATCACTCTCCTGCTGTAGATATTGATCTAAGCAGCTAAGGTTGAATAGCAAAGTGCATCCCCACCTCTCACGAAGTTACTCACTGGTACAACAGTAGGGGACTGGGGCAACTACCCTCACAACCCAAGCAAATGGCACCCCAAAAAGCAGAGAGAGACAGCAGCACTGGTATAAACAGCATCCCACAACGCCACAGCACACTACCTTCCAGCAACCAGAAAGTCCCCTTCAACTCTACTTCCCAAATTTTCAGGAAGCTCATTTTGCTTTCCCATTTTGTTCCCCAAATCACTAATGCAGGTTGCTGTTACTCCCAGACTGAGTTCACCATTAAAATAATACAGAGAAACATAGTGCTCACTACATTGCTTGCATTCTCATTTTAAGGAGCAAAAAAAATAGGATCCTTCCCTAAATCTGTTTCAGCATTTTCAATTTTTCCTTTAACCAGTAGTAGCTTGGATCCAAACTTCTGCCCTAGTTTGGGCTGAGCCCTCCAGGGCAGTTCTCCTTCGTCCCCTGAAGGACCTGGGCCTTGGCTGCCTTTCTCCTTGCAAATCCCAGCTTGTGACTGCAGTCAATGCCCTCGACTATTATATCTAAAGATTAAATAAAACAAAGTATAACTTGCAGCTTGAAGACTTTCTGCATTCCTGCATCCACAGGTTACACAGGTAAGTAATTTTATAGCACTTCTGATTCTCCCCATGGAAGCTTCTACCTTTGGTGATACTGAAAAATTCCTTGCATGACCCAGAAATTACAGGATATTAAAATGCTGGCAGCAGATTCTCCAAAGGCATTGTCAGAAGGAGGTAAGGTTGGTCCAAAGCCTTTCTCCAGAGCAATGGGCTTTCACTGGATTCTCCATCCCATTGTTTTGAAGCTCTTGGAGGAAATGAGCTCCACACCAATGGGCCCAAACAGCCGCAGGAAATCACAAAAGCAGCTTACAATAAAATCCCTGTAAAGTTATTAAGAACACAGATATGTCTTGGATGCTCAGAAAATCCTCTGTCTTACCAGCACTCATCCATATCCCACTGTGGCTGTAATCCCAGGAAGAGTATATGCCATGCACAGCCCCGTTGGGGGACCACGTTAAAACAGAATAGGATGCAGAGACACGCAAAGGAAAATCCTGAGTCCCGCACCAGCCCCACAGCTCTGCATAAGCACTGGGAGAGATTCTCATTTCCTTACCCATTACTGTTGGATTTCTCACCGGAGAAACTTGCACAAGCTGCAAAGTTTCAGGACAGAGACTTGAGAGGCCACCCAGCCTTTTAGCTCCTTTGGAAAAAGCTCCGTGGCTTTACAGATTCACCAATATCAGTTCAGGGATATCTGCACCTTTTTTCTCTGAAACCAATCTTTAACCTGCACTTTGCATTGCAACCAATATTACACTAACCAGACTCCCAAAGCAATATGTGCTCTCTGGCTCCCATAGGAGCAACCACATGAGCCTAGTTCTGCAGTTCAGACATCATTAAGTTATCAATTTATATCTGCCTCTCAAGGAACAGCACATGAAAACGTGAATCTTTCCTTTCTAAGGAAGCTTTTTTTTTATCCCTGCCCAAAATACCCAGAACAAAAGTTTCTGTTTTCTCTCAGATTCCTTTACTTAATTCAGCATTTTATTTTTGGAGTGACAACAGCCTCAAGCAACTCCATTAATTTGTTAAGGAGTAAAAGAGCTTTGCATTCCTAGGGTGATTGCTGACCTCCTCCCCTGCTCCCTTGCTTATGGAAACAGTCCTGCTCAAGCACATCCCGCTATCAGAACAAAGCATAATTTTTCACACTTGAATGCATTGTTTTACGTTATGAATACACATTTGACATATTTTACAAATTCACGGCAGATGCTGTCAGAAAGGACAAAATAACCATCCCCCGGTACCGCTTTTCTTTTACTACAATGATCAAAGGTTGCAGCTTGTCATTCACACGTGGAGAACGGCTCCTCTTGGGGAGAGGAGAAGGAGCCTGCAGCCTCACCCAGGACTTCTTGGGTGTTTGTTTCTCTGTCTGCTGCCGATTAGCAATTTAGAGTTCGATTTTCTAAGCACAAGGAAAATTCCCAATAGCTCTGGAGGAGGCAGTTCAAGGAGATCTTGTCAAAATATTGGTGTGTGAAGAAAGTGAAACCTTATTATGGCTTTCATACTGCGATGCACCAAATACAGTTATCTTGCTCGCAGATAATTCTTAACTTACAGGCAAAGAATAAAAACTCTCAAGCAAAAAACAAAGTTGGATGAGGTCAAACTTGCTGTGTGGCTCACTTGTGTTAATATATTAAGGTAATAAAAGTTAATGAGCATTAGCTGACAGCATTTTCAAACTCTTCAGGAGTCAAGAGAAGTAAATTAGATCAGATCTGAGATTGTCTGAGAAGGCAAAAAGCTGGATCTAATTCTTTTCTCAATGACAGGGCAATTAGAATTGAGAAAGAGTCCCAGACCGTCACTATCATAGCCCAATCCAGCTAGGAAACTCCAGATCATAATCAGATGATTAGTTCTGGATGATGACTAGTTTAGGATTAGTCTAGGCCAATGCCTCAACCAGAGAAAGTGCTCACCTACCAAAATAAACTACCCCAAGGGTATGAATCAGATGTGCACTAATTTATAACAGTGTTTCACAATTCTCCCTATTACCTCTGAATTGAAACAGCTCACTGACAGTATCCTGCAGCATCTTGGAGAAAAGACTGAGGACTGAGATATCTGGAATATCTGGAACATCTGGGAACAATCTTTCCACACCAGGAGTGTTTATGCATAGGGTTAACCTGTTGTAGTAGCTGTCAGCTATTTCAGGGAAAATGAGCCATTTAAGAAATCATTAAATCCAAATTTAATTTGGACCAGTGATAATTTAGTGCAGAGGTTAGAAATACAAACAGCTGCCCCCTGCTTCTCTGGGCCACTTCTTACACTAACTCAAGTATGCAGGCCCAGCTTCTGGCTGGAATAAGACCCTGTAAATCCAGCATGACCTCATCAACCCCAAACTCATTTATGTGCCTCTGAATGCATAGCCTGTTTCACTCTTGCCAAAGGTGGCAGCATGGCTCCCACCATAGACCCTTCAAACTCATACCTACAACTGCCAGGGCTTACCAGAGAGTCAGCCCAGAGTTTTGCCCATGTATGACAGCCAGCAGTCCCAAATTTATGCATGCCAAGGATGCAGCTCCATCACAGCTCACTGTCAGCATCTCCCTATAAACAGCTGCTGTAACAGGCAGTGAGAGGGAGCAGCTAAAAAGCCATGTTTACATTCTGCTTAGTGGCATCTCCTATAAGCCTTTGTGTGGAAACATCACAAGTGCAGTTTCAGTCAAGTTCAAGTCATACCTTATTACATCCAGTACCGCTCACCTACCCGTAGCCTAGAGAATAAAATTCTGCAGGAACTCAGCATACAGGTCACTTCAGCACCGTTTTGTTTGGTGTTTTATAACTACAACTGAATACATAATTCACACTGCATAATTTATCCATGGGATTTAGCCCATGGAATACCCCAAGCAGATAACAATTTCTTCATACTTATTTATTTTTTAGAAAATTCAATCAACCTCTTCTCTGCTTCTTCTGAACACTGCAAAAACATTATGAACCTCTGCCTATATTCTTCCAGGGCTTGAGCTCTTGGCTAGCTATGATCAGTCAGATTAATTCACCTCATTCAGTCTTCTACCTTCAACTGTTCTTGTTTCCTGAGTGGAAGAAAATGTGTGCAAGCACTAAATCTCAAACATGCTATTCTAACATTTGGACTCCATTATCCTAGAGATAACATATAATCCTATAATGATATATAATAAATTAACATTTAATCTCATATCAGAGAGTTCAAAGGGATCACAGCCAGCTGGTGCTAAAATAAGCATTTGCTAGAGGCTGCAAGAGTGGGAGCTGAAGATGAGAAGTGAGTGAGATCTAAGCTGCTCTGACACTTTGGCTTGGCAAGACTGGTTGGCAAGGAAAGGATCAAAAAACGCATGATATGAAGGGGACGATCTCCAAAATCACCCAACCTGTGCCCTTTCACTGTGAATGTTGTCCTTGGAGTCCATCCAATGCAGAGGAAGGGAAGACTTCACACCTCAGAGCTAACAAGCTTGACCTTGGGAAGATCATTGACACATAATGTTGCACAAGGGACTTAATCCAATGCTTGTTTTGTCCACCATTTGTCAAGGTACTGAGATCTGATGAGGCTGGGAACAAGCATCCAACCCGAGATTCGGTTCTCTTCAACTGCAGAGATTCTTATCCACCCTCTTTTTTTTCACCCTGGTCCTGCTTTATGCATATGCAGAACTCAAGAAAGGATGTACAGTTTCAACACAGAGAAGCCAAAAAATCATTTGTCATTTTATTCCCCTTTCACACACCTTCATACATAGCACTAATACACCAACCACTGCACAATCTTCATTAATAACAACAACTATTAATACAGTTTGCTCCATAGAGGCCTCCTTACTAAATGCATCCTCTGGTGAGGATGAGTCGTTTCTCTTGAAGACAGATGCAATTAAAACCCCCGGCGGGAAGAAGCAGCCTCAAAACTGTGCAAGGCAATAACACTGAGGGTTGCTGACCTAAAGAGCAGACGTGAATCCCTGACTTGCCAAAGTCCCACCAACTTCTACCAAGCCAAGATATTTCACTGTTAGGGTAAGAGGATAAGAATTGTCATTATCTTCCCAATGTCCTGCCTCTGTTGTCCCAGCTACATCCTATGGCATGGTGTATTTTTTTCTGGAAATTTGCGGACCCCAGCACTTAATCTTTGTTCATGGGCAGCAGCAGCAAAAAAAAAAAAACAATTGACATGAGTCAGATTCAGGTCCTTTCTCCAAATCCAAAGACACACTTCATTGCTCAAACTGGAATACACTTTAAAAAAAAAAAAAACACCTGTCAGATAGCCAAGAAAGCCAAGAATCCATCACAGACAGAGACAGTATTTCTAAAAAAATACTGCCAAACCTCTGCTACTTTTCAGTGGAGACACATCAACCTTACTGCCAAATTAGCTAGAAAGTAAAAGCAGTTTAAAAATATCAAGAAAAAGGAAAGGAGAAACTTAGACAGGATGGCCAATAAAAATATACAGTGAGCTGAATTTCACAACTCTGGACACTGACCACAGTTCTTTAAGTTAAGAAAATTTAATAAATAAAAATAACAAAAAAATCTGAAGTGTTATGGAGTTATCTTTGCTCTAGCATAAAACACACATTTCTATTACCCTTTCTGGATTAGCCAAATGAAGATCAATGTATCTATAAAACTCAATGACATGTTAATGCAAACCTTAAAAAAGATAAAATGCCTTTTATCTCAGTCTTAGGAAAACCTAATAAAGAATTAACAGTCCATGAAGCCACGGAATTTCACTCAAGGCTTTACTTTATGCCAGGACTTCCTACTCCATTAATTTTTAACAGACAGGTTTCCCCAGGCTTTGGGACATGTCGGTACAATTATACATCGTCATTAAAATTGGTCCTATATTTTCCTTCAGAGCTGGGAGAGGAGCCTTGTTGTAGTATGTGGACTTAAAATACAGACAACATCCACAATGGATCACAACTGTAAATCTGGAACAACTGTTAAGGTAAATAAATATGCAAAAAATGGTAGACAAATATTGATTTTGATAATGATCTGACAATTAATGAATTTATAAGCCAAAACTTTCACCTGCAGGGTAAGCACTTTGGATCAGAGCTCATTCATAACATCAGCATTACAGATTTATATCAGAAGGAATTGCCAGGAATCTACTAATGCAATGCTAGATGTTGAATCTTTGAAGGGGTGCAGTCAAATATTAGTCTAGGATTAGGTTCAAGATTAGTTCTCAGAATTAATGAGCCTCTAGTGACTGCCACGGGCCATACCAGGAGGCTGGTATCCATAAAGCTAAACACCCCCAAGCTTGGTGGGAAACTGTTCTCATCCAAATTACTAGCTGTATTTATTTCTATTGACAAACACAAGGCAGCATGACCAGAAATTTCAAATGCCAAACCCAAATTAAATCCAATACTTTTGCACACATTTAAAATTTGCTTGCTCTCAAAAGGACCTGAATACCTACAGCCTCCACTGACATTAAAAGAAATGAACATGCTTCCTGCTTCTGCTATTTGGGTGGGCTTGTCTTGGATGCCAAGGAAAGCACCCAGTCCTTTTAGACACCCACAGGGTGTCTAAAGCCATAGTGCCCAGCTGCAGCAGGATGCTTCTCTAGGGGGAACGTGCCAATAGCAGGAGAGGCACAACACAGAGCCTGAGCCCAAACACTCTGCAAGGCTGACAGGCTTGGGCAGGGAGAAAGAGACAGCAGTAGGCAAGGAAAAAAGTCCCAAGGGAAAACAGAGGACACAAGTCTAGGAGAAAGCGACAGGAAGAGCAGTGAGCAAAGTGGAGGAAGCAGGAATAAAGCTGGACTATACAAAGATTGAAAACCTGCTATTTTCATCTAAAAATAAATCAATCAATCAATCATTGGTCCAAAAAGCTAAAAGCCACTTTGAAGCTTTTCCTTCCTCAGAGGGATGAAGATGTCTTGCCCTTAGCCCACCTGGGTCAGGTAGGGAGAAAGGCTTCCCTGCCTCAGAGGTCCTACCAGCACAGTGTCCTTCCTCCCCAGAAGGGTGAAGCTCCTCAGACACCACCGGTTTTCAGCACTAATTGCACCACTTTACCTGGGACCATCCTCACCTCCCTTCCCCACCTATGCTTCTCCCCCTGCTTTGGGAGAACAGCTGCTTCTTCCAGGCACTCCGAGATTAATTATTCTTGGTTCTGCACAAGTTGCCTTGATCTGGAAAATTTATTTAGATAACTTCCCAGGCAGCATATTTATCTGCTGGCGTTACATCTGCCTGACCATAAAAATCAACACCCTAATGATGATAAACATCATGCCAGTTGGGTGGACACTGTCCTTGGACCTCATGAAAAGAAGTCTGAGTCTCTCCCCTGCTTCCCACTTGAGGGACAAGCACAGATCTCAGCTAGAGTAAGAAACCAGGCATGGAATAACAAGAGAAGGAGACGACACCTTCTCCCATTGGTACACAGGGACCATGCTGTATTCAGCCCTGAAGCACTAGCTCCACCTGATCCATCCCACTGCTCTGCCAGCCAGATGCATCTGCAAACGGGTAAGACAGAAAGAGTTAATTCAGGACAAGACAAAAGAGCACCAAACACAGCAGGTAGTGAAGGCCACACCAAAACACCCATTTCTGCAGTCCCACCCCAAGCAGCCACCAAGGAGATGCAGGTACCCTCACTACCTGACAGTCTCGTCTCTGCATTTATCTCAGGGTAAGGAGTTCAATGATTCAGTTGTCCTGTTTTGAGAGTATAGAAATAATGCTTATGTACTGAGCCACAGGCATTTCTGCTTCTACATAAAAATGCTGGATGTGGAATAACAGCCCTGGATGCATCCTGCTCTGCAAATCCATTTGTTGGCAAAAAAACCCCTATTTTGCCATCTTTACTCACCCAGCATCTCATAAACACCAAGTACATTTGGATCACCAAGGTGGGATGTTAAATTAATCAACAGGAAGCACTGCCTCCCAAAGGCAGCCTATTCTAGGTCTATTTCTGGCTAGTCTTCCAGAAATGCTCTGCCACTCTTACTCGTACAGAAAATTTTTAAGAATGCAAACAGAATAGTGCAATGGGGTGCAGATCAGCATCTTTTGTTGCCTGACATGGAAAAAATTCACCAACAGATCCCAAAAATCTGCCAAGAGTTCCTTCTGAGAGCAACTACTTTCAAGAATTCTTATAAAAGCCTGCTACAAGCTTTGAAAAAGCAAACAAAGAGTAGGAAAATAAAGACTTACTTAATGAAAAGCATAAATCCTAGCCTTTACCGTTCAAATGCACCCTTTGAACCTCACCATCTCCACTGAATTTTAGATGAAACTTAGAGACAAATATTTATAGGCACCAGACTACAAATGAACCTCCCTTTTGATATCACCCTTCAAGCCTTCAGTTCAAGGCTGGGCAAGACAGAAACATGAAGATGGAGGGTGAATTAGCTCAAGAGGGGGAACTTGTCAATCAAAGCTGCTAATGCAAGACCACAACAAAACTCTGGTTTAACCTCAGCAGTGACCACCCGTCATGATGTGGCACTTTGACTGCTTGTCAGCAACCTGCTTTGAAGAACAAGGATGCTGTAGAAGGCTTTCTGAAACTCAGCAAGGAAAAAATGCACCTGTCTTCTAGACATCCATCAAGACTTCTTGGTCTGCAACCAAATGAATTCTCAGTAAGTTTCAAGGAAGTTTTCAAGAAGAAAAATTACTGTATAAAGGATTACTGCAGATACAGGCTCCACAATGCTCTCCTATATGCCTTGCACATAATTTCTCCACTTTTTATATAACCCCATCTGCACAAGGTTGCACTTAGAGAGATCCCGTGTTTTCCCTCATCCCATACTCTAAGGATACTGGGCTGTTGAACACACTCTGAGAGAGGATCTATAGCATGGTTGGGAAAGCATCAAATTTAAAGCAATTCCACCCAGGAATGCAAGGTTCCCATGGCAGGGAGCTCACCAGCACGTGTCCTTAGAAACTGGAGGCACCTGCAAGGGAATGGACGACACCCCAGGAGAGGTCACCTTCCTCTTCTTCTTGGCTCACATCTGGATTTACCAGGTTTCCTCTCCTTGTAACAGGAAGGATGCAGATGTTCAACTGAATCACTGACACAGACTGCAAGCAGGCTCTGTCTCAACCAAATTATTTACACCTTTACAGCCCTAGAGCTCACCCTGTTTTCCCCATAACACTAGAGTCTTAGAGGTCTGTTGTCTGAACATAAGTGCAGGCTTCACAAGAGATTATCATATTTTAAACAGAATATGTTTGCAGTTTTCTTCAGGAGTATTAGTTTTCAGAAACGCAGTATATTTATTCATGCAGTTAATTGGATAGGTTGTAATAAAAACAAAAATAACCGTTTCTTCTCCTGAGTGTAGGAATGAAAAGGAAAAATACAATTTTAACTGATAAATGGCCTTATCTTACTCTTTCCTGAACGTTTAATCACAATGTTTCCAGCATATACAGCGTCCAACAAAGATGCAAAGTAGTTAATTTTCAAAGCTAGAACCGTTACAAAACCTGTAAAGCAAATAAGCCAATATTCACCTTCTGAATGTAAAGATATCCCACAACAGCACGAAATTAAGTCCCAGGAAGTCTTGGCTCCTGAGAGTCCTGCTATCGGGGCAAGTATCATGGTGCTGGGGCCACAGGAGCAGCAGTGGGGAAGGGAGGCAGTGAAGGCTGAATTCCTGCCCTACCACTGACCTCCACAATCCCTGCTCTGGGACTCTGTCTCCACAGGGTAACCCACACCAGCATCAGATCTTGTCACTTTATCAATGAGAACCACAGATGTGTGAAGACCACCTTGCTCTACACTTTATGATGCTTTTAGCATAAACTAAAAATCAATTGCGTCTTGTTAATAAAATTCCACCACAACAAGCCAATTAGTGAGACTCATTAATTTTTTATGCATGTTACTAATGCGCATCAAGCCAGCTGACCTTTCAGAGACTAGTGTAGCACATATTCATGTTTTCTGCCTTCTTCTGTTTGATTTACAGTAGCATTTTGCAAAAAGCAAAGCCCAGTTTTTTGGTGAAGTTCAGAGCTGGCTTCTCCCTTCTGTCATGTAATTCCCGATCACACTGACTAGTCCAGTGGGGCCAGGGGATCACGGAAGCACAAAGACACCTCCAAGCTATTTCCACCTGCAGAACAGATGCAAGCAAAGCCTGGCCACATATGAGGGTATCTGGAAACACAGGGATTCATTTGTCACCAGGAAAGACTCTTATTCCTGCAGGGACTGAGGACAGGCAGTCCCTATCCTGCTCACCCCTGAGATGATGACGGCTTCCATCCCACTCAGATACTCAGCAGGGGACACTTTTTGGTAGTTTCATAATAAATAGCCCAAATGCCAGACGGTCCACCCCAAAGCTGGTCTCAATGTGGCACAAAGCACAGGATGTGCTGCTAATGGATGCATGTGGCCGTTAAGTGAATAAAGCAGAAATAAAAGAATTTAGGAATAAACTTCTGCTTGAGTAAGGGCTTCTGGATCAGGCATTAAATCTGCCTGGTATCTCTCTCCAGTGTCACTGCACACCTATTTTCTCCTTGTAAAGCACAGTATTGATTTTTAAATGTTTTCATTCACACTTAGAAGCTTTCCAGGATTGGACTTTATTCTTCAATATTATCTGCTGAACAGTGAAACACTGGAACAGATTGCCTGGGAGCACTATAGGGTCTTCACCACTGGGAGACCATAAGGACAGGCTATCTTCAAGGAACTTCACAAGCAGAGGTGAGCTTTCCTTGGAACAGAGACATGGACTAGAAGACCCTTCATGTTCCCTCCTAGCCCTATTTCTCTATGAGCAGTGAAGCACATACTGCACCTGAAACAACCAAGAGAGTTAATCTGCCCTTTGAGACATCAGCAGCATCTCAATGGCAGGGAAGATGACAGGTTATCCTACCTTATGTCACCCCTCTAAAATCTGTTTCTCTCAGAGCTTGTCTGTAAATCATACTCTGAATTTCTCAGATCTTATCAGTCACCACAATATATCCTACAAAAAGAGCAGCAACTTTTCAGAACTGAACACACATCTACAACAGTATTTCCTGGGCCAGTATAGTCGCATCCTGGTACTGGTCTGTTCACTAAAGACTAGAATACATGTACACTTATTTACCCATATGAAGTTATGAGACTATTACGACAAAATTAATAACTTCTAAAATTTGCTGCTAGAGTGTTATTAAACACAAGAGTCCAATGTGCAGTTACAGAATGCAACAACACTGCTGATCCCCCGCATGAGGGATATCGGACGGCAGATAATGGTGTAGTCTTTGCCTATGGGCAAAGTGGAGAAAATGTTGAGAGGAAGACTCATGCCACCTGCAACTCCTATGAGGTCAGTGTGGTTCACTGAGTGAATCAATGCAGCTGACAAACTGCCTTCACCTTTAAAGTTTGGATTTGCTGCAGGAAGGTCCTGCCTAATGACACTCCCATGACACTTCTGTTTTTCACTAACCACTTTGACCACACCTGACCAAACCTGGAGTGCCTTCCAGATAACTTCAGCTACAGTCAAACATCCACAGGCAGAGAGAGAACATGGATACAACCCTCCTTCTGACCCCACAGAAGCAATAAACCCTGCTCTCCTCCAGTTAAGGCTCAGGTTGATTCAACATTTCACAAGACAAAGCTGAGCCTGCACCATTCAACCCCTCCACCATGGAACATATTCCCTTGTGGTCGCACACAAGCTGTCTTTTTTTAGGGGTTTGAGGTTTTTTTTCCTAAACCTGATCCCTACGCTGCTACAACTTGACAAGTTTTGCACCAAAATTTCTCCCCTTGTTATTTTTCCTGTGCACAACACAGAAAAAGTGTCCTTGCCCTTCCAGCAGAATGCAGAAAACCTTTGAGTTTTGGCCCCAACTCTCTCCACATGTATTCTCCTAGAACTTGGTACTAATGCAGCTCCAAGTCAAATTTGGCCCTTGCCACCAGATTTTTTGGGAATCTTTGCCCACACCCCAGGGAGGGGACCAAGTCTGGGCAGGTTTCCAGAATGGGGGCAGATTCAAGGGCTAAGGGCTCTCTGAAAAACAGTCCACAACCGCCACAAAGGAGGGGACTAATTTAACAGCTTTTTGCCACCCATGGTGAGTACCAAGCACTTGAGAAACCCAACCCTTATTCACCATGGGTATCTGTCATGTTTAGAGGGTGAATTTATTAAAATACAGCAAAGTGGCAAGTACTAAGAAGCATTAACCAAGTGACAAGTGCTTATGCATATTTTATGAAGCATCTTCAACCACGGTTCAATGTATCCAAGAATACTTCTGAAAAATGGCAGATTCTGGAGGGGATTTGGAGAGGAAATAACATATAGAATAGGAGGACAGATGTTGCTAATTTGTGATGCAAAGGCCTTTACTGAAAAGTGCACATTTTGCTTAAGATTCTCTACAAATGCTATTTTAATGCTGATTTCCTCCTCTTTAGAATTTCACAAACTCTTTTCTGTAAGAACTTCAGCTTGGCTCAGAAGTTTAGCTTGGATCAAAAGCAGCATCTGTAACCAGCAATTAAACTGAGGCTTCAGTATTGTGTATGTTTTTAAAGCATATCCAGTTTTTAACAACTCCGCTTGAAAAAACATGGCTAAGCTGTATGTTGGGAATGTGAGAGTGGATTTTGCCTTTCTGCTTTCCACTCTTGCCAGGGCTTTTGGGACTTTTTGTCCTGGGACTGAACTCAGAACAGCAACAGAGCGGGAGCTAATGAGCTCAGAAAACAGAAGCAACATCATCTCTTGAAAAAGGAAAAAATAAAATAAAATAAAAAAGGCGGATATATACTGGCCCAAGTGCTTAATCAGTCACTCCCAATGCCTCATGCACTGTCACACAATCTTGTTTTTTCTATCAACATTGGAGAGCATTTTGAACATGAATCAGTTGGTTCTCCTCTCTTCCCTCCCCACTCTACCCCAAAAGGTTTGAAATTCAAACAAGTAAGACAAGAGCCTCATGTCCCACACACAGGAGCCTACACAAATTTTTTTTTTCTGCTTACCAGCCCCTCCACACAGACATGTGGCTTGACTGCTCCTCTGCAGCTCTCCAAAGACAACATACACTACAGAGCAGATTATTTTCTGCAAGATTGCTACACTGCCAGGGGGGTCTGTGAAATCCTCCTTGTATGTAAATATCAGTTAAAAATAAAAAAGGAGAACCATGCGCTGAGTTCTCCTTCTGGCATTCATTTCAGACACTGCTGGATCATGCCAAAGTGCAAATCAATGGCAGGCACAATCAGGTACAGAAGCTGCACCAAAAAAACTGACATCAGTCCAGGACTTTAACTCTATCACAGGGCGCCTTTTACTCCTAAATTGACGTGACATTATTATTTCAAACAAGGTGACATTGAAAAAACAAACAAACAAACAAAAACCCCCAAACCAAAACAGAAAACACAAAAAATCTCCACCACAAAAAAACCCCAAAAGCTCAAAACAACCTTACAGTTACATAATTCAGCAATCAAAAAAATTCAAGAATTAAGGTTCCCTGTACAAACACTTTGGGAATGGGAGCACCAGGGGTTGTCACAGCTCCAACAGGAAGATGTGGCCGAGAGCTGCACAGCTGCTTGGCTTCATATTATAATACATTCTAGTTGTACATAGATAGACTTTTCCCACCAGCCTTGTTCAAGGTGAGGCAAATTGGGTGCTCACTCACGGAACTGCAAGTCACTACTTCTCTCACTCCTCGCCCATCAATGCTCTGTTTCCAGGACATTGCACAAGGCAGCTCATTTCTTCATTGCTTTTCATTCACCACATTGCATCCCAGCTCCCAGCTAACCTCCTTGGATCTTCTCTACACGGCTCTGAGGGATGCTTTTATTCAACCCCACAGCAGGAACAAGGTGAAAGCCTAAAACCTCACCCACCATCTCCAGCACATGATTTGGGGTACCTCAAACTCAGATCTTTACTTCCAATATGTAACAGCACATGCTCAAATCACAGCTGCTCTGCACTTCACTTCCAAGGATGCCCCTCAGCTCTCCTGCAAATCAGGAATGCCAAGATGTGACCCCAGAGAGTAAGGAAAGACATCCACAGATCCCCACAGCAGCATGGGCTGCACCAGCTTCCTTGGCACCACACATAACATCTGTGATAAAGGCAGGAAGAGAAGTTTCATAATTTAGTCGCAATCTCTCCACCCATGGATCTTTCCAGCCCAAATGATTAACAAGCAGCAGAGTGCTGCTGTTATATGCAGTGCTGATATCTTGGCTTCTTGAAAGCAAAGGGGACTCCTGATTCTCCATTAGCACTTCCCAGGAGTGTGCACTGTCCATAACCACATCACAGAAACATGGCCACAAACACATCTCTGTGCATGCCCTACACGCACCAGTTCAAACCAGTAGCTGCTGCCCTAGTCCCTGTGCTGGTATGGGTCCTCCCCCAGTGGCAGACAGCCTTGGAGAGGGTCTCAGTGCCCACAGGCACAGGGTTATATGGCAGGCATTTGGCCAGATCCAGCACAGCCCCTCAGCAGCTCAGGGCTGCTGTGTGCTTAGCAATACTTCATGCTCACATTCTCCCATGGCACTTTCAGAGGAGAGTGATTACCCTGCAGAACACTATCTCACCCATCCCAAGCAGAATTTATTTACTTTTTTTTGTTTGTTTTAATCTGATAAGTTGCAATTTCAGTACACTTGTCTGCAAAAAAAACTGCATTACAAAGACATATAACAAATACCAATTGTTTATAGACTAGGTTATTTATTCCCAGTGTATCTTACTGCCTTTTACTGGCCGCGTCTTTTATCAGTAATAACCAAGTACCTTTCAAGTTGACAACCTGTTTGGTTTACAGCAGGAAAATACATCCAAGTGTCTTTCAAGCCTGTTCTTGCTGCATAGAATTCAAATAGCTCAATGAGCATCGTTCCTGAAAAGTTTAGTATTGATGTGATTCACATTTTTGGTTTTGGGTTTTTTTTCTGTTAATCAGTATTGTCTTAGAATGGGATTCTTAAGGCTAAGCAAACTTTTCAAAATCATCAGCGTCAGTGCCAGAACCAAGTCTCCCTGTCCACATATTGCCCAAAATCATAGTGTTTGAAAAGAATAATAATCATAATCAAGGTCCAAATAATTTTGAGATGACAGGGCATTTCTAGTTAGCATTAAAAGGAACTGGACTTCCAGGACATCAGCTAAAAAATAAAATAAAATAGAGGCTGACTTGGGGGGCAGTTTGCAGGGACACCCAGACTGCTGGGACACACACAAAATTTCACAGCAAGAGGATAAAGCCTGAAAAAGCAGCAACCGCATGTGTGCAACAGAGAAGTCTGAACATTCAAGAGCTGGACCCCAGACCTGCCATGTCCACTGAACCACAAAGAAGATGGTTTCACTTACAGGTATGGATGAATTGCAGCAGTGGAGTGAAGCCAAGCAGGTCCATGGGGTGTGCGGCTGCCTCTCATCCCCATTGCCCTCCCACATCCAGGCACCACTGGGCAGGAGTCTGCCCTTCTCCTCCTCCCCCTCCTCCCTGCCATCCTTCCATCTCCTTACCACCCACTTACTCCACACATGGCTCTTCCCATCATTTATTTCCTTTTGAGAGAGCTGATTCACAAGCAATAATCAAGGCTTTTGTGTTTTAATGTTTTGATCATACTCAGATCCCTGCTCTCCCCCAAGCCCCCTCCAGGTTCACCGCAGTGACACCTTCCCTTCAGATTTCCTCTCCAAGAGCCTTCATTTCACTCCCTAACTGAATTGTTGTCATGGAAATCATTCCTCCTCTCCATCTTACTGAAAGGCTTTAAAAAAACCAAAAAACCACCACAAACCACCAGCTCCCTGCTCTAACGGTTTTCCAGCAATCAGCCCCCCGCCCCCAGGTCTCTTCCCCGAGCAAGCCACAGCCTGGGCAGCTCCTTCTGTTGGGCTGGGAAAGCCCACCCCTACCCCCCTGCTGCCCCCCTCCCGCAGCCCGGCCTGACACAAACTCAGTATCTGGGCACCGCCACAATATATTGTCTTAAATATATCATTAAGGCAATCTCCAGCTTTGCTACACTGCTTTCCTTCTCAGAGGTGCAATACCCCTACAGCTGAGGGGCCATCAGCTATCAAATGCAGGGCGTAGCCACAGCCACCTGTTCCTCTCTATGTAAATATATATATATATACACATATACATGTAAATGTGAAGGGTTTAGGTTTGGTTTTTTTTCTAAAAAAAATAATCTCCACTTACATAACAGGCAGTAGTTCTGCAGTCAAGAAAGTCTGTTTGTTTTTCCAGTAGAAAGTTAATTATGGAAAAAATCACCTTTGATGAATTTCCAAGATGAAGGCTGCTGGCTCCAGAAACAGAGCAGAGCTAAGCTGGCTCCAAAGAGAGAAGAGAAGAAAAAATAAAAATAAAAAAAAAAAAAAAAAGTGTTCAAAATGCAATCCACTAAAACACAGTGCTGGGTGCCTGAGCCAGGTGCTGCCAGGGGCTGCAGAGCCGACGCTGTGAGGAGAGGCCAGGGCTGCCCTGCCCGGACACAGCGGTTCGAGAAGGTTCTAGCGGGTTCCGGCAGAGGGGCCCAGTCCAGCCCGACAGCCTGGCCTTGGGGCAAACACAGCTACGGAAGAGCAAAACTGGCACAGAATGAGGAAAAAAGTGTGAGAAACAGCCCTGTGAGCACCTAGGGGGAGCAGGAGGAGGTGCTGTGGGTACCAGGCAGAGTCCCTGCGGCCATGAGGGAGAGACCTGAGCAGGGGTAGGGTATGAGGAGGAAGGAGCAGCAGAGAGGAGCCGTTATGGACTGGTCACAACCCCCAGCTCCCCATCCCCCTGTGCTGTTCAGCAGATGGAGGACATAGAGGAGTTGGGAATAAAGGAGTGAAGTGCAGGCAATAAAAGGTGAGGGGTATCCTCACAGCCAGCATTCAAAGCAAAGCCCAGACTTTGGGCATGACAAAGCTTGAACCGTCCACAGCTCTACTCAACAACTACGAGAGCAGTCGTGTTTGCTAAAAAACTAGACCAAAGCTATAAAAGAGGATATCAATGTCTCATCAATACGTTACACTGGAGTTGCTTTACTTATGTTCAGGAATCCCACCAGCAGCCCTAACCCATGGAGAGCAATCCCCATGCTCACCCCAGCCCCATGTTCTGCTGAAACACACATCCCCAGCACTCCAAATTCTATGCTTTCCACCTGCACGTCCAGCCCAGCCCCAAACAAACCACCAGGAAGACTCCTCAGTTAAAGCAGCA
Source organism: Scolopax mira (assembly GCA_004320125.1). Classification (NCBI taxonomy): domain Eukaryota; kingdom Metazoa; phylum Chordata; class Aves; order Charadriiformes; family Scolopacidae; genus Scolopax; species Scolopax mira. The sequence continues at coordinate 361,714 of BJBW01003175.1, read as the reverse complement.
AATCATTCAACCACTCTGATGGTGGTGACAGCACCAAACCCAGGCCACCTTCTTCAAGTTTATTTGACTCATAAAAAGGCAAAAACAGAGGTCAGCATGAGGCCAAGGGCAGCTTTCAGCACTTCGTAATAGACAGGGTCTGCACAGAGAACCAGGATTAAAATACTCTAAATCCCAGATAGGAAGACAAAAGCAAGCATTCAGCCATGACTAATACCCCAAATATTCTCAAGACGGAAAACAAGAAATCTGCTCCATGATCATTCACTGACAGAGTCCCATAAAGCTACTAATTAGAATGGTGTTTACAGTCTATATTTCATTTCATTTGATGTTTTTACTCTGATTAGTTATTCTATCACCTGCAGAGAGCTAGTTAACTGAATGCAAAGATGTCATTGGACTTAATCAAGTAAAGTAGCATTTCATAGAGGAAATTCAGCTAGCTCTGTCCTGCTCAGTGCTGCTACCCTGTTAATAACTTTTTTTTTAAATTAAAGTTGAAAGCTAAGAAGAGTCAAGCTAGGTCAGTGCTCAGAAGAGAGACACTTGCAAGAAAACAGGTGAGATGAAAAAAAAATTGTGTATTACTGACCCTTTCTTCTGCATAAACACCCCAGCCAGACACCACGGCTTCTGAAGGAAATACAAAGCAATGTTCAATGCTCCTGTGGTCCTGGATTACACGCTGCACCTCCTAGGAAGAGCAGTGCTCCTCCCAGCATCTTCTCACACCAAGACACCTAGCCTACCCGAATTGCTTTGAGATTTCAAATAAGATTGGAAGGTTTTCTCTCCCTCCCAGCCAGGTCATCAGCATCACAGTCTCTCACGCTGTGCCCTGCATCCTGCCAAGCCCTCCCCAGGGCTGCTGGAGCAGCAGCATCACTGCATGTGTCTTCCCTCCACACAGCCCTGCAGAGAGCCTTTTTATCACTACATGATAATGTGATGCTGATTTTTGTCCTGCTGATAGCCCACTGTAACCCCAGATCCTTTTCCTGAAGTGTTACCTAGGCTGATATTTGCCACCTGCAGCAATTTTTGCCCCAAGCTATCACTTGGCCCTTTTAGCCTTTTTCCAGATCACCATTTCAGTTTGTCCAGATTATTTTAAGAAAGTGCTCTGGTTCTTCTTCCCCAAGAATCTGCAGTCCCTCCTAACAACTTTATATCACCTGTCAGTTTAACAAACGCATTCTCCATTGCATTATCCAGATTGATAATGAAAATATTGAACAGAGATGGACAGGAGCCAGCCCTGCAGAGCCTCACAGATTTTCTGGGAATCCAAGATAAATGGGCTGGTCCATAAATCCCTGACTCTTCTTTCCCCTCTGTTTTAAACACTGGCACCACTTTTACTGTTATCTTTCTTCCAAGCAACTTCCACTTCACGTGCATACCTGAAGAGCTCTCCTGCAGCGCTGTGACGTTGCAGACAGGTCTCTAGGGCATCTGAACCTCCCCACATCCTGCTGAAAATACCTAAAATTGCAATCGATGAGGAGGTCTCCCCTCCATTAGAGGCACATATGGGGCCTCCTGCTCACAACACCCTTGCTGAGAAAGCATGACACCTCTGGCCTTTTCCTGCTCAGCCCTCACAACCAATACCCTCGTTGGCAAAACATGCAAATACGCTTTTGCTTTACAACAAAAATTGATGCTTTTTTCCCCCATTTAGCTTCCTAATCACAGCTATCCAAGCTTGAAAGTGTTATCCTGCATTATACAACAATTCACTGAGAGCAGGGGGATTTTGCATATACTGTGTGCTGTAATGAAAAGCATTTCCCCCCCTCTGCTAGGGGGCAAAAAAAAAAAAGCCACCCACAGAAAACAAACAAAACCTCTGTCCTCTAAAAGATGTTCACTTTTACCAGCTATTTGTTCCATTTTAGTCATTCATCTACTGACAATATTTCTGACGAAAGCAGAGCAGAAACAGTTCAATTTGCAAAGAGTTTGGCTGTTTAAACCTCTACAACAGCCATATACAGTTTTGCCCCGAAATCCACTAAAAAACCACTAAAGGCTGCTTCTCAAACTGAGGGGCTGGGGTTTCTTTTTTGAAGAGAAAAAAACCATTATTTAGTTATTAGAGTGGAGAAATATCACTCTCTACAAGACACAGAGCAATGAAATGTTCTAAAATTAATACACTGGTCGACTCAATGCATTTTAAAATTAGAATTCATTTTTCAGAGAACCTGTATGCAAAGTTGCAGCCTGATGCAAATTTGAACAGTAATAAACACTTCAAAAACACGTTTATAATAGAAATGCTAACAAATCCTTAACTATAATGATAATGGCTTGCTAGGCAGCTCTATAATGTAAAATTAATCCTTAACATGTCTTAATTTTTTTTCCACTGGGTCATTTAATAATGTGATAACTCATTTCTTTCCTCTGCCTTCATCTCTCACATTACCATGGAGACAATTGTGAATCAGATATAAATAAAAATACTCTAACACTGTGGCACCACATGTTCTTTTGATCCGTTGCCAACATGATTTTAAAATTACAGGAATTCACAGGAGTTCAATAATTAACAATTCATTTGCTAAGAAATCACTTCTTTTTAGCAAGTTTCCTGGTGATTTGCTAACTCAGGACTGCTCACAAACATGAGCAAAAGTAAAAAGTTCTGTATTTCCTTTCAAATACCTACCTTGCACTTCAATAAGCAACTCCAAGGCAAGCAATTATTGCAGGTCAGAGCCCAAAAGCCAGCACTGCATTTCCCTTTTTTGTCTCATCAGTCTTAGTATGATTTCTAATAGGAATAAATTTTAAGGCAATTTTTAATTGTTTGAGCTCAGAACTTACTTCCAAGGAAGAATAACAGTATGCAGTGAACAAAGTTTATTGCTCTCCTCTATTATCAGAAGTGTTAAATTGAGCACATGGATCCCTGCTTCTGTATTAGTTTGTTAAGTACATACAGCAGTAGAAAGATTATGATTAATTATGCATTAATGATCTTGACACCCCTTAATTGCTACCCACTGATAGAGGCCACAATCCCTGATATTATCCATGTTCTCAGAAATCCTGATGCAAGACTCTCCCCTTTGACAATATCGCCATGAATTTGCACAGGGGCATGTCTGGGTCAGTGGCTTTTTAGACCAGAAGGTGCTAAATTCGATCCTTGCCGAGGGGCACGTGGTCTCAAGCGACTCCAGCGCTCACAACACCTTGTCAATGTCATTGTGTGTAACCTGTAATAACTTGTAGCTCTGAGCTCACAGCATGAGGACAGTCCTAGCACTGCACAGTTCACAATTAAGGACTTCAGCTTATTAAAGAATTTCACTGTGTGCTTAAACCTTTGAAGTCACCAAAGAGCTCACCATCTAGGGTTTTATAAAGGCTCTTATGCAACTCCAAAATTAGCAATTGCCATTACATAAAATCCTCAGTTAAGCAGCATTATTGTATCATTTACACGGTATTCTGTTTAGCCTCACCAGGCTTTTCCAGCCCAGTATCCCAAGAGGAGATGTGTTTCTCTGCACAGCCTTTTCCATCTTCCACTGTCTCAGAAGCAGAAGGGCCAGCGTGGGCTGACCAAGTTATTAATCATTGCCACGTCTCTTCCATTAAAGCATATATGCTACGACTCTACAAATGCCTCTGTGCGTCACAGGGAAATCTCACACATACAAGGTCTTGTAAAAAAGCTCCCTGCTCTAGCTATTTTGTCCAAAAGGATTCAAAGTGATTTAAGACCTCAACTCTGACTCTCAAGAGCAACATAAGCACCTAAGGAGTTTAAATAATAGTGAGGGCTCAATGGCGCAGAGCTTCCCTTCCTAATATAATTCCCATTTTAACAGCTAATTATAATTACTGATAAAGCGAGTACAGCTTGATACCAGGCCCATCCTTTTGGTGACTTACAATTATCTGCTTCTAGAGCAGTCTAGGGGAAGTAAAGCAAAAAGAAAAGAGAGAACAAAAAGGGAAAAAGGTCACTCTTTCTTGACCAGCCACCAGCTGCCCGCAGACAGAGCTTCAACAGCATCTGCTCCAGCTTCAACTCTGCCCTCTCCTCCTCTGCAGTAACTCACAGGTGAACAAATCCACTGGTCAATGCTTTCTGAAATGGGACATCAGTGCACTTGAGGTACTGGCCCTTTCTCTGTCAGCACATACAGGGCAACAGCATTCAAACCCTGCTTTGAATCCAAACATTAAATAAATACAATAGATACTATTGGATAAAACCTAATAGGGAACTTATAGCTGTCAATAAGCATGGAAAGAAACACAGGGCACCAATTTTGTATAAGATGAATCAAGGAAAGCAAGCTGGTATATTAGTGAGAGACACAAATAGCCCCAAAATGCAGGAAAACTGCATGGTAGATAACTCCAGTCCCACCACCAAGGGACAGGTGAGCAGGGACACACCACTACACACCAAGAAATGCCAAACAGCCATGGGAGGTGTGGGAGGGTAAAACTCACCTGAGAAGGGAAAAAAGCAGGGACAGAGGGCACAATTCCTCACTTTTTGTATAATTTGACCTAAATTATGTGTTCACACTAAGCAGCCAGGAGTGGTTTAGGGAAAATAAGTTACTACAGGGGCTTTAGCTTCCTGCGTAGCTTCCATATCTCTTAACGGCCAGCCTTTTGCCTACTGTCCATGTGCAATTTCTTTCTTTTATCTGGCTCAGTCATCTAAAACTGAAATTATAAACATCAACATTTATATCACAAAGAGCATCAAGGCAGGAGGGGATCTGTTGAGGGAGTTGAGGGAGAGGGCTTAATCCACAAAATAACTTTGACATTTTTTCCATACTCACTGAAAAACTCTTCAACACCTCTAGCCTGGTTAAGACATTTGAAAATACAGATGAGCTTCTAATCAATACACAGTCTATCCTTGGGAGGAAAGCATGGTGTGATGGTGCCACGTTATATATCCACTACCCCAGTCAGAAATATCAACACATTATGATTTTTCTGATCGTCAGGCTGTACCATACCCTTTCTCCTCCTCACTGGTGCACAGGGTTCTCAATCAGCCTGAATATATTTCCGTAACAGAATTAATTGGTCTGGTGACCTGATCTCAGTTGTGGTGTTTGCTATAAAATCTCACAGTTAACCCCAAAGTCAACAGCAGGAACTCAGAAAAAACACACTAGGCCCTGAGGAAGCTCCCACTAATGGGCAAGGCTGGCATCGCTTGTTCTGAATTTCCATCTCTTTTCTCACCGCCTCCTTCTGTTGAGCTCGTAACCAGCTTGGAGAGGAAAAAACCTAATGGAGAAATGCACTATGAGCTTTAGGGAGACCTGAGAAGGAAGAAACCTCAGTCCTCAGAGATGGGGGTGCTGGAATAAAAGCTAAGTCAATAGGCAAGACAGACATGCACAGAGGTCTTCCACCACCCAAACACCCTCTTCTCCCATTATTCCTTGTTTCTACAGTTTGAAAACTATTGCATAGAATCAGCTTTTAACTGGGGAGCCACTGTGCATGGATGCAACTACAGGAAAAGGGAAAGGATTATGGGATATTCCCCCCCAGATGAACCATTCCACCACAGGGAAACCTATGGGAGACAGGGGAGGACTCGGGGATGGAATTAGCAAAGATCCAGAGGCAAATACAGCACAGGGCTTGCCTGGGCAGGAAAGTAGCTATAATGGAGCTGCCTTAAGAAGCTCCAGGAAAATAACTTTGTGGGAAACTTGGTGGCATCTCCCAGCCATGCTGCCCACTCCAGTTACTGCCAGCGTTGTCCATGTGGTAGCCACCCAGCGTGGGGAAGCAAGAAGTCTCGTGGTCACTCAGGCAGCAGGACTGCCCTGAGCCAGGCAGCAGGAGAGAAGGCAGCCAGCACTTCAGCTGGAGGAGTCACACCTCCGTCTGGCTCGGAGGCAGCCAGGCAGCAGTTAGGATGGCAGCCTAATTTTGCAAACATTATCTCTGCTTTATGACCAGAGAATTGAGACACGCACAGATTAAGTGTCCTCTGAAATTCAAAGCCAGCCACTGCTCAAAACTGAACTCGCATCTCTTGATCCCAGTCTAATAACTTAAAACACAAGACTATCTCCTACTCTCCTCCATCCAAATACCTCAGTAATCATTAAAGATTCAAAAGGGAGCAGGAAAGCCTACACACCAATTAAATCGTGTTTCAGTATAATATCATTTTTGTGATGGATGCTCTGTGATATCCCACGTGCTCCTTCTGCAGGGTTCTGCTTTTCATCAACTGTTGTAGCACGGAGTTAATGACACATGAGTTTCCACCCTTGTTCGGATTTTGCTGCCTGCGTTCGCTCACAATGGCTCCCCGTATTTATTAGCAGTTTGATAACAAAGCAAAGCACTTGTGAAACTGGCCCCAAGCTCCGCTCGGTGAACTGTGAATTAACTGTAAATATAATTAGAGCCGTACCTCACACTCGGGACTGGGAGGAACAGGAGGTCTGCCCCAGAGCTGTTACTACAGCAGTATGCAAGTCCAGGGCTGATAAAAATAGCAGCCCCAGCTAAAAGAGCAGAATTAATTACATCAGCTGTTAAAACAAGCTACACAGGGTGGTTGTTCCGCTAATTCAAAATCAAGAGGAAATTCCTTAGTCCTTCCTGTACTGTTTGAGGAACGAGTGATGGTTTGAGCAGCCACAGTCCCCTCCCGCTACATTACGGATTTCCAGGAGGTCTGACTCCATTAAGCACTGCTCAGTCACAGAGAAAAAATTAAGCCAAAATTCTTTAAGACAGCTATCCAAACTGATCTTCAAAAGTACCCATTGGCACCCTTTTAGAAAAATCCAGCCTCTTGGTAAAATGATGAACACAGCCATCATGAGCACCCACAGCCAGCTCCTCATCAGACAAAGGGTTGTCACCCCCCTAACGAGGGGACTGGTGCTCTCATAAGACAAGCAATAAAAGATGAACAGGGACGCAACGTGAACTGTGACAGCTAAAAGAAAAATATTTTCAGGAAATTATGCACTGTTGTCTCTTCTGGATGGGGAGTTCTCGGCAGGCAGGGGGGAAGGTGATGGCGGGTCAGCAAGGACTGCAGGGGAGCAGAAGCAGCTGGAATTGAGTGAGATAAAGATCAGATGGAATGATCCCAGAAGGAGATTCCTAAAAAAAAACAGGGACAATGTCCACAAGTCAGAGTTTAGAAGATTTAGTCTGGGGATCAGGAGGGTCTTCCCTTAGGGGGAGCACAGGGACAGGCTCCAGGGAGGGGAGGAATCCCCATCCCGGGGAGGGATTTGGGGCTCAGCCACTGCTGCCCTCAGCTCATGTGGGCAGCAGTCCTGCTCCAAGCAGAAGGCTGGGTTGGAGAACCCAGAAGATCCTTCCAACCAACCTTTCTACAGTGTCATGAGATGACACACTTAATCTCACCTTTTTGAGATTAAATGAGATGCATTTGGTAGGGGGAGGACACATGAAAGCACAAAGGGGAAAAGTAGGAGGCTGAAACCCTGGGGATGACATGCCATTCTACAAAAATAGCTTTGCTATGAAAACTATGTGATCTTTTGCCAGGCAAGCAGAGACCTGCAGCAAAGGAGAGGCACTCAGCCAGCATGAACACCCCTTCCTGCTCAAGATGAGGATGGAGGCTCAAGACTCTCCACCTCTGGGAGGACCAGCACAGGGAGCCTCCCACAACCCCACCACATCCTCCAGCCTCCCTGTCCCACCTCAGAAGCATTTCCCACCCCAGGGCTGCAGCACGAGCAGGGCATATCTCAGGCTAATGCAAACAAAACCAGGACACTGTACCCACCTGCACGTTTCTGACTTAAATTCATGGCTGCAGAGGCAGGCAACACACCATAAATTGAACAAAAAGCCTCATAACATAATGTCTCCTTGTATTGCCTTCTCCCATAAACAAGCAAGATTTATGCATTTCTGGGGCTATTAACAAGAGCCATTTGTCTTTATTTCTGCATGTAACTAATGGAGACACCAGCAACATTGATGAGCCTTGTGGGATTAATTACTATAGCCGTTTTCAAGGGAGTATCTATGGACTTGGTTTCCCTCATACTAAAGGAAATGTCAAGCATTTTTCAAAGCATCGGATGAAATTTCATTTAAGAGACCAATGGCCCATGTGAGTGCAATCATTATGAGGCTCAAATGCGGCCTAGCGAAAAATTACAAGTGTCCAAAAGGTTGACGACTTTCTCAAGTTTTCTTTAATTACTTCATTTTACAGCTATTAAAGCAGCACAGCGAATCAAATCCAACAAGGCCAAAAAAGGAAAACAAAAAAGCCATCGGCTCCATAAGGGTCTACTCTGACTTGCTGATGGCCAGACCAAGGTGGTTCTTTCAGATACCCACTTCCAACGAGCATGGAGGAACCTGGAATTCAGGACTGACCCCTTTCCAGGGATAATCACAAACATTAGGAAAAGGAAAAAAAAAAAAAGAAAAAAATTTCTAAAAATCCCCATGGTCCCAAAGTAAATCAAAGTGTCAGCAGGGCTCAGGACCCTACTGTCTCATATATTCTATAGGTTCATCTTTCTACCCAGTGCCCACGCTGGGGCAGAGAGTAACCAAACGAGGGGTGGAAGGACAAGGACAGATGGGAAATACTGGAGACAGTTTAAGCTTTGTAAATATGAGCTTTCACCAAGACGACACAAACAGAAATGAATCATTAACTTAATTTATTTTATGAAAAAGTTGAATAAAGGTTAATAGAAAATTAGTCATCTTTCCTTAGTTTTTTTCCCCTATCCATCCTACATAATTTAATTAAAACCGTGCCATGGAGTTCCAAAGGATGATTAAAAATAACCTCTCATTTTCTATTAAACTCCTTAGGTTTGTACAGGAATTCCTATAGAACCTTATTAAATTTCTGTTTATCTCTCTGCTACATTTAATTTCTATTCTATGCATCTTTTCCTTAAGTCCAAAGGGATTTCATGATTGGGGTGGCTTATTAAATAAGTATTCTTTACCATGCCTGGCAGACCAGACTTTAGATTAACATTAGATCAGTGCAGGAGAACATCCACAATAGAAAAAGCCTTTAAAAAGCAACATTATTAGCTTTGCTTTTCTGAATGGGAGACAGAAAGACAGTTGAAAAGATCTTTCCTAGTTATCACTGCTGTAACTTAGCTGAAGAAGATAGGAATAAGAAGGTTGGTATGGCTGCTGTTGTGGGTTTTTTCAGCCTTCCTGGTATTTTAATTTCACAGTGGCACATGCACAAATAGAACCCATAGCAACTGGGTCGCTTTGCAGACTTGCTGAAAGCTGAAAATGTTTTTTCCCAGTTTTCTGATGTTGCTGCGGAGCTACAGCACAGAGCTATGTAGCATTTATTAAAACAAGGCTAGGTTGCTTTACAACAGGTAGGATATATTCCACAAAACAAACAAACAAAAAAAAAAAGATGCAGAGCTTGCAGCAATATGAAACCTATTCAAAACAGTAGAGAACAGCTCCAATATCCCTATATCACGCAGATACCTCTTGCTGTCACCAATCAAAATTTGATCCAGCCAAATTCATTCAGCAGTTTCTGTTTTCAGTCTGTCCACACTGGATTTCTGATGAAATCTAGACAAGTCAGAAGCCTAGAAAGGGTTGTACAACATATCTGGATTTGTTCTTTGACATGAAGGAATTGCATAGACCTACTTCTTTTTCTTATAGAGCAGGTGACCAGCACCCCCGGCACCCACACTGCTGTCCTTCCACGTTTTGAAATTTGCACGAGCGAGACACAAGGGCATGCACGGGCTGAAAGCCTCTCGCAAAAAGATCCTGCCAACATGTCTGCTTGTGCAAGAATCTGCATTAACAGCACAAGCCACAGAAATAGTGGGTGGCTGCTCCTCCTCCAGCAACACAACCGCCCGCTGCCACGAAAGGACAACATTGCCACAGCGAGGAACCAGCTCCGGGGATGAAAGATCCAAGTTTGATGCCAACTGCCTCCTATGCAACTCTGGTCAAACATTGTAAGCTTGGCTTCACCAAACCAGGTTTGCTGAAGCCCTGCAGACCCTAATGAGAGTTAGGTGCTTCAATACCTCATTGGAACTTAGACTTTCCTCTATCCTGCTGATTTTATCCCATGGGAATATGTCAACACTTCGCAAGGGAGATGGAGAGGCACCTGTAAACACACATGGGACAGAAGGCAGACCTAGCACATGGCACATGCCCTCACCATCAAGGCTTAAAAAAACCCAAGCAAACAAGGGCAAAAAGAGGCCCTCAAGGAACGGTGCCAAGGTCTTTCCTGGCCTGTGGCCGCCTGCCTCAGCAACACAAGATTGATGCACCAGCAGAATATGCCATTTTGAAACTAATTGCACAACAAGAAAAGATTCTTTAATATCATGCAGGCAATCCTAAGGGGAACAATTACAAGGAGATAAAAAGAATGGAGGGAAAAAAAAAAAAAGAAACAAACTTCTGTGTGCAGAAGATAGATTTACACAGTTTCTTCTTTTCATTAGGAAAGCCTTCTGTGGGGTTGACAGTCACCTTGAGCAGCATTAAGGAGGGAAGGGAGGAGTCAGTAAATATTCAGGAGCCATAACATTGCAGCTCTGCCCTCAGGTAACTGTGCTGCCATTAAAGGCCAAATCTAATAAGAACTCATGCTGGCTTGCAAGCCAGAAAAGCCTTCAATAATCAATTAAACTGTGAGATAAGACTGCAGCTGCTTCCTTGTGCATGGACCACTCAAGCTTGGGTCCCTCATCAGTTTTCTGAGATCAATATGCATCAATGCATAGCTGTCAGGCACATATCCATCATCCCTAAAGGCTGCGATAGAACACCAGTGCCCTGAGCACAGAACAGGAATCATCCCCTATTTTAATTTGCAAAGCCAAGACAAGGTTTTACTGAACAGTTTGTTCCTCAAGAAGGGGGCACAAGCACTGAAGATAAACTTTTTTATTTAGAAGAAACACCAAGTAACGTGAAAGGAGCTTGTATTCTTTAAGACCTAGACTGAAAATCACAGCTATTATCTGTATGCAAAGGACCTTACAGCAGGTGTCTAACTGCCACGGACTCAGTTCTCCTACAGTTTTATTGCCACTGAACCTTGCCTATCTTTCCATCCTAACATAAGATTTTGTTTTCTGAATAGAAGAGAATAATTCCTAATTTGAATTCCACTGCACAACAGAAACAGCCCGTAAAATCTTAAAAAGAAGCTAGTCCCCTCTAGCAGAATAGAAGATATATTAGGCTTCAGGATTGTATAGAACAGAACATAAAATTAAAATAACAGACATCATAGAGTTTGATAGCATCTCCCAATCTCAAAGATCTCAAAATACATTGCTAGCTGCAACAGCCATTGCTCTGTTAGACAACTGCACATCTCTAAAGTGAATCATATATTCAAGAGAGAAGCTTAAAAGTCTTTATGTAAATGGGAAGTACTTTGTTGATCCATGAAACACTACCAGCTCTGGGAGGGAGCACAGCAGCACTGCACAAAGGTCATAACATTCACCATAGGTGTGCCTGTTACTCCAGCTCAGTTTAGACAGCCAAAGTAAATTAGCATTTACTCTCTCACCAGCAGAGAAAGATCATCCCATAAACGTATTTTCATCACCTTTATGTAATTCAGGATCTTCATTTTCTTTGCTCTCCCCAGTACTTAATGCCTAAAGAACGTATTCTGTGGTTAAAAATTGGTATTGCTCTAACGCAATGTAATAATAATATCCTTTTTCATGCCAACTCCCACAGGCTTCTCACTAGATGGTTTAATCGAAAATGATAGTTAATGGTTGCTTCAGTGTTTTCATTAGAGGCTACTGGTGGGTTTTTTTAAGTTTTAGTTTTTTATGAAGAAAAAAAAGAAAGAAAGCTCAATCTGTTCTATAAAGTTTCTAAAGTTCCCAGTTCAGTCTTGTTGATTCAAAGCAGTCCAACAGATGCTTTTTTTTTTTAAACCCTCATTTCTTTTTTTATTATGTGCCTTTTAAGAATAAGCTTGGTTTATCCTTTATCCTCTTTCTGCAGACACAGGAGAGTCAGATCTATACTCAATATCCAACTTCCACAAAGAAAAACTCATTCTAACAGAATATTTTTTTTTAATGCAAAACCTAGAATTCAATTTTTAGGTCTCTCGAATACCTCCCGATGCTGATAAACAGGAACATAATCCAAGCAAAATAAGTGTCTTGAATCCTCACAGCTAAATTCCAATTTCTGTGCAAATTTCAAATGTTGCCCTCCAGTCCCAAGAGTTACATGTTGCACAAGCAGATAGTAAAGGCAGTGACCCAATTTGTTCTGCCAAGTATATCACATGTCATAAAATATTGCAGAGGAAAGAGCAAAATTAGCCATTCCAGCACCTTCATAACCAATGGCAAAAAACACAGGAGTCTCCCTTGCTGCCAAGCAGGTCTCCAAACCCTGACATTTTCTTTATGAGTGCTTGTTTTCCAAGTCATTAATTTGTCAGCACTTGTACAGTATTTCGTAACTCCAGAAGAGCCGCAAACTAAGGCATCTTGAAATCAAAAGCCCCAAAACTTTCTATCCATTGCAACCCACAGAAAACAGGAAAACAGCTGGCTTTTTCCTAAGCATCCTCAAGCCCATACATCAACTAACACAATTGAAAACTGGAAGATGGGTCTGCCTTACTTTCCCTGCTCAGTAATAAGCACCCTCTCTTTTTCCCATGATGGGAGCAGACTTCAATAGGGGAAAACATCAGGCTGAAAAAAATCTGGTTGAAGTTGGAGGCATTGAGCATTTGAGCACCTGTGAAGTCATTGCAAGGATCCTCCAGTAGCAAAGAAAAGGAAATCCTGCATCCTGCAGGACTGAGCTTAACTCCCAAAGAGACAGTCAGGCTTTTGAAGATCCAGTCCTTAAGCGGCCATCCCAAGAGATAAGAGCAAAAAAACTGTGCCATATTTGACTGCAGGGAAAGAAGACTTCCCTGAGTAGAGCCTGTCAGATTTATTGTTTTCTCTGCTTTCAATAAAACTTTACACCACAAAAAACAATCTTTAATACTTTTTTTTTTTAAATGCAGCTAACTCTCAAAGCTCCTAAAATAGACACTAATCCTTAACTGATTCCAGAAAAGCAGAATCTACCCAATGCCCATTTGCACCAGAGACACACGATTCTTTTTTATTTGCATTTTTATCTGACTCAAAACTCTTGCTCACTGTCGTGCGAATAAGTTGGGCATTGGGCAATGACCACAGACCAATGGGCTGAAGACTAGACACAAGTGCAACCAGAAAAATCCAAGCCAGGCTGGATGCACAACGTGGAAAGCCCTTTCTGCAGGAAAAGCACTAGCATCATTGCACCAGTTAACACTGTCCTTGCGAGCAGCATCACAAAATAGCACAGATACATCTAGAAACCACCTCCCGCCAGGAATGGATATGCCATGGTGGGTACACACGACTTGAGGGGGGGCATATTGTAACCACTGCAATGGTATTTCCTACATAAGCACAAATAAATAAGTAACTGGAATTTCATACCTACTTTAAATGGATTTTAGCTTTTGTTATTTTGCATGCTATATATTCAATTTATATTGAACATAAAGTAGTTACCTTTATATTCAATTTAGTAAGGCACAATATACATACAAACATATATACATATATATAAATGGAACCTTCCTAACCATCATTGTGATGTCAAACCAACCCTGCATGGAGTGGATCTGACAACACCGCCTAAGATAGCTCTAAATTGCCTGGATGAAACGATAATTCCCTCTGCTAGAAGAGGGGCACTATCTCATTGGGAAGAAAAATTGATTTGGGCGAGGATTTGAAATGCTTCAGCTTCATTGAGACTAATCCCCCTAACCACCAATATAAAACCAGTTTAGCAAACCCTCCCCATCCCTCCAGACGGGGCCTTGCACTGCACATTGATCTAAGGAGGAAACACGCGTGAACTTTTGGGGGAAATACAGTATTAAAATACCTGTAGTGGCAATTGAGAGTATCTTTCAAATGATTGACCAAAAGCAGGACAAAACTAGAGATTTCAAAGTCATCCATTGCTTGAACATCCTGGAAGGCAAAGACTTAAGCATGTACCACCTCCGAGATACGTTTTTTTCTGTATATAGAGGATAGTCTTAAAATTCAAATAGGAAATAAAATCCAACCAATGCCACAAACAGCCACTAATTCTTAACTGCAATAAAGGGGAAAACATAATTTCTGCTCCTACAGCCGGGACCGCAACTGTTGCCACCCTGAAATGGAAAGCATCTCTTAAAAGCAGTCCCTGGGAATGGTATATTAAAACACCACCCTCCTGCTGACAAGATATGGAAATTCAGCAAATTAATTCTAGGGACTTTATGGTTTCAAGAATACTGAAAGGAAAAAGAAAAAAAGAAAATACACTTAATTTCTCTTTTGCGTATTATATGTGTTCTTATATACCACACATGCTTCATATTACTGTGTGCATGTTATTATCTAGGGATACATTGGAAACTGCTGCCAAGGTAACATCGATAGTAATAAACAGCAACCGGGGAAAAACACCACCAGGAAGACAATACATTTCCTCAGGTTGTATTTTCGTTCCCCCTCTTATAACCTATTCAGTTATTAACATATCAAATATTGGATTTGTATGATTTGACATCTTTTGCATTTTTGGAGAATTAAGATCAGAGTTTTTAATAGCTCTGCTAAAAGAAAAAAATCTCATTAATGACTGAAGACAAAGTGCTCTGAGATTTCTTACACAAGGGACTCTCCAGAGGAGACATATTTGTGTGAGTCAACAGCATATGTCACTCTCAGAAAATAATGCATTTGAATGAGATTTTTTTCTCTGGTAGTTTTATTTAATGAACAAACAGACCAAATCTTCAGCTCATCTTTTCGAAAGGATGCACGACAAGGCAGAGGTTAAGTTGGTTTTCAAACTTCACCATAAGAGGCAGAGAATTTTTTAATACTGGTATAGATCTGGGAGAGAATGGCTGCACAGGGCAAACAAAAGGATTTATTTCCCTTTTTATGACAAGATGACAATTCAGGAACCTAGCAAATCCTTAAAAAGAAGTCTCCAGTGGATGGATGCATACAGAAATGAGCCCGGGCACCTCTGCTGCAGTTTTGCCAGTCATATTTATATACCTAGCCCAGACCAGCAAAGAGAAAATTGAGCTCTTTCAGGGGCCAGATGGATTCTCAGTCTCAGGTGTTGACAGTCTTCATTTCTTAACTGTTTTACAAATGAATGTGAATGTTTGGGGATGAATTTCCATTTCTATACAGGATATGAGAATAGCCTTTCTGGGTATACCTGTCTCACAAAAGAAACCACCGCTTGATCCCAGTCCCAGCTCATCTGAAAAAAAAAAGCTGAGGAGAGTAAAGACTTGCCAGTGGAGCTCTTGGGAAGGACTGCCACCTCCCCAGCCTCCCTCTTACCTGTGTGTGTTGAGTCAGGTCCCCTGGCTTTCACAGTGGCCCTTGTATTGCTGCTATTATCATTATTCCTCAGACAGCACCAAAAGCTGATACCCTAGGAGGGAGGCAAGGTGGGCTTTACTTTGTCTTGCCAAACACTAACATAATTACCCGTGTCCCGACCGCACTGTGGTGCCTTTGTAACTGGAAGTGATTCATGAGTCCAAAGGAGCTCAACTGGAATTTAAATTCCCAGAGGAGACCATTGGGCTGACAGAAAGGAGAGGAAAAAGAAAAAAAATAAAAATCTCAAAATGGGTACATTTGATCTAAACATCTCTGAGCGACAGATATTGAACTCTACAGCACTATATTTAGAGTCGCTTTTCAAAGGATAAATGCACTTCAAATTCACTTCATTAGGTCCCGTTCTTCAGTGGTGGTTTATTCTGCTAAAAGCAAAACTGCCGTGCCCCAGAGAGGAATGTGGTAGTCTCTCTTCCCACAGTGGCACAGGGAGCTTGATGGTCCCCTCCCCACCTCAGAAATGTTCCCATGAAGAGGTGGCAAGGGAATAGGCTACTTCTCAGCTCAGGGTCTGGGTATCAGCACACACAGGATGGAAAACCCCATCCAGTCAGAGGCCAACCCCATAGCTGTGCCCACGCCAGCTCCTCACCACCTGGTGGGACCAGGGAGCCTGCTTCCCTGTGTACAGAGATGTGGGTCAAAGAGGCCAACTCCTCTGCAGAGATTCAACAGAGAATATCCTTTTTAGATGACTAATTGTTAGAAAAGATACATCCCACCCATGGCACACTCCTCCTCAGCATCACCAGCCCAAATTCAACATGCTGGGGGGGAGCAAAAGGCATCACTCTCTTTTGGCTCCCTGTGAAAAGCCACATGGCAGTGATCTAGGGATGGGTCCTCACTGCAGAGCCAAGCTAAGAACTGCCTCTCAAGTCCTGTCCCCACAGCAAAGCCACTGAGCATCCACCTGGAGCCCAGTGGCCTCTTGGGGACATGGCACATGGGATCATCGCTGACACAGCGGCTGAAGCCTTGCTCTGAATGCAGGTCAGCTCTTCTGAGCAAGTCTCGCTGCTCACAAGACACAAATGCAGCAACCCATGGGCTGGATGTGGCCCACACAGAACCCTGAGGGAGCGTGACGAGACCCCCTGCTGCCACAGCTCACAACACTGAACACTGGGAGCAACTACCTCCCAGCTGGAAGATGCCCTACGAGAACCTCTCTTACCAAAGTTTGTACCAAATTGCAGCCCAGAAAGTTTGTCAGCTGCAAGGAGTGCAGCCAGTGGGAATGGGCTGGGCATGACCCAGAGGGGCAAACCCTGCTCGCTGCAGACCCTCCTCCAAACACTGCAATTACACAGTTTACAGAGAGCGATCCCCATGCTCTATGAAGCTCAGGTTTAAGAAGCTACACACTTCAAATGTCTCTGAAGAACACTAAAATGAAAACTCGGTCACACTGCATCGTGACTACTGTGGAGTACTATTAAAGAGAAGCTAACATTTGTTTTCAATTACCCAGTGTATATTTGAAAGACTTAAAATTGTCCTCAAAGTATTAAGTAAGTGTTGTGTGTTTACAGTGTGCTTGTGCACAGAAAATTAAAGTTCTTACAACCATCCCCAAATACCAATATTTTACCAATATCATACCAATATCATTATATTGACACATAACGAGTCTCCCTGGGCTTCAAACCATGTTAAAAAGTAAAATTAGAAAGCAGAGGTATACTAAACACTGTTATGAGATGTAGAGTGAATGTAAATGATAAAACTAGTATTTTATTCCCACATCTCCATTTTGTTCACAGCAGATCACATTGCCATTTCAGTCAAACTTTCCAGACAAAATGACACAGAAAGCAGCAAAGTTTGTGCCAAATGCAGAACGACATCCATAAATTTATGAACTAACTAGACTGACATTCAATGCAATGCAAAGTGTTTGCCAATCAATAGCCATGAGCATCAATTCCCTGCAAAGAGCATTCCTGTGCCGTCAGCCTCCCACCCAGCAACAGGCAGTGCCATTTTCTGCTTAACTTTACGATCGCTGTAATCTCCCCTAAATCAATGATATCGACGGGTGCGCGCAATCGAAAGCCAGGACTCGCGGCGCTGAAGGCAGCGGCCGATGGGAAATGGATGTGGGGTAAGAGGAGCGCCTGGGGCGCGCGGCGCTCTCGCCCTGTTGCTTAGCAATACAGCAGGCCCGGCCTTACGCGGCCGCCTACCGCCAGCGAGGAGAGAGATTTCCACAGCCATCAAAATACTGACGAGCAGAAGCAGGAGGAAGGACTGCATGCAAAATAAACAATAAGCGCTCTGCCTTTTCGAGGCGAGTTGCAAAAAAATTTAACTCCCGATTCTCTGAGAGCGGACGGGGCTGGATGAGCAAGGGGATGTCTTGCTTTCCCTGCTGGTGTCCCCAAAGACTTCACTGCAAAGCTTGCTGTCCCTAGAAAGGGACCCAAAAAACAGCCTGCACTGGGCATCAGAAATCTTGGGCACATCCACAGTCATTTGCGATCAATAACATATTGTCTCTTTTTCTGTTGCAAAGTATCAGCAGAGAGTAAACTTCTGCCCACCGCCAGAAAGCTTTGCTGGGATCTCCACTCAGGATGGATTAACAGCACCAGAGATCGATTCCAGTCACTGACAGCTGTGACAAATGGAAACCATCATATTTAAGGGCTGCCATGCCACGCGCCGGCCAGGACAGGCAGGGCTTTCCAGCAGTGCTCTGGGTTGCAAGAAGTGGCCCGTGCTGTGCCTGCAAACGGGGCAGAGCCGCCCGTGCTGCCTGAACCCTCATCACTCCTGCAGAGATGCTGCTTATACTTAGATAAAATGAGCTACGTGACCTGCAGTAACTGCCTCACAAAGGGGAGACAGTGAACACCAGAGCAATAGCAAGTAAACGGGTTGTTTGTTTTTCGGTTACCCTTCAAATTAAGCCCTTATATTAAAGTTTTAATTCAGATTTCTTAGGCATATTAGGTGCTAAATTCCTGATGATTCTTGCTAAAAGTGCCCTGCAATGTGCATCACGTAATCCTTCAGTTTCTGTATCACTCACAAATACCCCCAAACAAGGCAATGGAGAAAAAATTATAGCTTTTCGCTGAATTTTTTAGAGTTGGAAGGGACCATAGAGATCATCTAGTCCAACTCCCTTCTCAGGAAGGATCCCTTTTCAGCATCTGCTGCAAACAGCAACTTTCTGCTCGGCAACTTGCCCAGCGTGCTCAGCACTGGTACTTTCACCCCCCCAGGACCTGGGGATCCCCAGCGGGGACCAAGTAAGTGGTCAGCGATGGTGTGATGGATTCAGCATCTCTCTTGAGTACATTTGAGGGATGCCTCACAGCCAATGACTGAAAATCCCTCTGCGTCAAACACTGTCAGAGCAGTTAGATCATAAACTAATAACTGCCAATCTCCATTTGTTTGCAATGCTGCAAAGAGGGTTTTCATAATTCTCTTAGAGATACAAAACAGGCTCTCTGGTCTTCCTTTAAATGAAAGCATGCAATAACGTTAGCTGCCGGTAAACGTCAAAGACAGTATTTATGCAGCATCAGAAACATTTGCAAGATGGAAGAGAAATGCCTTTGGGCTGCAAGACCTTAGAATGTGTAACCCATATCCTGCAAACTTCCATGCCTCCACGTAAGCATGAGGCAGGATCTGTGCCTACCAGTGTCCTCATCACCCTGACAAGGCCACACACGTGCAGAGGAAGCAATGAAAATTTGACAGTGTATTATTCTTTATTAATGACTTTTTCTTTTTTTTTTTTAATTTGAGGATAATATAATAGACCCAGAAACTAAAGTCCTCAGCTTGCTCTCAAGGGACCAGCATAAGTTGCACAATAAAACTCCTCGAAGCCCTTTCCTAAGCAGAAGGCAAGGCAGCGTTACTCAGTTTATTCCAGAGGATCATCTTCTTCCAGATACTATATAGGAAAATTTCCCTGCATTTCAAGCATCAAAACCTCCTGGAAAACAAATCTGGCTTGCACCCATGTGGTGCCAGACCTTCACGTTCTGCAGCTGCTGGAGCTGGACAGGCAGAGGTGCTACATGAACAAGGTATCTCAGAGTAAATTCCTAACAACTTCAGATGCTGACAGACCTCCCACCCCTGTGGATCCAAGAAAGAATGTCCTGGAGAGACAGCAGTGACAAACACTGATTTGCTGGATGGCTGCACCGACCTTGCAAAGGAAGCAGTAAAACCAGCAGCATCAGTTTTAGCAGACTCCTAGCACATTTTTATGTACCTCAATGACCTGAGCAGAACTTGCTAGTCCCACCATGCAAAGCCAAGCTAGTACTTCTTAAATCCCACCTGAATGTGGGCAGATTGATGATGGAGAAACGAAGGAGAGCATTAGAGGGGAAAACCAGTGCCCAGAGAGGTGGAGATATTCAACCCCAGATTATTTAACTGGCAAGAGAGGCCAAACAAGTAGCCAAGTCTATCAAGGCTTCATGCCTCTGGCTATATAAGGTATATATAATCCAAAATATTCACCGCTGCTTTCACTGCTCGTCAGACAGGGGGTAATTCACTGTACCCAAGGGCAGGCACATAAGACAAGGTTGAGTCGAGGGAGATGACTGGCTCAGCCCTACACCTCTCGCTGCAGCCACACACTGACAGGACAACTCGCGGTGTTGCACCATCGGGAACGCAGGAGCCTAAAGGCTCAGCTCTGTTCCTGGCTCTGGCAGCGATCAAAGTCACTGCACATCATCTCTGACAGTTCCCCCTACCTGTGAAACAGGGATAACTGAGCTTAGCATATTTTTCCTGCAGATTGCAGAGCACTTTTTTAAAAAGAATCAGGTGTGGAAAAGTGCTGGTAGAAAGTACCATTAAAAAAAAAAAAAAAAAAAAACAAAACCAAAAACCAAAACAAACCTTAAGGTGAAAACCTTAAGTATAGCAAACTTAACAAAAACAGGATGCAGCCTTTCAGTTCTCCAACCCTGTAGTTTCTCTTCTCCCTGGAAGTTAAATTGAGGCAATTTTCATGAATACATTTAATTAGCATGAAAAACTAAGAACAAAGAACAGTTTGTTTCTGCTCTGGAAATTCTCTCCTGGCCTCTTCAGATTTCTTGTCAGTACCCAGCATCTTCTTCACTTTCAATTTACCTTCATTGTTATCACACATCCTCATTGAAAAGAAAAAAAAATATCAGTAATAATTAAACCCTTATTTCAGGGTCACTTAAAGGAGGTTTCAGCTGCCCATCATGATGCAGCTAAGGACTCCAGATTATTCATCTGTCGGTCCTGCTGGTGGTGTTTAAATGAAACTAAAGAAGTGCCCGTCTAATGAGAGTGTTTCTAAGAAGGAGTTAGAGAGACTGTGGACAGGGTGGTAGAGAGGATACAAAGTAAAGTGAGATCATCATAAGGGGAAAGAAAGCAAGGAGGACATGGAGCCACCTCCTTTTAATGCAAGGCAGAATTCTGCTGTGCTGAAAATACCGACTGCCAGGTAAAACGCCATTGCTTGAAAGAGAGAAAGAGTCAATTACAGCCTCAAGGAACCTCCCTGCCGAGGTAAAAAAGTTATTTCAGGCAATGTATTGAATCCTTTCCATGATGAGAAAAAGACAGGAGAGAGCTGCCTCCATGTTGAGCCAACATCTAGGAAGTAAAGTAAGATTCAGGTGCGTTTTTCACCAGATGGCTGGTGAGACCATCACACCCTCTGCTCTAGGGCGCTTCAGCTCCGCTGTGGAATAAAGCATCACAGATCAGCCCAACACACTTGACATTTGGCACTTGGAGGATGCAAAATATTTTGGAGGGACCTGCAAGTACTCCAAGTACTCCCTTCAACTTGTTCTCCCTGAGAGATGTGCCTGTTTCATTTTCATCTCCCTCCCCAGCAGGGCCTGGAGCCTCTTGGAAAGCGCTGTCCACACTGAGCAGACTGGGACTGTCTGGAACCACAAAGGTCTCTCTCTGGCTTCAGAGGCTTCCCAGGCTCTAAGGGAGACAGCTGGGCTGTTGGCACTAACGAATCCCATGTGAGGTCTTCTCCAGGGGTTTGGTGGACCTGCCCATACACCCAGTGACTAAAATCCTAGTGTCAAAGGTGCAGGAAAGGGGCTACTGCCCTTGAATCAATCACAGCAGATCAGGACTGTGAGCTCATCAGGGGACCCCGAGGCAGATTTGATCTTCCATCACCTTCCAACAAACATTCAGTTTTTGTTAAAGAGATGAGAAAGTTCTATCTTATCTGAGAGAGAGGGGAAAAAAAATATCTATATATACATACACGTATCTCTCTATAGTGAGTATGTGTATATATAGAATATACATATACACGCACACACTTCCCAGCTTCCAAAGCAGAGGATGACAGCATGTTTTCATATAGTACATCTGAAGAAAAGGTCTTGTAACAGTGCTAGAGCAGAAAAAAAAATCATCTTGAAACTAAGGAAGGGAAGGGGGGAAAAAATAGAAAAGAGAGCAAGCTTTGCTCCTTATCACGTCTGAGGAACTTAACTATAGTGATGAGAAAGACATAAAAACCTCAGACAACAAAGCACTGTTCTGGAGACCACGGTATGCATAAAATCTCCTGCAAGCCCTGCAAGTTAAATGTTCCTATTCTTCTACCCTACAGCCATACCTCCAGGGTGCAATTTTCAGGAGACAGAAAAATTTAATGCTGCCTTGGTTAAAATAACCCCCTGGATTCTTGCTGCAGAGTCTGTCATGACAGCGTGTTCCTCTGGTTTATTATATTAATAAGCAGAGTCATTCAGCACTCAACATGATGTGGCTATTTGACTTGCACACAACTGTGTCCCCAAGCTGCCACAGTACAGAGACCTCCTCCCACCCCTCCTTAAAAACACTTTGTTATCTGGAGGCAAAACATCCACAACTACTTACAAACACAGACGCACAAGCAGCAGGTTGCCCTGAGCACAGAGAAGCCAAATTCAGCCCCAGCCACCTCCCCTTCCCTTGCCAGGGTCCTGGGGATGTCCCCCAGCTCTGAGCCCTCCATCCCCTCCTTCTCCTCCCTGTGCACCCAAGGAGCATATTGAACCTCTTCTCCACTGATTAAAGCCAAACAAGAGTGGAAAACAGAAGGCTATTAAAATAGTTTTAAAAAGTTGGGTCATCAGCAAACTTCTCTTTCCTTTCCCTGGCTTGAAGAACGGCGCTATCCTCCTTGTCCTTGACTGAAACTGCATGAACTTTCCCCGTTACCTCTAATTACTGCTCCCTGCCTGGGTTTCCCCAGCTGTGAAAGGCACGTTATGTTTATGCACGCCGGGCAGCACCGCTGGCACAGCTCGCTGAAGATGCCCCATGTGCAGCATTGTTATTATCACTTTTTTTTCTGGAGTATTTGGTTCAAGCACAAGCAGAAAGGAGGCAGCATTGCTGCTGCCAACACTAATGCTGTTATCCCCATGTACTAAATGCAGAAGGAGAACCCCAGCTGATTTTCTGCTCCCCTCTCCTTAAAGGCTTTTTATTTTTTTCCTTAAGATGCAGCCTCAGTAATATGTTGTGTTGCAGAGGGTTTATGCTATGTAAATGATGGGTATTGTTTATGTACTTATTATGTCAAACCCAGCTGTTTACCTTCTCTAGGACTGCAATTATTTTAACAGTAATTGTAAAAATAAATTGGGGAGAAAAAGAACGAGAACTTTCCAGTTTGGTTTTCAAAACTAGAGCACTGCCGAGCGTGATTTGACCTCAGACAAGTCACGTGTAACCACTTATTTTAAAATCGACTAAGTTTGTCCATGCGTGGAAAACAGACTGTTCTGCAGGATTCTGGCAACAATGGGTCCCAAAAGGTTCAGAATTCAACCCAGCCACATCTTCCTCATTTACCACCACCTGCTTAAGCTGCCGCAGCACCCAGATCTTCCCAGCAGCCGAACAACCATGTAACAGTGACACCAAACACACAGACTAAGGTCAAACAGCCCAGAGGACAGGTGCATTGACCATCACTTCTCTTTTCGACAGGTTCACCCTCCCCCATACAAAAATACCAGTGTGGGATAACTATTTTTGAAGGTACCTGTTTTGCAGCTGGAGCAACCGTTCCCCAGCACTCCATGCAGCTTCCCACTCCTCCTCTCCTGGATGGCAGGCAGATGCCAAGCCATGGAAGTTATTCTTTCATTTACAGCATCTGGTTCCTTGGCAGACTCCTCAGGCAATTATGTTCAGAGCTTTAAAGCTGTCTCTAGCTCTGCTTCATGGGTTTGCTGCTTTTGGCTTGTAGCAGTCTCTTCTCATCTTCCATGTCCATCATTTTGGCTGAATGTTGCTCTTAAAATATGGGAATCTGATCACTTGCATCTCCCTCTAATTAGGAGCAAAAATAAACAATATCCCATGTTGTTCTTTAAACACAAACATTTGTTTTGCTTTCACAGCCATTTTCAGGAGGCCCTGGGCACTCTTTTGGTCTTGAAGCACCATGTATGTTGGAGACATTTGCAACCATTGAGACCACCTGGACAATTATATCTCCATACAAACACAACTTTTTTTTTTTTTTTCTTTTTTGGTGCATGTGTATGTGCATTTCTACCTGCGTGCCTCCTCTTACCAGCAGCACTCGGAATCCCTTTTTTTTTGCCTGCAGACAAAAAGGCAGAAAAACATCTACCCAGCACCTTGGAAATCCCCACCTGAAAGGTATCTGAGTGAATGGGCTCTCTCCTAAGGAAGTTTTAAAGCCCTGCCTTAAAAACAAGGGGAAGTGGGAATTCATGAGCCCCAAAGGTCCCCCCCAACACCATGGGAAGAATTTTGCATTTCCTGCCCGCAAAAGGCTGGAAATAAAAAGTGAGGGACAATGCAGGTCCTGTCCCTCATCATCTGCCTGAAGCAACCACCTCCTGGGATAAGAAGATAAGCTGATGCTTGATCCAGTTTTTCTGATTAAAGCTGCCAACAACTAACGGAGATCTGCACGCCTGCTTGAGGACCTGCAGCTTGTTTTGGATGAGCCAAGGCAAGGCCACCACGGGGTGACAACCTCCAGACACCACTGTCTGGCACAGGGTGAACCCTGTGGTGAACCCTGAGTGTGCAACAGATGAGACTTTCAAAATAAAAATCCCAAACCACATGGTGCCGAGGGCACAGAGTCACCACCCTGGGGTCTAACAACTTAGTAACCATAGAATAAACTTGGTGGGGAGCCAGCTTTTAAAGAGGCATTTAAAACCAAACAACTTTCCATATTATCATCAGGGGATGCTTCATGGAATGAACACCTTTGCCAGCTCCATGCCTCACCAACAGAAATGAACTGCAAACCATTCTGGAAATACACCCACTGTGGTGGCTCTTGACCTCCCAAAATGCTCCCTCAGAGGAGGAAGCATCAGCCTGGCTATTCATCATTGATTCCTACCATCACTGGCTCAACGCCTAGAGCAAAATTAATTGGTCCAACTTGCAAGAGCGTACATCCAATTGGATGGTGCTTCTTCATCTTGGGAGAAACCACAAGCTGTCATCCAAACCTCCCAGGACCACCAGAAATCTCCAAACTTGGGGAACATATGGCTATAGCCACAGCCATGATGGGAAAACCCATCAAGTAACCCTTTTCCTTTGCTTTTAGTACAGACACAGCTTAAGCCTTCTCTGGCTCTGCGCAAATGCAGAATCCTCACCATGAAGAACAGAGGGACACACACTGACCACTAGACAGACCAACATGAGAGGTGCAGCTACAGCATTAGCAAGAATCCTAGCAGGTGTACTGCATTAGCATTCAATTAGTAGCCTTGTTGATTTATCAGAGCCACTGTCTTGAGTAATTGATGCTTGTGAGGGCAGGTCAGAAGAGAAGGGATGCTCTCCTCCGCGGGGCAGAGGAGGAAGGTGGGTGCTTTATCAGTCCCTATCCCCAGCACTCAAAGGCCCCATCTGGAGTAGGGAGCAAACAGAGCGAACACGGTGCTTCCTCAGCACAATGGGTGCCACGGGACTGGAATTTCTGCTGGCGTTAGTGGTAACTCCCCGCCTACCCTCTCTGCTGCAGAGGTGCCTGGAGCCCCACCACAGGGGCTCATGGAAAGCATTCGTCCTGGGCGGGTGGGGACTGAGGACACATTTCCTCTTTTTGAAGGAATAAGCCCATAAAAAGAAAAGCATAACAGATCTCCGAGCATTTAAACACATTTCCAGAACCATTCGCAATGATTCCCAGGCAGCAGCCTCTATTAAGCTGGAGCTGAGGCTGAGAGCACCAATTAGCAGCATTAAAAAAAACAAAGAAGGGAATGAAACCATTGCAGTTATCCCCAAACAAGGATTACAGGCCCTGCCTAATCTTTTATGCCTGACTTTGCTGGAAACGAGGGCAGGTTAATGCTCTGGGAAGGCGAAGCCCGTGGTCTTTGGATGGTATTTGGGATGGCAGCCAGCTCGGTGCCCCCATGCAGCCACTGCAGACCCCGGCCGGCCACGCAGCACCATGAGGAAGCTAGGGGAGGAGAGATGTAAAATACAGAAGCTCATCCTCTGCCAGAAAGGTGAGGAAGGAAAAGAAAGAGAAATGCTGGCAAATCCTCTCTGTTCACCAAGCCCCAGGGGCAGCTGGAGGAAGGTACAGCCATGATCTCCTGCCCACCAGGTCTCAGCAGCTGCTCACACCCATTTTAGAAGATGCTTGAGCTATTTTAATCACATGGCAAATACTCTCTTTTCCCCCCATTAATTCTGTATTTTCTTAGATATTTTATGCTGTGCAAAACAGTTCTACCAGTGGACCGTGGTAGCATCGCCCTGCTGTGTCCCCACTGCTCAGCTCCCATAATGGGAACTGCTTTGTAACAGAGTAAAATTATTTATCCAGATTCTCTTTCCACAGACTCAACCTGCTCAGCCTCCATATAAACTTTGGCAAGTTTAGCTTCAGGCTGGAAGCAAAGACACTCACTAGTGCAAAACTCAACTCAACAGAAAAGATCAAATCATCTATTTAAACTATGTTAGGGATTATTTTTTTATCTTTTTTTTTTTTTAAAGCCACAAGCAATTATTTTTGAGCACAGATATCTTAGCCATTCATTTATGCTGAGAATAAAAGCAGGAGAAATTATTCCTTTTCCATTTTTTGTCACCCTGCCAGTACTGAAACGATGTCAGAGGACTGCCAGAAGATTTCCTTTGATCCAAGTAAGTACTCAAACAAACATTTCAAATCTACAGGGAGAAAACCCAAAACCCCAGTCAAATCTTTCCACCATGATTCAAAAGATAAATATATAAACAGCAAAAGAAATCCTTTCTTCTATATGTAAGACTTCACCATTCAAGCTATGCACAAAAGCATTTTAAAAAAAGATGCTGTTCGGGGAGAACCAGAACTGGACCAGAAAAAGACAAGCTTGAAGATGCGCATCATCAGCCCAA
The DNA here is from genome assembly GCA_004320125.1 of Scolopax mira. Taxonomy (NCBI): domain Eukaryota; kingdom Metazoa; phylum Chordata; class Aves; order Charadriiformes; family Scolopacidae; genus Scolopax; species Scolopax mira. The sequence continues at coordinate 334,760 of BJBW01003175.1, read as the reverse complement.
CATCATCACTCACAATGAGTTAGAAACATTAGGAAAAAAAAATTATATATATATAAAAAAGATTCTACATCAGGAACCAATTTACTTTTGCTGCTCCACAGAGCAATCATGCCCCAGGACCTGCAGCTAAATGGCTGGAGCTCACGTAACTGGAACAGCAAAGGAAGCAGCGGAGAACTTTAATGGCTTATGAAATTCAATTGAAATTGATGATTGGAAAAGTAAAACATTTAACACCCTACCAATTTAACATCAGCACACACACGTGCACATATGCACAGACACGTACATGGACCAAAAAAGGTGGAAACTCATTTTCCATCCGCATACGTGTCCACAACCTCCACAGTGCTATAGGGAAGGAGACAGCACCCTCATACAGTAACTTAAACAATATATAAATATTTTAACACCACCAGACCTTTTTCCACTGGAACCTTTAATATAAAATCCATCTTTTGTGAAAATGGCAATACATTATTACAACCTGCCCTGTCCACTCCTCTGAAAGATTAGAAGCCACATTCTGCATTTCATCTGCAGCTGGAGCAGGAACTCATAAACCGTCCCTGCTATTTGAGAAGACTTTGAATAAACTGTTTGCAGCCGATGTACTTTTCCAACACGGATCTCTTTTGTTATGAAGCCTGTCTCTGATGAACAATAGAAAAATATTGTTGACAGGGGTGTACTTTTCCATCAACTTGAAAATATCATTTTGCAGAATATTTTCACAGCTCAGCAGAAGGTGGAAAGAAAGACAATATTGTGACTACATAAGAAAGAAAAAAAATAATTCATCATAATTAGCTTATAGGAGCTTTCTTGTTGGTTTTGGCTTGCTTAATTGAGGTTCTTTACTAGTTAGAGCCCCAATTTCACTTAGAAAGCCTTCAGAAAAAGCTCGTGTTAATCAAAGATTAACCTAGGTAAAACATTCAGAATTTGGCCAAAATACTTTCAAATGAAGCTTACATTCACAATATATCAACAAGAAACACTTGTGTGATAACCTTATCACTTTTAAACGTTCCCAGGTGGATGGTCAGTTGGGTGGTTGGGGACGCATCACCCCGACTCAGATGCAAGGAAGGAATTGCCAGGTCCTGGCAAGCATCAGCATCAGTTATTGAGGGACTGTTGGCACATGGACACTGCCTTCAGCCTTCCAGAAGGACTCAAACACCAGTAACCACTGGATCAGAGCATCCATCGCACCTGAGATGCCCTGAGAGCAGGCATGGTACAGTCTTCATGTGGGCACTTCACACACCCGCAGTGTAATTGAGCTCGCTCCCCTGTGCTGTAGCAGTTGATTCATGGGGCGGCTTTAATGTGCAAATTAATCATTATAACTTTTAATTGAGCTAATGTACGCGTCATATGTTGCTAATTACACAATGCAGGGGGAGAAAAAATATTGCAAATGAATTTAACTGCTTAATCTAATCAGGACGGAGAGTTGTGTTTAAATTACAAATTGTTGCGTAGCAGCAAAGCATCTGCTGCAACTCAGCGGCTCCGGTCCCAAAGCAAAGCCCCACTGTGTCTCACCGGTGTCCCCCGTGTCCAGTTCCACACAACACAGTCCCAGCCCCCTCAAAACACCGGGCCAAGCCAGTGGCACAGACCCAGGTGGCCATGGCCTTGGCTGGGGACAGCAGGTGCTTAGGGTCATGGCTCAGTGGTGGGTTTAGCAGTGCTGGTTAATGGTTGGACTCGATCTTAAAACATCCCTTCCAACCTAGATGATTCTATGCCCCCTGTGCCTGCCATGAAGAAATGCCCATCCTGAGAACCTCTGCCTGGCGACTTCTTGCAATGAGGGCTCCTTACAGTCACCTTCAAGCTTGCCACGTTCAAACCCCACCGTCTTGTAACCCCCCTTTTCATCTGAATGACCGTTCCAATACATGGAGGCAAAAATCCTGATGATCTTCCTCCAGCTCAACTCCTGCCAATTCTCAATAAGCAAGAATCAGGCAGCACCTTTGGAGCCTGTTTTTTTCTATGTCCTTACAGTTAAGGGGAAAGGAAAAATAGGAAATGCATGAAAAAATAAAATGAGATTACAAAAAAAAAAAAAAAAACACCACAAACCAACAAACCAAACACTACTTCTGGACTTTGTCATCTGAGGTAGTGCCTGGAGCAAGATTTTACAACCAAATTAAAATCCCCGAATATTGTGGGTTTTAATGGAGACACGGATATAGCCAAGCAGCTATAGCATACTGCATAGTGTATGCACCTGCAGAATGCATCACCTCCAGAATGTATTACCGTGAGATGTGACAGTGACAATGACAATGTTCACCGTCCAACTGTTCCTGCGGCGAAGAAAAACATCCACTTGCTGATAACTCTCTAGTTAATTACCAGCAGAGTTTCAGGGAGGAAAGAATACCTCTGAAATGTTATGGCAGATACATGGTATCTAAAAAGCAAAGGCAATCTATTTTTTCTTATATTATTTTTTAATTTGATACAGCTTCTATTTGTCAAAAGGAGAATAAAAAAAGCCCCACAGGCTCCCTACACACATTAATGTGCTTTAGATTCTGCCAGTTATCCACATTAAAGCAAAAACCTGCAGTATTTATATATTTTTTTTAAACACCAGGGGGCTGATTACTGTGAAATGATCTTAGGTTTCTCCCACTAAGTGGACAGATGGATCGCTACTTTTGTGACTTCTTTTTTGCAGCGCTGAATTCAGCTGCTGGCAGCAGTCTCCGGTCCAGCACTCCCCAGCATCACTTCTCTCCTTGCACTCACCGAGGCTGGGGGGCAGGGGGACATCCCCCCAGGGCACAGGGATGTGAACACCTCCCCCTCTCCCCAAAGATGAAGGCTGCACCCAGCCATATGGGCACCAGCAGAGCCCCACACCTCTCTCATGCCCGTGCTGGAGGGGAGGGAACACCACAGGCACACACGAGCCCCACACCTGGATTTTCATCCTGAGGGAGACAGTGGTGGATCCACGGAGAAAAAAGCCACCATGTCCTAGCCAGGTCAAAAATGAGATCTCTCCAACATCCCAGTATTTAAGCTGGAATGTAAAGGGTTCTGCAAGGTGGCAAGGAAACAAAAAGCACTGCTAAATGCAACCCGTCTCCATAACTATTTTTTAAAAGAGAAGCTTTATAAAGTGAAAACTGAAACGCTGACAAACTTCATCCCTGCTACCCTGGTGAACTGGGTGAGCCCAGTTGCAGTGGTAAGCGACTCGGGAATGACTGTGAACATTCTGGGTCTCCAGGCCAGCAGCAGCTGCATTCACAACCCATCATTCTCACAGGCAAAACACAGCTGGTCGGGAGAAGAACTTGGAGGAAACTCCTCGGCATGCAGGGAACAGAACTGCTCTTTCAGAAGGTGCTTTTTAGGAACCAGTGCTCTGAGTGGACACTGCCCGCTGTTGGACATCATCCTGCTGCAGCCCAGAGACTGCAGTCCCTTTAAGACAAGGATGAGGGACAGGAGGAAACACTCAGTTTGATCCGAGGAAGTAGAAAAACCCATGAAAAGCAAACTCCCAGCCCCAGGAATGACTAAGCACAGAGACAGGCAAGGCAGTCGTGCAGCACACATTCCCAGATCCATGCCAGCTCTGTAGGTATGCCATACAGAAAAGCCATTTCTGGAGGGGAAAAAAAGAGGCAAACACAAACCTAGAAACAAGGACCCGACTCTTTAGCAAGCCACATGAACTGCCTACGAGCACTGTTCATAAGCGTCCCCATCCATCCATATCTCCAGCTGATGCACAGATAGTAATATATGGGTCAATAATGGTTTATCTAAAGGTATGTGTCAACCCGTCTCTCGGCCACTCTCAGACAAACCTCTCACAATAGCCACTTACTTTAACCCTGAATTATCTGTCTCTGCTCATCTTCAAGGAGAAGCAGCACAGTAGAGAAAGAAGCAGGCAATTCCCTGTGATCTGAAAGCTCACTTTCTAAATCAAATCAATTTTTCTAACGTAATTTGCCTAATCTAAATCACTGACCCATGCATTTTCTCACAATCCTTTGACAAGAGCTGCACCAATTGAAGCAAAGCTAAAACACTTCAACCAGACCAATTCATAGAAGTCTTTAGAGGAATTCTTTCATCGCTGTAATTAATTCTTTAAGTACCACAGTGGGATGCTCTGAATTCAAACCCAGTCCAAGGAGTAATGATTATACTAATGGGAGAAGCTGTGCAGTAAATAAATGCAAGTGCCCTGCTGAAAGAGATCATTTTCAATAGGAGACTGCCATTTGGGGAGATAACTGTGTTTTGGAGGCGATAACTCAGATGATGAAGTCCCACAGACGGGAGTCTGATATGGCAGTTCCCAGACCCCACACACCTAATGGGGCTGAGCATCTTGATGGATGCCCATTAGCACTGGGGCTGCTCCCATTCTCAGCCCTTTGCTCACGATGGCCACAGTCCCACCCTGGTCACTGCCTTGGACACGGGTTCACACGGCCAACCAAAACGGCAGTGACAGGGGGTCGATTGAGTCCAGCCAGCTGCAGACCCCCTCCCCACCTAACCTTCTGCTGGCACTGAGCATCAGCCAGGCATCAGGAGCAGCCGGGGGAGCTGCAATTTATCAGCAGCTTTTTAAAGCACATTTGACCACAGGCACACAGGAGGGCTGAGGGCTTTTCAGCCGTGACCAAAGTGCTCCTGTCAGATGGAGCTCGCACAGCTCGCAGGAGCTCCGCACCTTGTGGGCAAGGCCACTGCACGGGGCATTCACCCAGGGAACCCGAGAAGCCTGGCTGGTGAATTGTGCTTGGTCTTGGCTTTATTGGCACACTGTCGGCTACGGAAGGGCTAGTGGGGACCACCATGCAGAAAGCCAGAAGGTGTGGGGACAGAGAGCCTAGGGGCATTGGGGAAACCAACTAAAAGTTTGCTGTTTGGTGTAAGAACCAAAGCAATGACTTCTCTTTGACTTTCCCTTTTTGTTAATTGGCTAAATGCAATAAAGCTTTCTAATGCATTTAATGTGTTGGGCTGCAATATGCTCAGAGAAAGGGAGGAAGATATTTTAACTCTAGATGAGCAGGATGCTTTGGTAAGACGTAGCTGAAGCTGCATCCAGGAGCTGATACTCAGCAAAGCCCCACATCCCCCAGGGCTTACAGCAGACATCAGTAATCTCATTAGGACTCTAATGGTGTTGCAAATATGGAAAGGTTTTTGTGGTGAAATTAGGTACGTGACGTGGACATTTGGGTTTTAAAAGGACACATCTGAAGAACAGCTCCTTAGTGCAGTCCCTGAAAAGATATCCCTGATCACCATGGTCACTGGGCTCCATCACACCAGGGAGGTGAGGGGGTGGGCACCACAGGCTGGGCTCTGCTTTGTAGGACAGAGTCTTTGATTTTAGCAATAAACACCACTAACTCTATCTCTTCACTTCTGTCAACGCTTCCTGTAAAAGTTTTAACAGGACTGGTGCAAATCAAACTCAGCAAATTAAACAAGCGTTAATTCAGTCCTGTCCTTCCCACCTGAACTGATGGCACTCAGCCTTGCAATGCCAACACTGGGACAGCCCAGAAGAACTCCAACAACCGTCCAGACATCTCAGCAGCACTAAGGAGGGGGGTCAGAGATGCCAGGCAGCTCAGTCACAAAAACAAGCCAGGGCTGAGACAGAGAGGAGGAGATGGCACCCCAGCAGTGCTCAGCACACCAGGGACATCGGACCAGCCACTTCAGCAGCCTCTCTTCCAAGGGCAGCTTCACTCCTCAAAGAGCAGCAATAAAAAAAAAAAAAAAGCAATAATAAACTGTCTTCAAAAAAAATAACCCCAGAGCCAAGTTCCAACCAACACCTCCTCTGCTCTCCCTACCAGCAGGCCTTTAGGCATGGTACCATGGGAGGGCACAGACAGCATCTTCAAGAGTGCCCACTCTCTTCTCTAAAGCACTTTGAGATCTACAGATGGAAGAATGATGAATGATTAATATTTGAAAAGAAAATAAATGCCTCAACTGCAGTAAAATTCATGCTATCTTCTGTTTTTTTCTTGCTTGTTTCTCTTCTTTAACAGACTTGAACCTTCTTTGCACCAATACTCATGCTAATAACTTTCAGTGGGCCACCCCCAGGCAAAAGACAGGAGAGGAGTAATGGACCAGCATTAAAAAAAAAAAAAAAAAAAAAGAGGAGGAAACCTTTGTATATTAATTCTCATAGCTGTCAGAGATGAGAATTTAATAATGTTAGTAACTAAGCTACTCCATTATTTCCAAACACCTTGGAGGAGAATGTCTTAGTGGGAGATGAATTAGACAGTGTGACTGCAACTGCTTTCTGAATATCTTCAGAGCATAATCTATGGCTCATCACCACATGCATTTCAAGTCCTTGCCCTTTATTCTCCAAATAACCTCCAAGTGTAAATGTATTTACATGCCAAGCTCAGCTCCTCCTTTAGACCGTTTCTCAGTCGCCGTTTAACCATTTGTCCCTGTTTTGCAGATTTGCCTGGGCTGGGTTTGGGATGGGCGATAAGGATGGAGAGTTGTGGGTTCAGGTCATCCGATAAGTGACAGAATGAAGCAGAGAAGAAGAAATGTAGGCGGAATACGGGAGAGGTCTAATAGGCTGCGAAACGCTCTGCCAAAGGAAGCGGCAGAAGCCCTGCTGCCGGCATCACTGACGACCAGCCACGCTCAGGAACAGACTGTGCCGAACAACCGGCGGAGATGGGGAAAGGCAGCTTATTCGCCAACTTTTCCAGCTTTAATTCCCGTGATTTGGAGATGGCTGAGGCACGCTGGCCTTCAAGCTTGGCCTGACACAGCTCCGCTGCTTCCCGAGAGCTTTTACCGTCCTCTCTAGATGCCTCCGCTGCAACATTTTAAAAGCCTGTTTCATTGTGCGGGTCCTGCATTGTGCCCTTTCTGCACTCAATGAAGGACAGTCCGTGTTTATCAGTCCTCTACCCCCAGCTCTCTAAGTGCCTTTCAAAACCACCAGTGACATTTCAGACTGCCACAGCTCTGTGGAGTCAGGGACAGGGGCACCAAAGGCTGATGGCTGCTGTCTCTCAGCTCACCAGGCACTCACACAGCCAGGGACCTGCCCCGCACACCCATTCAAACCAGCACCTTCCAAAAACTCATCTTAGACTGGGTCCTTTTTCAACCAAAAATCTGGGCACCAAAGACAGTCATCAGCTACCAACTATCTATGGAGTTTCTAATTACTGCTCGTTGCATAGAAACCTGCTCCATCTGCTCAAGGGCTCCCTTTTAGGGTGCACAGACTCTTTTTGGTGAATTTTTTTTTGGTGCAAATTTAATCTCCTTTTTTTTTTTTTTTTTTTGAGCTACAGCATAAATGTTTGATTCAAGAGCTGCAGCATCCATTAAGCAGCCCTCCTTCCCCATGGTGGCAAAGGTCTTGCTGATAAGTAAAAGATGTGGCTAATTGACAACAACTCCTAAACTGAGCTATAAAATAGTTGTGTCTGTCACTCATGTAAACAGCTGGCTTCGACAGCTCAACTGCTAAATAATGTAAAATGGTTCATTATCATCTGACTCGGGGAAGATCCTTTATGGAAGGAATGAAAGTCTCTGGTGCTGTAGAGCCATGCCCTGATCATTCCTGCATCTTAAAAATCTAACATTGCCCATAAAATTCATAAGTAACATAAACCCTGTTCCTTCCACTACTCTCCCAATCAGAAAAACTGGATTTAAATCACCTGCTGGCAGGTTTATTACAGGGCCCACAAGCAGATAAGGTCCTGTGCACCAGCCCTCTGCACTTAACGGGAAATAAATCTCTGCTTCACCATCTGTTTTTGAAATGTTCCCATACAAGCAAAACAAAAAAATCCCAAAGATATCTGCACCTCTAATATAATCTTCTGAAGGATTTTATTTCTTGGATAACAAAGATGACATTTCCCCCCTCTCCAGCAGAAATGCTTTTCCTCCCCAGGTTGATTCCCCCTGGAGCTCCCTCAGCCCACGAACAAACTCTCCCAACACTGTGGATTTAGGGGACGTGTTATCCCTGTGCAGATAAATGGGCTGGGAATAGGAAGAGCTGCTTGGCCAGAGGCACCATCTCCCACACAACCCAAGGGCTGATCACGATGCGAATGCCACCTTGGGAGCCTCCTGAGCCCCTTGGCTTGGCCAGAATAAGGATTTTGGTCCCTGCTTCTTCCATTTAGTCCCAGTGTGATTTGCACCAGTGGGTTTTTTCCAGCATCCAGGACAGCTTTGTGACACTATCATAGATGTTAAGCAGCTCTAGCTCAAAATGGGTGGTTTTACACCATCTCCTCCCAATGACCATGCCTCTGGTCCCTACGCAGTCTACACAACACGATGCCCTAGGGCGGGAGGACACGGCCATGGGCAACAGCAAAGCCCCAAGTGCCCTCTACCCAAGATTCAGCATCTTTCCCACTAGAAGACCATTTCTCTGTTATTGCAGGTCTCTTCCTCCACCACAGAGGAAGGGATGGGACAGAGCAGCTCTCAAGAACCAGTTGGTGAGATGAGCAGAACAGGTTTACACGCAGTTTCCAATGCATCTACTCAGCAGACCGCAGCCTCATGGAAACCCCTCTGCTCCCGGCTGTCCCTCATCCTCTCAAGGCACCCCTTTGCTTCACCCCCAACAACCACTACCACCAAAAAAAAAAAAAAAGCAGAGTTAAAATCAAATGCTACACTTCATTTTTCTCTCCTTGCCTGAAGTTGCAAGAGACAAGATAGGACGTAATCGCCACTTTTAAAATCATCTCCTATGACAGGCAAATTGATCAAGTGGGGAGGCTGGGCTGCTTTTGAACTTGAACAAACTGATTTTCTATGAGAGATGGTGTTTACATTGCCTCTCAATAGCCTGCTGAAATATGCATACCTCTTGCCATTCCATCATCAAAATTTGGGAAGAAAAAGTGTTTCAAAAAAAAAGGAAAAAAAAAAAAGGAAGAAATTGCACTCGGATCTGGAACACATCATAAATTCATGAAGCTTTCTGAATGCTGTCAGAAACAAACACGTTTATGTAAACAAAGAAAAGCTGAAAGTGCTCTTGCAAGAGAATTTTTGGATAGCGTGGATAGTGTTAATATTTACATTGCACCTGAGACTGAAGTCCATGGTACAAGGAGCTGCACAGTGAAGTCCTTTCACGTTGAATTTACCCACCACAGACACTCCAAGCGGCCCGTGTTACCTCCCATTGCAGCACTTTGCCTCATGGAGGGGAATGGAAATACCCGGGGACAGCCAGACACCCAGCAATCCCCATCCACCCCTCTTAAGTCATCTCAGAGGACTTCATTGCTTCTAATTTCTGCCAGCCCATCCTCACGTGGGAATGGCTTCCTCTGAAATCCCAGCTGGGAAACTCCTGACAGCACGAAATCGAAGCATCTTCCACCACATATAGAGCACCACATGGTAACTGGCACTCCCCAGCCTCCGTGGCACTTAATGCGAGAGGATTTGACAGCCGTAGTTGGGAAAGCATCTCCGTTACCACCACGTGCCAGCACATCAGCTGAACCAGTGACAGGGGTAAGTGCTAAAGCTACGCCAACAAATCAAGTCACCACTTGTCATTAACAAACATCGGTTATATTTAGGCAGGGGGAGAAGGGGGAATTCAAGTTCAGTGAATTTAATTTGTTGAGCTGACAGTCTATTTCAGTGGGATGTCTCCTCATTCAGAGGGATGTTTATTTAGGCCAAAAGATTCTAGTTTTGCCTGCTGCCCACAGGAGGCAGGAGACTGCCGCCTTCCCTTTGCTTCCCTGTCACACCTCCAAGACAGGACAGGTTTGCAGTCACCTGCATGAGTGAGACACATCACTTGGTGAGGCCACCTCCCTATCACGGAAAAAATTTATGCTCCTTATCAGCCTCAATGGCTGAGGTTGGGAAGAACAGCACCATGAGTTGTCACAACCCAGCTCTACGAGGGATGATACCCCTTTGCCACCTCCACCTTTCAGCAAGGGACCTCCCTGGGACAGCAGCCAGCCCAAGTCTCCTGAGCAGCCTGAGCAGTCATGTTTATGAGGAGCTATGGAGAAGGGCAGGAGGACCCCAACTCTGTGTGGGTCACCAGAGTGGAAGTCTCCATCCCATAGCACCAATGGCAAAACCCTATGGAGCTTAAAACTCTACCTAACCCAAATCCCTGCCACGCTCCATGTTGCACAGACTCTTCTCTCCATGCTCTTTGAAACAAGGGACTCCTCACCACCCAGAGATGCCGCACACACCAGACATCTGCCTGGGCTCAGAAAGCAACCAAACCCATGGCAGCAAACCCCTCACAGCAATTAGATAAACCGATGCTATCTCTGGCTCAGGAATGTGTCCCTGATCCAAAAATCCTGCCCGAGACACAAACTGTGTCCCAGCCTCAGTGACCTCCTACTCTGACCTCCTACAGCTGCTCCTGGGCTCCTACCTTCCTCGCCACGCTAAGCTTTAAACACAGAGATAATAGGGCTTGGAGTGAGAGTCTTGGAGCGCCCATCATTGCCAGTAATAAAATACAGCAAATTAATTGCACTTCATTGATTTTTTTTTTTTTAAATGTAACTATTTTGGCATTCAAACCTCAAGAGACTCTATTGATCAGCCAAAGAGTCAGGTGTCAGGGAGCAGAGCTTTGTGACCACGCCTGACAAATTGAAGAAAACAATCAAAAACTGAAACAGTGAGTGATGTTGACTTCCCGATTTCAAATATACAAAGAAGACTGCAGCATCAGTGACAGGAGATTTTTGAAGTGAAAAATGCTGTGCGGGGCAAGTCACACAGTTGCCTCCTACATTCTGAGAGAGCCCGATGCCGATCGCAGCAGCGATGCATAAATCCAGAGCGGCTTCACCGATTTCAGAAGAGCTGTTCTAGATTTATAGTGATGGGAAGTAAAATCAGAATATCTGAAATATATGGCTGTAATGGATGCTGGAGCAAGAGACAGAACAATAATTTTAGATATCACCCCCCCACCCCACTATGCCTCAAATCACATCGGTTTGGATGGTCTGTGCCTAAAATGTTGAGATCTGCACTAATGTGGGGAAAATAACCTACATTTCAACCATTTGTATGATCACATTCTGCAAATCTATTGTACAGTAGATAATGCAGGTCTTTCATTTTTTGTTCCTGAAGAGCCTCTGCATAAAAAAGCGCCTCCATATTATGTAGAGTGACACAGGGACACATAATAAAATAAGCATAATGTCTCTCCACCCACACCTCCCTGGAGCCAGAGCCTAAAAGCAATTCACAGGTCCTTCCTCACGCACAGATCCCGACAGCCCGAGTGCATTTTACAGGGGCTGAAGCAGTGGGTTTGCTCAATACGCTTTGCACGCCCCGGCACCCCCCCCCCCCCCCCCCATCAGCAGCCAGCCCTGCCTTCCCACGCCTGCTCCGGGGTGCCCAGCGCTGCCCGGGCACAACCCAGGGCAGTGAAACGGTGAGACAGCAGCAGGCAGGAAAACAAAATACCCAGGTAATTCATGCAGGTCATTCACAGGATACCTATTCATATAACCTCGGAGACAGCTCCGCCGCCGCCAGCGAGGAAGGTGGCCAAAACCCCCTGCCTAGATGCCAACAGCAAACGGGGGGGCCAGTGCCAGCAAGAGCCATCCTCGAGCTCGGTGTGAGGGGCCTTGGGCTGCCAGACACACACACACCCCCTCTGCTCGCAGCCACACGCACGCCAGCAGCCGGGCCGCCAGAGACCCGGGGACAGGAGAGTGATCTCTTAATTGGACCTTCACAAAGCTATTTAGGGGACCTGCCTGACAGGCGAACAAACGCCACCCGCTTTGAAGAAGCTGGAGGAACTCAGCCTGGTGCACCTCCGGTCCCCGAAATGCAGCCCGCTCAGAGCCAGCCCTGGCAAGGAGGAAGGGAGCGAAGGCAAATAAATAGAGAAAAAATGGGCAAGTGCCCAACACGACCGTCTGTGTGAGCTGGGAGCTTTGCAGAGATGGCAGCACCGCGGCGTGACTCATGCAGGTGTCTCTCCCGTCTGCAACAACCCAAACCAAGCTGTGGTTCCTTAGCCCCTGTCATCTGGAGGAGAAAAGCCCCTGGCAGCACAGCAAGCCAGGGGAAGGTCAGCACAGCCCCAGAGGGAGGCAATCCCAGGCACTGCCACTGCTCAACTCTTTCAGGAGAGGTTTCCCCAGATCCCAAGCCCCCTCTCCACACGCAGCCGCTGCTGTGGTCCACGCCAGGGGTGGGACAGGGCAGGGGCAGTGCTCTGCTAGGAAAGCAAAGGGATGCTACAGCCTAGAGAGGAGAAAGAGGCACAGGCTGGGGAGGGAGTCGTTATTCACAGCTTGAGCTGAAGGCACAGAGCGAGTTTCTGAGGCGCACATTGTGCAGGGAGGCATTCAGAGAGCAGGGGAGAGGGATGGGTACGACGGCAGGTTTGCAGCCACAAACTGTTTCAAAGTGGGTTTCCATATGTTTAAGCACTCAGAGCACTGGAAAAATTACACCCACAGCCCAATCTCACCATGGTAGCTACCCACACAGGAGTAGACGGGAGGGGGGAATATCAAAGCAAAGATTATCATTAATGTGTCAAGGCAATAAAAAAAAATAAAAAAAAAAAACAGTGCAGAAAACCTGCTCCTTTGCTGGTCTTGACTCTCTCCTCAAATAAAAGGAGAGCTTCACGGAGTACAGGGGTTGTGCTGGCAGCAGAAAACCATCTCTCTGCTGGGGCAGAACTGACCCACAGGGAGCTCATGCCCTGTGTCCCATCCCCACTCCCCACAAGCCCCACGTCCCTGCACTCCACTTTCTGTGCCTGCACCCCAAAATTTACACCCCACACTCTGCACCCCACTCCCCGTGTCCTGCTCAACAGGATTTCTAAGTGTCCTCGTGGTTTCACACACCCCAGGGGAAGGAGGGAGCTGGAGCAGAGGGGCAGGCAGTGCTTTTTAGGGGAAGCAGAGCAAGGATCCCCTTTCTGTCCATCACGTCTGTGTGTCCCCAAGAGCGATGCTTTCTTCCTCTTTTCTGAGGGCTTTTCAGCCCTTTTCTGAAACGCTTCCCTACCACGACACGTTCCCTGTGCCCTCCCCAGGAGCGACAACTGCTGCTTTTACCCCTTCTGTGGATCACTCCTTTTTCACCTAAAATCCTTGCATTTTGGCATATTCCTAAAGCCCCAGTGAAGTTTCCTGGCAGCCCAGGCTCCATGCTACGGCCAAATGCGAGCACCATCCCGAGCAGCAGCAAACGAATCGCTGAGCAACTTCCGCACTGACGCACCTTAATTAATTTGCTTTTAACGACCCCTATTTATTAAGAACAACATCTGCCAGGGAGCTCACACGAGCAAGCGGAGGAAAACGTGCCAGGAGAGAAGTCCTGCAAAAGACTTTCCCGGGGCAGCACTCCGGTTCGTCAGCCCTGGGGGAGAGCCAGCAAACGGCCACAACTGGGACCCAAAAGGCTTGGTCCAGAGTTCAGCTGGTGTGAGGGGGGAGAAAAATAAAATAAAATAAAATTTAAAAAATCAGAGATGCTGCACACCACGCTCCCTCACGCCACAGAATTAGGAAATCCCACCTTAGCTCACTTAAGGGCCTGATCCTGCCCCCCTCCAGCTGATGGGCACCCACCCTGCTTAAAATCGAGCGCAGGAAAGGCGGCACAAGCATTATTTTACCGAAGATATTTAACTCCTGTCCATCTCTCCCACCCACCCGAGGGCAGCCGGGGGCGGCAGGGAGGAGCAGGGGGTCGGGAGCCCCGTGGGAAGCCCCAGCCCGCAACCCTTCCCCGACCCCCAGCCCTCCGGGAAGCTAAAACTTTTTCTTTTCCCCCCCAACCCGACAGCGGCCGGAGATGCGGGGCTACCCCCGCGCAGGGGGCCGGGAGCCCACGACACGCGTTGAGGGGGGGGACACACACGAGGAGGCGACTGTGGAGGCAGCAGGTGCCGCGGTGGCGATGGAGGGGGACAACTTCGTGCGCACAAGGGAGGTGGATGTGCGTGTGTCCCATCCGCAGGCGCGCAGGGCTGCGCGGAGCTCCCGGGGGGAGTGGGGGGGGGCCTCCGCGGCCACATCGGCGGGAGGGCTGGGAAAGGAGAAACAGCTGTAAAGTAAAAACGGGAGGGGAGGGAGGTAATAAAAACAACCAAACAAAAAAAAAAAGGAGTTTTAACAAAATAATAATAATAAAGCCCGGGGTGCGGGGTTCGCGCGGCGGGTGCGGGGGTTACCTCGGCACAGGAGCAGCAGCGGCGCCAGGAGCAGCGCGGGGCCCCGGGCGAGCATCCTCTTTGTTCCATGCCCAGAAGTAGTCATGGTGCTGATTTATTTGGAGAGGGGCGGCTTAACGGGGCTGGGGGGGGGGGGGGGGGGGGGCGGGGGGGG